>PVKZ01000373.1:600000-910637 GCA_004027375.1 Macroglossus sobrinus
TGGATCACAGACTTCCTAGATTTGAAGGGGATAGGAAATTCCACCAAGTTACAAGCCACCATTTTACAGAATGGGAACTCGAGCCTTGACTAGAAAAACAGTGGCTAGTCTGGTTATCCCAGCTGAGACCCTGAACATGAAGTTAAGTTAGCCTTGTTCTTAAAAACAAACAAACAAAAAAACTAGATATACTTTTTGTAAATTAAATCAAATGTACAGTTGCTATTTTATGCCCTTCAAAATAGTGTTATACCAAATTTTTTCTCAAAAGCATTTTAGTGCCTTATGCATACCAAAAGCTCTTCCTTGTACTGGGTAGTTTAATAGACATAATGAATGTCAAGTGAATTAACAAGAGATACAATAAAGCCTAAAATTTGTGTCTGAATTCTCTGCCTTGCACCCTGACTACTTGAGAGAGAAGATGGCAAACAAAATAAAAGGATACTACCATGCTTGCTTCTTTGCTACCAGTTTCATTCCTCCTGCTATAGAACAATTTATCTATTTCATGTATCAAGAACCCCTAAAACAACTCCGAAAGTATGTATTTACTCAAATTTATAAAGGAAACCTAAACATCTACATGAAAAATTGGATTTTAACTAAAACTTTTTCAGCACAGTCCAAATGAGTTATATGCCTGCCATTTGATAGGCTCTTGTGCAACATTAAAAATGACAACCAAGACAACAGTCTAGCAAAATGAAAAATGTTTATATTACTGAGTAAGACTTATAATTACAAAGCATGTAAACAAATACATATTAAAAAGATTGGAGAAAATAATACATCAAAACCACAAGTAATTGTGTTCAGGTGAAATGAGGCAGATTTCTTTTTCTACAATTAATCAACTTCTAATAAATAGAAATTTATTTTTAGAGTTTATAGATTTAATACATTGAAAATTCAAAACTTTTTTATAATAGTTAAAGATTTCAACGACCACTGAGAATAGGGATCCTTTCAATATAATATTGATCTATATTTTGAAGCCAATTCATAAACCAATTTCTTTTCCCAATATAACTTTTTTTTTTTACTATGATGCCTGGTCCGTTGCCACTTAAGCTTTTTAAAAGGTAAAATATTTTTATATGTGCTACTTATAAAAGGTTAAAATGTCCGTAACATTCTCAGTCCAAAATTAAGTTAATTTTTCCAAAAAAGAACTAAACTATCACCAGAACAAGTTCCTAATGGAATTATGCCAAACAGCAACAAATTCCCTGTGACATTCCATGACTCATTAAAAGAAAGTTTTTAAGTATCATGTCTCATGTGTGGAAAGACTAGTTTAGCCAGATTACCCAGAGTAATGAATTACTAGTACTAACATCTCATATACCTAAAAAACTTTACACATTATACTTTCATGGAAATGTCTAATAATTTAACACCCTTTATAGTACAACACAATTGATCATATTTAGAAACAGCAATGATCCAAAATCTAAATTATCCTGATGGATTTTCTCAACACAACCAAAAGGCAAATTGTTTCTTAAAGCAGCTATTATCAAAAGTTTCTCCCTCCATCTTCCATTTCAAAGCTACCTTCAAATTTTTCATAGTCTTACCTGATCTTGGGAATAGGAAAAATTCTAAGTGTTAAAAGAAGAAACACCTAATTAATCAGAGAACTAAAAAAAATTTCCAAACGTCAAAATAGCCATTAAATAATTAAGACAAACAATTGCTCTTAAAAACCTTTACAACAACTAGGACAAACACACACAACTCAAAACTGTCAAGAAGTGTTCAATTTTCTTGAGAATTTTATAAAGTATATTCTTTTCAACTAGCAGAATCAAATATTTTCAGAAGTCCATGATAGTATTAAAGACACAATAAAAAGTGGCATTTTAATACAATGATAGTGGAAATATAAAATTGTACAACCTTCCTAGAGGCAATTGGTGAAGTTTACTGAGAACTTCAAAAAGGTACAAATTTAAGTACTGGAGATATGACGTATACAATGTGATGACTGTAGATAATATTGCTATCTGGTATACCTGAAAGCTGTTAAGAAACTCAATCCTAAAAGTTCTTATCACAAAAGTATTTTTTATTTTTCCAGAAACTATTTAAGATAATGGATATTAACTGATCTTATTGATAATCATTTTGCAGTATATGTAAGTCATCATTATGCTGTACACCTTAAACTTATATAGTACTTTATGTCAATTATATACCAATAAAATTTAAGAAAAAAAAAAACTCAAAAAATGTTTATCTTTTTTGATTCAGCAATGACCATGCCTACATATTTAACTTAACAGACATAACCAAAGATTATGTGTAAATATTTTTCATAAGAAAAATCCACAGAAGTATTAGCTATAATTTAAATAATTTATAATTATTTACAATTCAAAAACAACCTAAGTCAAAATCTGGGGACTATTATGTGATACCAGCATAAGAAAGAATGCTATACATCTATTTCGAAAACTCTGAAACACATTAATGACATGTAAAATATTTTGTCTTTAAAAGATAAAATACTGTAAAATATCTAACTTTTAAAAAAAAATACATTACACATATTTATAAAAATAAAACAGAAAACTCTAGCCTAAATCTCTAAACTATCTTCCAGTTCAAGATGTCAGTATGAGAACAAGTGTTCATCTCCTCTCCTTCCTAATAACTAAGTATTTCCGAAGAAAATTTATAATAACTTTAAAATATTTTAACTTTTAAAGTATTTTTTTTTTTCTAAAGACTAGGTGGATCGCTCACAGTTCTGAAATGAACAATGGATGGAAGAATGTGAACTGATTAGGAAGAGTGGAGGGAGCAGAAGAGCAGAATACTCACAGAGGGGGCTGCAGCGAAGGAGGAAGGCTAATCTTCTGGGCAGAACCCCAGAGAGGCGCCAGTTCAGTGACCGTCGTACGAGGAAGGTCAGTAGTGAGAAGTGGGACTGAAAACATCTGTCATAGCAAGAAGTCAACAGAGAATGTCTAAAGTTGATAAACCAAAAAATAAACACTAAAAGCATATTATTTAGAAACATGGAGTTAAGCCCCAGGAAATCTGAACAGGTTTTTTAAAAGTTGTCTCTGGGGTGTGGGACTATTCATTACTAGGCCTTTTTATATAATTGGTATTTGATTACTTGATTTAAGTTAAGTGTGTGTATACTATTGATTTTCAATTTTTATTCCTTTTAATTTTATATTTTATTTTTCTTTAACATACAACACCCTGTTTTACTTCCTTCACACTAAGGCAGAGGCTTAGTGTATCTCTTTTAGCAGTTTTTCGACTGTTGTGTAATCAGGAAATAGATCTAGTGGAACATAAGCATTTCTCTTTTGTAATAAAAAAATACATATATTGTTGTTGAAGCTTTCATTTCGGTTGTAAAAGTTTATTTAAATGTGTGTACTGGGGAACTATGTAAAATATCCTTCTTACTGTGTCTATTCTCAACTCAGCAGCCAGAGTGATCTTGTAAAAATGTGAATTAGGATGTCACTACTTCATTGACTTTGAGTTCTCAGTCAGTAATGGCTTATATAATGGCCCAAAAGTTAATCAGAATTAACCAGCATCTCTCTTCAACCTTCTGCTTGCTACCTCCTACACTTGGCTTTAGCTACCTGCTCTCCCTTCCTTCATCTCCCTTCAACATTCTAGTCTGTCCACATTTCAGGGCCTTTGTGCTTGGTGAACCTTCATACTCTCTATTTTATCTTCTTACTTTTTATTACTCTTACACACTCCCTATTTTATTCCCTGTTTTACTTCCTCCAGCACTCTATGACTTCCTATTTAGTTTATCACCATCACCCCCACCCCTACCCCCACCCCCACTAGAATGCAAGCTCTAAAAGGTCATGGATTTTTGTTTCTTTACTGACATAGCCCCACCACCTGTTAAAGTCCCTGGCATGTAAAAGGCCCTCAGTAAATATCTACTAAATTAATGGAACAATTTTAAAACATACATCATCTTAGGAAGATGGCACATGATTGGCAATCAGCCCAACAATTTAGAACACTTAAGAAATTCTGGTAATTTTAATTATAAAGATAAGCTGTGAATTAGACTATAGAGTTGTAAATTCAGGTTATTCACAACACTGAATATATTGCTGACATACTATGCCATACTAAATGTGGGAGTCTATTAAAATAATTAAAATTAAAATAACCTTTGTTAACATGAATAGTAACATATAGAACACTTGTATCTCAGCCATCATTTAAATTTAAAAAAGACATAGGAGAACCTATTCTTTAAATAGCTCAGATATTTTAAAGTACAGAAGTCTTTTACTTTTTTGTAAGCCACAATGAGTCTCATTCTCAGTAACCACAATTTATATACATTCATAATTTTCACTATTTCTTTCAAATCTGAATGGCGATCAAGAGGATATGCTGTTGGTCACCTTTATTTCTACAGAATAAAACAAAGAGCAAATTGGCATTCAGGTTAACATTCACGCAGGTCTTTTATCGTGGCATACATGGATGACAGAGACTCTGTCAGTCATGATTTAAATAAATTTTATTCTAGTCTATTTTACATCTCATTGAATGAAAAAACTTCAATAGATTTTCAATGATTAATAATAATAAAGTTTTCAAATGCTTCTCCCTCATACACAAAGGCACACAACTGCAAAAATAGATTTCTACTGTGTACAAAGCTGCTTATTCAACCATTAAAAGAAATGTATTTTACTCTATAAATGAATAATGGCTTTTCTATATTTTATGACATTAACAACAGCATGACTTTACTAACCACTTGTTTTGTGTTCTTGGAGAATAAATGTTGATATTAGCTGCTCTGCAACTGGTTTTCACCCATCTCAAAAACAATGTGGTTTTGCCTGTTTTTACCACAAGAGGTAAAGTCTTTCTAGAAAAAGGGAAATAAACAAGTTGAAAGGACAGCTCACAAACATTTATATCTTAAAAATGAATAAAGTACTGAAGCCACCGGCAAAATGAAACTACGCTGTATAAAAAATAGTAGACCTAATACCAATGAAAACAAATTTATAAAATGAACACTAATTTTGAGAAAATTACATATAGCATAGCAGAAAACGGGATATTTAGAAAAAGAAATAAAATGAAAGGAAATGACGATGACAATCATAAAGCTGATGTTCCTTGAGGAACAATAAAAATGAAAGCATATTAAAAGATATATAACCATATTACTGGTTGTCAAAATATTGAGGCATCTTACAATCAATGCTAACTCAGACATAATGAAATACAGTACGTAAATTGCAAAAAAAAATAGAAAGAACAAATGAAGAAAATAAACTATGTAGTTTTAAATAAAGGGAAGCAAAAAGACAATTAAAAAGAGTATTACAAAAGCAAAACCAAACATACATTAACGCAAATGATTAAAAGCATCTCAGATTGGGTCTAAAGAGACTAACCTTTATCCAACTACACGTGGTCTACCTGAAACAAACCTAAAACAAAGACTTTGAAAGATTAAAAATGAAAGATTAGGCAAAAATATATCAGGCAAATATAAACACTTTAAAACCAGTTGAATTCAAAGTAAAAGACACTAAAGGTGGCCAAAAAGAAAAAAAGGGGGGGTCACTTTTTATAATGAACAAAATTACAATCTATAAAGAAGATATAGTGTTCATAAAACTATATACTCCAAAACCTCCCTATATGTATATATCTGGAGCAAAAACTTAAAAGAAAACTTGGGCAGAAATAAAATAGAAGATAATCACCATTTCAGACCTAAAAGATCGAAGAGACAAAATGATAAACTAGCTGAACATATGAAGGAATGAGATCAAATCCTTATGGAACAGTTATAAAAACTGATCATCTATTTAATTCATAACACCTCAAAATTTAAGAAAGTAAAAACAGTAGAGACCACAATCTGACAATGAATCAATTAAACTAAGCCCCTCAGTGGAGGTGGCTTGACCATTTATGCTCTCTCTCTAAACTACATTTAAAGATAGAAATCAAAATTACTACAGACTATTTAGTAAATAACAATCATAAAAATTACCTATACAATAGCCTTTAGTACACAAATAAAACTATACTCAGAGGAATATCTGCAGCCTAAATATTATTAATGAATTAAGAATTAAAATTAAAATTAAATTTATTAAGCAGTCAACTCAAGGTCAGAAAAAACTTTTAGAAATCAGAATAAAGGAATTAAAGAAATTCCTACTTTGAAGCTATGATTAGATGCAATTAGAAACTGAAGGTAATAGATTTAATTCTAAAACCTATGTGCTGCATTTTGAAGGGAAGGGGAAAAAATAAAACATAAACCATTAGCCGAACTAAAAAAAAAAATACAATTACATAAAAGTAGGACTGAAAAAGAAGGAATAAGATTATGCAGAGGAAACCGTAGTAACTATGGTTTCCAGTAAATTCTGAGCTACTAAATTTTTAAATGCAGATAAAAGGGGTAGTTTCCTAGAAAAATACGAACTGTCCAATGGAATCAAGCAGATTAGAAAACAAACACCTCCAGACCCTCCAAAGAACTGAATAAGTTGTCAGAGTTATCTCCCAAACCTCCCCAAACAACAGCCTCAGGCATTTTCACAGTAAATTCAGAAGGTAATTAATTCATAGGTAATTTCAAAGGTATTCCATTATTAAACTATACCCAGAAAAGAAAGTTTCCTATATTTCATGAAGGCAATCATACATAGACAACACAGAAAATAGTCTTGACAGAAGTTATAAATAATAATAGCAAACACTATTATATTGTATTTACTACATTCCAGACAGAGGTCCAGATGGGCAAGGTTCTAACAGCAACTCATTTACTCTCAAAATAATCTGATGAGCTGGAAGGTCAAAATATTTAACAGCAGGTACAGAATAGTCGTAAAGCTATCGAAGGATGCCAGAGCTAAGCTATGCTAGAGCACAGTCCTAAAGACCCTCTTTTTGTGCTACATATCACCCCGTTAGTGGCTAGATTACAAGAAGGAAGAGTCACAGCCAAGGAAAAAGCAAGTATTTATTTTAACAACCTGTACATCACAACACTAGTGCTAGTTTCTACTGACTGATATCACTTTATTGCCAATGAGCTGACAACTACTTATTATCTCCACTTCACAGTTGAAGAAAGGGACTCAGAGAAGTTAGATAACACAGAGGCTGGGGTTTGAACTCAACACACTGAGGATCCAAAGATTAGGCACTTAACCACTATGCTATATGACCTTTCTAAAATAAAATACTAGTGAATATAACCCAACAATAAATCTGTAAGATGTCACTCTTCTACAAATTCAAGAGAGGCTCAATCTTTTGAGCTAACTGGTATTACAGTTAAAGGAAAAAAAGGCATTCATTTTTATCACCGAAAATTTTCATAAATGCAATATGCATTCCTGATGTTAAAAGGAAAAAGAATTCCAATAAAATAAAGATGGATATAGCACAAATATTTTTAAGAAAGGCACTCCAGATAATAATACATTCTGTTGTATATGTGTGTATATTTAAAGATTTTATATACACAAATAATATATTAAGCCAGTAAAGTGAAAACTAATATTCTCATTAAAGTCAGGTAACAGAATAAACAAGGATGCTTATATGACGATTATTATGAAGGAAAGAAAATGAAATTGAACAATCATAAAACTGATGTTCCTTGAGGAAAGAAAAAAAAAGCAAGCATGTAACACTATTAATAGTTAAATAAATGACTAATAATAAATGATAACAACCAGGAAATGTATTCAGGTTAAAAAATATTTAAAGAAGCAATCTGAATATAATTATTGTATAACAAGGAAAGCTAACAAAAAAACCAGATGAAAAACTAGAACTAAGCAGCCAATTACAAAATTAAATAGCTTTTACATGTAAATACTAATTAATAAAAAAATACAGTAGATGAAATTAAAACAAGCTATTCAAAAATAAACCACTTTAAAAATTTATTCAAAACATACAAAAAGAAAAGGAGGAAAAATGGAGTAGTGATAGAGGCTTTGTTCATCCCTCTGGTAACCAAATCAAAGTTGTGATGGTAATAAGGAACAGCATTAAGGAAAAATTGCCTGGGATCTAGATGATCAAGCCATACTACTAAGGAGAAGTCCAGGAAATCTCACCCTGCAATGGCAGAAGGTAGGAGAGGCGAGGACATGGGGCTGCCAGGTCTCCGACAGCTGAGTGAGATGGAGGCAGCAGCAGAAGCCTCTTAAAGGGGCTGTGTCTCCCAGCGGATTTTTGAGGTGACAGACCTGCTCGCTCTGAACACCAGTGCTGATTAGGCTGTGCACAAAAAGGGGGCACCACAGACTTACAGGGAGACATTGTCAGAGTAAGGGCCAAGGCATAACTCGCTCTGTACAGAAATGCTGGCAGTATCCATTGTTCCCCATTGAACCTCCCCACTCACAGTGTGGGGACACAGTGCTGCAACAGCCATGACGTCATCAAACTGGGTAACAGAGGTTGCTCCACAAAGGATTCCCTGAAACCCTCCCTCCCCCAACTCAGCGCCACCCAAACCATATCCAGGTATATCCTCAGCGAAATCAGGTGCTTTGCTAAGCAGCACTTAGATTCACACTGGAGGCAGCAGGGCTCAGTTTCTGGCGTGGCCTTTTGAGGCAACAATATGCACAGCATCTGTAGACTGCTTGCTGAATCTTAACAGGTGGCCCCGGAGGGGCACAAGATTGGGCTAAACTTGGCATACAGCTGAACCCTCTCAGGACTGTGCTACTGGACACCTACCTCACAAATCTATATTTATATGACAGAGAAACTTAGGAGCTTCGCTTCGTATGTAGAAATAGACATGGAAAGGCAGCCAAACTAGGAAGACAAAGAAGCAGAAACCATATGAGAGAACAGAACAGAGATCAGAAATAGTGGAGTCAAGCAATCTAACAGATGCAGAGTTCAAAACACTGGTTACAAAGATGCTCAATAATCTTTTAGGAAGTGTAGATAAATTCAGGGTGAATTTCAACAAAGAGATAAAAAACATAAAAATGGAAATGAAAATTATAAAAAGGGAACCAGTCTGAAATGAAGAACATATTATCTGAGATGAGAAGTATAATAAATGGAATAAACAAAACGAATAAAGAAAAAGATCAAATGCCCTATCTAGAGGACAGGAAAGCCAAGGACACTCAATCAGAATGGCAAGCAAAAAGATGCCAAGACTATAAAATTAATTTAAGGAGGATATGGGACACTATTAAGGTTCCAAATACCTGTCTGATAGGCGTTAAGTGAAGAAAATCAAGATGTTGAACAGCTATTTGAAGAAACAATGATGGAAAACTTCCCTAAGTTGGTGAAGGAAATGGACATAAAACCCCAGGAAGCTGAGAGAATCTCAAAAATTAGGGATCCAAAGAGGCTCACAACCAGACACATCATAATTAAAATGCCAAAGGTTAAATACAAAGAAAGAATATAAAAGCAGCAAGAGAAAAACAAAGAATTACATGTAAGAGAAAACCCATAAGACTGGCAGCTGATTTCTCAAAAGAAACTATGAAGGACAGAAAGGTTTGGCACAAAGTATTTGACAGGATGAAGACCCAGGATCTACAACCAAGAATTTATCCCTCAAAACTATCCTTTAAAGTTGAAGAACAGATAAAGAGCTTCCCAGACAAAAATAAGCTAAAGGAATTTATCGCCACCAAGCCAGTATTACAGGAAATGTTGGAGGGACTTCTTTAAGAAGAAACAAACATGTATCAAAAATAGAAATAAAGAATGGTAACAACTTAATTCCTATCAATTAGTACCTTAAATGGAAAATAATTAAGTGCTCCAACCAAAAGATACTGGCTGAAAGGATAAGAAAATAAGACTGCAAAATATAAAAAGGGGATGAAAAAAGATGTTGCTTTGATGGACCGAGAAGGTATTTAAGTCAGACAGAGAAAGATAGACACTATATGATTTCACTTATATGTGGAATCTAAGGAATAAAAAGAACAAACTAATCAAAAACAGACTCACAAATATAATGGACAATTTGGTGTTGGACAGAGGGCAGGGGATTTGGGAGGCTGGGAGAATGCGGTGAAGGGCTAAAGAAGTACAAATTAATAGCTGATAGATGGTTATGGGGATGGGGAGCATGGAATAGGGAATGCAGTTAGCATTAATACGTTAGCTAGGTGGAAGGTCAGGGGAGAGAGGGAGCAATTGCGATTGTTTTACAAACTATATAGATGTCTAAGCAATGTACTGTTACTTGAAACTAAAATTTAAAAAATAAATTTAATAAATACATGAGAAAAAAATATACAAAAATAAAAATATCTTAAGCTTGATCAAAAAAAGTACACCTGTTGTATCATTTGAACTTTAAGTATTCAGGGACAAATTTTTCTAGTTGCTGAAAAGTACGCTCTAACTACTATTCTAACTACATCTTCAAATAATCCTATATTTTGTTCACTAAGGCGGAGAGTTGCAGTTTTTGTTTCAAGGAGTGATCCTATTAAAATAATAGTCAGATCATATCTTTCCTCTGCTGAAAACCATCCTTGGCCCTCCACACCTCCCTTAAAGTGAGAACCCAAGTCCTTATAATCGCCCAAAAGGCCCAAAAGGACCTGGCACCACCTCCCCCTATAGCTGTTTGACTTCATCTCCTACTTCTCTTCCCACTGCTCACTCACTTTAAGCTTCTCACACTAATCAATAAATCTAACATCCCATTAACATAAATTCCAGAAAGAGATAACAGAAAACAGAAAAGAGGATGAATACAAACACATACACTCATACATACATACTATTTTCCCAGAACTGCAACACATACATTTATAATAGGGCATTCAAAATGCCTAAGATATTTATTAATGGAAAGACTAACACTAATGCACATCAAAAGTATTTCAGAACACCAAATCTCAAAAGCTTCCAGCTAAAAAACAGTTGACTTTTTTAAAAAATCAAAATCTCAAAACTGGTACTTGGGACTTCCCAAGTGAGAAGGAACAAAGACAGCTGTTTGTTATAAGCCCTTTAAACTGACTTTTTAAAAAATTTGCTCATAATAAAATGATGTATAAATGAAAACTTTCTAAAATTACAGTAATTAATACAATATAATCTGGCCAAGAATAGACTTGGAGATCTGGAGAACAGAAACAAATCAAACACACAGGAAATGCAGTATATAATGAATTTGACAGCATTTCAAACCAGGAGCGGGGGGAAACAGATTAGTCAAAAAAGGTGTGTTGGGATAACTAGTTCATTAGAGATAATAAAGTCAATCTCTACCTAATTCTTTACAACAAAAAAATAGTCCAAGTGGATGAAAATTTAAAATGTAAAAAACAAAAAAAAATACACTGTAGTACAGAAAGAAAATATGGAGAGTGGGGTGGGAACATTTTAAATTTTGGTTTAGAAAAAGTGTTCAATCAGATACAAAAGGGGGAGGAAGAGGAACCCAAAAGACAAATTGAAGGGATAACATTTGCATGCCTGACAGAGTTCATCACTAAATAAATAAAAAGCATAGACAAATCAATGAGAGATTAAGTCCAACCAACATCTGTACAAAGAAAGGAATAAATACAAATGTCCAATATATTCATGAGTAACTAACTTATTTTTTAAATGCAAATAAATCACATACCTTAAGACTTGAAATTCAAACTCAGTTTTAACCAGCAGAGATATAAGCCAATAAGAAGTAGAAAAAAATGTCCACTGATACAATTTATAGAAGGCAATTTGGCATCATTAAACTTTATCACCCTTTCTTTTAAATTCCAGTTTTAGAAATTTATTCTACAGAAAAACTGATAAACTAAGAAAATTAACATTTAATTTCTCCTAATTCACTACCACACTTCTAAAGTTTAAATTTTTTTCTAATTACTTACATTCACACATAGTATTAGCAAATACTTCGACAATATTCAGCTCCTCTTAAAAGTATTTGCTCCTCTTTTACAGTTTTCTGTATCTTTTACTTTCTGGAACATTTCTTTGCTTTTATCTTCTAAGAGCTCTATTCCTTTTTCATAGAATTTTGTTTACAAATTTAATCTTCATTATCATCTTAACTTTTTTTCCATTTTAATATGTTTTCATCTCCCTGTCTGGGGTATATTTCCTTCTCTTCATTTCTTTCATGTAAGGAAGCTTTCTTTTCCTTATCCGATAAAGCTTGATTATCCATATTTAAGAGTATAGGACTAAAAGAGGAACTAGAAACAGAATATGGGTAGGACTTGAAGATTGATAGCTTCATTCACTGTAAAATGGTCTGGCTTGTGTTTGAGTGAAAGACTATCTCTATGTAGTTGTAATTTGTGCTTCTCTAAGTGAACTCTAGCATCTCCAACTTTTTTCAAAGTCATCTGTCATTTTCCCTAAATAGACTGCCCATGGCCTTGTCCATTGTTCTAACGGTCCTTGTGCTCATTTATTTTTAAAAAATTTAAGAAATTTTATTGAAAGAAAATTTGGCTTTGCCTCTCTTATTGCATTTTCTACTAAAATTATTTTTAATTTTAAAAATAACAGCAAATTGTTCAGTTTTTACATGTGCTTACAGCTTTTTTCATTTCTATATTGCTATGCTGTTCAAGCACATCCTCTTTCATAATCAAAGAAAGTAGTATCTTTATATGGCTAATTACTTTATCATAGCTTATTTTTGCTTCACCCTCTCATCCTTTTCCCTTTCCCACCCACCTCACCCACAAACTTCAAAAGAATTCATTATGGGGGGATAAAAGAGGGGAGAAAAACTGCTCTGAAATTTTTATTTGGATTTAATTTTAACTCCAAATATATATCAGGTACAGACATGATTTTTTTTCCTACCTAACAATACATGCTGTTACCTGAAATAGCCTCACCAACATTTCTATCTTCCATTTTCAAGGGCCATCCCACAATGCTACTCCTTCCATGAAGCCTTTTTTACTGAAGGTAGTCTTCTCTTTTGAAAACCTATAGTCATAATTTTCAACTTCGTCATATTACTTCTCTTAGTTTGATATGCTTTTGTTAGACCACACGGTCCATGTCTAAACACTTACTTTAAATTTCAAATACTGTTTTCAAATGTTTAACATTCAGTTATCAAGTGAAGGGTTCTAGAAAACACTTTTATGAAAACAAGTTAGGTCCAAAGGTATAAAGGTATTTCAAACAGTAAATTTAAATCCTTTTCAATTACCCTTTGATCCAAATAAACTCCTCTTTAACTTTCTCCTCTCTAGTTTCCAACTTTTCCCAGATCATTCAAGTTCCCTAAAGGCTTGTCTTACCAAATCTATCTGCCTTAGTCTTATTTCTTACTCAACAACCCAGTCAGAAAGTAGGATTCTTTGACTCTCCATCAGAGAAACCCAGTCTCTAACAGCACCTCTAGACTCTCTGAAAAGACTTCTCCATACCTCCTGTTTTCACCATACATCCCCCAGATCATCCTAAAATGATACTGATGTACTTATAGATTTTAAGTATTCTCCATCTCATTTTCAAAAGAATACAGTGAAAACCAGTGAGAACTTGAGTAGATTTCTCAAGTATCTATCTCCAGGTTCCAAATCTCCTTCTAATATTTCTACGTTAACTGCCCAAGCTTTACATCTGGTCCCAAAACTGCGATTGTAATTTATATAAAGACATATATGGATTTCTGTACTTCTAATCAAAATATTAAAAGACTTCTATTTTCTATTAGATGGTTACAATTTTGCTAAAGGGACTTGTACTCACATATTTAAGAAAACCAAACACTTCCAAAACCATAGCATATAAAATTACAATAGCATATAAAATTTCTGAATAGAACTGTAAAAAATCTTGTCTTTCCTGGATGGGCTTTAAGTTGCTATCCTATGTGAGTTGCACCTCTGGTGGCCAGCATCTTTGTAAAGAAATGATGGCATAACCAGAAATTTTGGACTGATCATTTGACTCAAGTGAAAAGCCAATTATTTCCAGAGTATTACACAAGTGATTTAAGGATTTAAGGTCATGAAAATAACACTGTAACTTTATAAACAAATATTGCAACCTTAACAATTTCATATACCAAATTGTTTATGGTTACCATTAACCTATTTAATACAAAAATCCTATGAGTTAAGTATTAAAATTTTCCACACTCTACATAAATCCATCCTCTCCCTGAATCTCTACCCATATATTTATTACTCCATCTTCTCTCCTGTTACTTTGGATGAACTACTCATGCTCCTAGCTAAGGCTTCCAAACTGGGCAGTAATTAGATCTCATTGCATTCCCCCCACTCAAAGACACTGCTCCAGAAATTCCTGCCCTCTCCTGTGTCATTAGGTCTCTCCTCTTTTGAATTCAATCCCATCAACAATCATGCTATAATTTCTCCAACCTTCATAAAAACAAAAGTGAAGCCCCATGCTCCCTCCAGTTACCGTCCCATTTCTCTATCCTGTTTTACACCATAACATTTAAGAGTTGTCTGCATTCCTTGTCTCCAATTCCTGTCTTCTCATTTCTCAAATTCATACTAATCTGGCTTTTGCCCCTAACTGTGCACTGAAACTGTCCTTTTCACCAGTCCTTATCTTATCTCTTATTTGACAAAGATGATCTCCCTTCCTTCTTGGAACTTTTACTTGGCTTACAGATTACCACATTCTGTTTTTCCACTTAACCTCCCTGACACTCCTCCCCGCCCCCATACTCTTTCCCTGGTTTCTGGTATTTTTTTTCTGACTTCTTAATGCTGGTGTGCCCCAAGATTTAGTTAGTCCTAATTCTCTTAATTTTTCCCAGCCTCATGGTTTATATACAATCTATAGTCTAACAATTTCCCAGTTTATGTCTCTAAACCAAACCTCTTCACTGAATTACAGATTATATATAAAATGCCTATATGACTTCTCTACTTCTATGTCTAAGAGGCAATTCAAAATTAGTATATTCAAAACTGAGCCCCTGGTAATCTCTCCTCCTCATCCTTCAGTCTTTTCTATCTCAGTTAATGCCAATTCCATCCTTTCAGTTAGCTGCTCAGGCCAAAAACCCTGAGGGCATCCTAAATGCATTATCTTACATAGACACCACTACTCAAAAAATCTGGTCCATCGGGAAATCCTGAAAACACTATTTAGAAAATATATCCAAGAATGCAACCATTTATCATCTCCACTGCCACCATCCTCATCCAGGCCAATATATCTCATCTGACTTATTGCTAAAGTCTCATAAGACTGTTTATAGCCAGTCTTTATTTCTGCCTTGTCTCCCTGTAGTCTATATATTTTCAGCATTGTAAGCCAAAAGTGATCCTGTTAAAATGTAAATCATGGCACCCCACTCCTGTGCTGAAAAATTTCTAATGCCTTGTCTCACTCATAGCAGAGGCCAAAGTACTTAACTTCAAAGATAGTACTCACCCACCCCATTCCCCAACTTGCTGTTCCACTTGTTCAACTTGCAGTAGAATCAAGTCCCTTCTCCCACTTCAGAGCCTTTGTACTTGTTACTTCCTCTGCCTGGAAAGCTTTTCCCCTAGACATCAATGCTCCACCCCCAACTTTTTGTTTCCTTTCCCCACTTTATTTTTTCTCCAGGGTACTTATCAATATCTAACAACACATTTTAAATTTCATCATCTAGTTTATTATCTGTCTTCCTACACTAAAAATAAACCGTGCCAGCAAGATTTTTATGTTTTGTTCTTTAAAATGTCTAAGTACTACTATGGCTAGAAAGTAGGCACTCAAATATTGGTTAAGGCTGTAAAATTAAACTTGATGTGCCAGCACTTTAAGTTGAAAGTGCTATGTTAACATCGTTTTTATGTGATCCTATCACTTAAAACCTATAAAAATTTAAAACAAGGCCAAGCCTTCTTTTCCTATATAAGAGGGTGAGACATTTCACTATATTCTTCTTCAATTTTTTTTTTTTCAGAAGGAAAAAAAATACTACTGGCAAATTTCTCTTCAGTTACAACATATATAAACTCAGGAGACTAAAGCTCTGCAGATGTCTCTGGGAAAAAAAAAATAGCAATGACTATTAGCCAAAAGAAAAAATTGAAGCAAACAAATACATTGGTACTCTAGCAGGTTTCTAAAATAGCACTAAATCCTTCATTTACTGAAGGCAGAACTAAAGTTATCCTCAGTTATAAATCAAATTAGTATGAGGAATAAATAGTAAAAGAATGTTTTCAATAAAAAGTATAGTTATTGCTATTGACACTGAGCATGCAACATAACAGTTTATACCTCAAAGAAGCTATAACCGAGAAGCCCAATCAATAATATGAAAAATGGTTCTCAATAAAACTTGCCCTAGTACTGAAGCAAATGTCAAATTAAAAGAAATGGTTCTCAGAAGTTATTTTAATCCTATTTTTTAAAAAATCCTTAACCCAGACACAAGGCACATGAATAAAGTAGAAAGCTGACAAAATAAAAAACTCTGATAACTACAGAGAACCATAAATATCTCCAAATATAATTTTTTTTCAAATCTCATTTGTTATCCTAAAAATTATAGCAAAATGTTCATTTTAACTCTATAATATATATCCATGTTTAAGTCAATATTCCTGATTTTCCTTAAATTTTCATATAAATTTATAGTTCTGGGATGTCTGTATCATGTTTTATACTGTAGCTTTCAGTACATCCTGGTAAAATGTGTATCATTACACAAGCATGAACTGATGACAAATTAGAGTAATCCTACATTTGGAAAAATGAGGCATAAATTTAAGATTCACAGATAATTCAAATTATAAATACCATCACCAAAAAGTTCTACTGGTCTTAGATAACTGGAGAAAAAATTTAACAATTGAGAAAACTCATTTACCTCATACATAAAGACTTAATTTTATGCAATTCAGATAAGGCCGAAGCATAAACCTATATGGCCATTTTAAAAACTTACCAAATTTTCAGCAGAAAAGTAGAAGAGTAAAATGATCTACCATGTACCCATCATCCAGGTTCAGTTATCCACATGGCCCATCTTATTCATCATATCCCCACCCATACTCCCACAACCTAAATTTTAAATTAAATTCCAGTTGTCATACTTTTATCTGTCATTATTTTAGTATAAGTACTAAAATATAACCACATTATCACATGCTAAGAAAAATTATCATTTGTTAGTATCAGTTATCCAGTACTCAATATTTCTTTTTTGCTCTGTAAGTCCATTTTTATAACTAGTTGGTTAGAATCAAAATCCATCCAGACAAGATTCCCACATTGTATTCGGTTAATATGTCTCATTTAATTTATAGGTTTCCTGAGCTTTTTCTTGTCACTTGTTGAAAAAACTAAGACATCCTATGGAATTTTCCTTCTAGATTTTACTGATTGTATCCTTCCATGGTGTCTTTGAATATGTTCTTCTGAACTGTGTATTTGCTATAAATGAGTAGTCTAGAAGTTTGATCAGATTCGGATTTAAATTTTTTGCAAGAATTTTTTTGCCGCTGCATCACAGAAAGAGGCACATCTCTGGTTTCTCCCTCTTTTTATGATCCGTGAGTTCAGGTGCTGTCAGTCTTTCACTTATTAGCTTTAGGTGTTTTTAATGATCATTGATTACTTAGACCTACTTCATTATAGGTTGCAAAATGGTGATATTCTATTACTTCATTTATTATCTGAAATACTATTATAAAGAAAAACTTCTCTTTATCAACTATTTGGTTATTCAGGAAAGTCTTGAGATGAATGCTTGATTCTTTCCCCTTGCCTTCAGAATAAATTGGTTCCCACAGCATCTTCCAAAAGTGACCATTAAGATGTTTGGTTGTTGTTACTACAGCTGTTATTTAATATTATGAAGTTTATAATTATAATTTTTCACATAGCTAATGTGTTTTAATCCATAATTATTACTCTTTTTATCCAACCAAAGTATCTCAGTGAGCAATCTGTCAAGTGGGAAATCTATCCAGTGATCTTTGATATCTTTCTTGCTTTCTGGTATGACAAGAAGTTCTAAACATTTCCAGTCCCAGATGAATTGGCCATTTCTCCATGGAGCTATGGTTCCTTTTAGTAGAAAAAAGTAATATATATCACACCCTGTGGCCCATTCTCCTGAAATCTCCTATCCATCCCTTCTCTCCTAATTACTCCGGTATCAATATAAAGTATACCCAACTACTTATCCAACTAACAAAGTTCTGTATGGCTACCTGTTCCAAGTCTAGTACGTCCACCTTGCCACAGATGGGGGATGGGGAGAGGAATGGGAGTGGAAAGCAGCCAAATTCAGAGGAAAAATGCCATAACTTAAAAATATATATATATTAGGGGCAAAAAAAAAGGATTGTGCATACCAATTTCAAAGAACAAACTATAAAAATAAAGAAAAATCAGAATTTAAAGAGTAGAAGTGATGAGAGTTAAGGTATGGAAAAATACTGAATAAGTATTTTACATGCCTTCAGAAATTTCCTACAATTCAAAATTCAAACAAGTTTTGCTTTATTAGAGTCATCATGTGCCCAAGAAATAAAGATTAAGTTCAACTTGAAAGCATAATTATCTGAAAATTTTAAATCAGCTTTGGAAAATAAATTGATCCATAATGAATGTCTCATATGATGTCATGTTAGGCCAGAGACCCAGAAAGAACAAGAATGGCAGCACCAGATGGGCAATCAGAAATACAAGTTCCAGCCTCATAACAAACAACATAATGTTCATTACTTTTGAGAGAAAAAAAGTGTCATTAGGTTTTCTCTGCAATGTTTAGCAAAAGGAATCTTCTAACAATCAATCCTTTCAACATAAGCCCCAAACAGATTCTAAGGCCTTGACAAGTATAAATGTTGCTCAATTTGAATTTTAAATAGTACCATTTCACTTTCATTTTACAATTAAAATGCAGACAGAAACTGATTTTTCAAGGCATTCTTTTAATGCAATAGGCCTGGCTTATTTCCAACAATTTGTAAATATTCCATATATATTACTTTTATTGATTCCCTGAAAGAATTAAAAAATTAAACAGAATATAAAGCTTCAACAATACAAAAAAAATTACTTCTAGTAAGTACTTACCAGGCATAAAGCCAGCCATTGAATTTATTGTTGAATTAGTTTTAGTCATAGTACCAAGAGACATTTGGCACAGCACTGCTTTTACCTGAAAAAAAGTTCACTCAATAAACGTTTACCGACAAGACTTGTTTACTCTTCTAATAGTCCCTTTACGCAATTCTCATCTTACAGGAGATCTCTTGTTGATCTTCAGAGCATGAAATCAGAGACAGCTTTGGTATGAGGATCCACAAGTAAAAATAGAACAAATTCCAGAGACTCAAATTGAGAAGGGGGAGGAAGAACACAGCAAGCTGTAATTTAAGAAAACAACCTATGGTTCTATTTAAAACCATAAAATGAACATTTCCCATAATTTGGATACAAAGGGTTAAATAATTCAAGACTAAACTTTTTGAAGTAGTTTTACATTAGGATTACTAATAGAATATTAACATCTGCTATTGGTATTTCAACAATATAGTATTCCAAATTGCTATACAACTTCCAACTTATTCTCTTTATAAAAATGGCTATCCCTAAAATACAAAAATATCATTTACTGTCATTAATGTGAAAACCAATTTTAATTCTCATCTTAGGTATACTTTCTACCTACTGAAATAAGGCCTTACATGTATAGAAAATTTTATACTAATCCAATGGACATTAAATATTAATACTAGTCAACAATAGTATGAAAACTGTATCTAGATCTAAATTGAAATAATCCTAAATATATCGATTAGATAGCCAATAAACTCCAATAGTTTTATGGTCCTTCAAAGTACATAAGATACTACAGTTTCATCTATATAACTTATACTTTCAAGAGGAGTCAAGGAGGAACAAAGAAAAAGAACAAAGATACTTCAGAAAAGGTATTAATGAGGAAGCAAATACAATTGTAGAAATTCAAGAATAAAAAGATTATTTAGTTCTAATATAATCTGCCAGCCATTCCCATTCTAACATCCTTTACAGAAATTTAAATTTAGCAGCTACTTGAACAATGCCATCTATTCAACATATATTTACTTGAGTGCCTACTCTATGTCAAGCAAGTACTGTTGTCATATATTTCTTGTTTTCTCTCCTTGCAGGCACATGAGTAAGACTGTATTTCTCGGCCCTCCTGTGTTTGGGAGGCATCTTGTGACTAGATTTAGCCAATGACTTGTAAGCAGAAGTTCCTCCATTCAGTTCTGGCCAAAGCATTTAACTGTTGAACAAAAAAATCTCTCCAGCAAAGTCTAAGATAGTGGCTGCACTATTAGTGTGTAATCTCAATGAGCAGAGACCACTGTCACCTTGAGCCAATGAGAAATAAACCTATGTGTGTTTTAAGCCCCTGAGATTTTAGGGTTGTGTGTTTTGTTAACCACAGCATAACCTAGTCTATTACAACTAACACAAAAGGCGATCGATCAACTTAGGTCTTCATCTCACAAGCTACCTATTGCTAAGCTAGGTCTACCTGACTTCATGCCGGCAAAGTTTTTTTTTTTCTTAAGACAAATACTATTATCTAAATTATTTTAGCTAATTTTCTTCTCAATTATAAAAAACTTTCTGAATCTGGATTTTATCAACTAACCTAAATAGTTACTCAATTCATGTGATTCATACAAACAGTGTATACACTAATGTCTTCATCCAAGTGATTTTTTTTCAGAATTGAATCAATCAAGTTCAAGAACCCCAATGCCAACTAGCAGAATGTCAATCCTAGTTAACATGAGCCAATCAAACACCACTACTGTTGTTGTAACTATTCAACTATCCTGGTATCCAGCCTGCCACATGGCTACCATATATCATTCTGTCAAATGTCTTAATATAATCACTTCAAAGGATTATACATGACTGAGGAAGAAGAGGAGGAAGGGAATGGAGATTAAGAAACAGGATACAAATAGTAGACTGACCAGTTAATATCAGACAAAGGGCAAGGGCAAATACTTTCATAAAAATCATAGCCAAGAACAAAATGATAAATGCCTTGATAAAGAAAATATTGAGAATGGATAAAAGTTCACTAAAAATATGTCAGGCCCTACTCTACATATATTCTCAATGCCAACAACCCTGAACAACTATTTTGCAAGAGATAAAATACTGGAAATTTCTAAGGAACAAAAACTTTTGAACTGGTCCTTTACCTTAAAGAATGAGTTTATTTTACTAAACAGAGGTGGGAAAAAGGAATGTCCCCAAATAAAAAGCATGTGTTATATAGAGAAACAAAAGAGAAAAATTCCTAAATACAGAGGGTTTAGTTTTTTTTTTAGTTTGTTTAAAAATATTCTATCTTGCCCTCAAATATAAAGTGCTTTACAGAGATTCACAAAACATAAAGTAATATAAATTAGAAATAGATGAGAATAAGAGAAATAAATAAGGTACATTAAATGGAATCAGCACTTGGATAATATAAAAATGCATTTAAAATGCCTATAAGAGTCCTCAACATTTACAAGGTTATCGGCCTAGAATTTCAGCTCTAATGCTTAACATTTTGATGACTACCTAGCTCAATGTATTCAAGATTCTAACAGCTAATATGAAAAAAAAATCAGATAGTTAACCAACTAAATGCCACTAAATTTGAAAAGATTATTTTTCCAATTAGAGAGAATTAGCATTGCTAACAAGAATGAATTTACTCCTGAAGGTCCTTTTAAAAGAGACACTGTAATGTAACATCTTCACAACACCCAAAATAAATTTCACAGGGCTGCTGCTGATAGCTTACCTCCACAGCTGGAGACAGCAATGATATCACCTAAAGCACAAGTCAGTAAAGACATCTCTATGTAGGGTATGTGTGCAGCACTCTATAGTCTAAAGTAGCATTTCAGGGTATCTAAGACAATGACAATTTGTTGCAGGTCAAGGGGAGTAAAGGAGATCAGAAAGCAGGTGGTTTCAAAAACCTATGAGAATCTAAGTGAAAAGACAGATCTTCCCTCCCGCTTCCATAAATGCACGGACTTTTGAGTACAACTTCAAGGGATTTTAGACAACAATATCCAACCAGGCACCCCGAGGAAAGAATTGGCTGTCGAGCCTTTAGTAAATCCTCAAAAAAAGAGTAATTTTGGCAGAACTGAATATAGTAGCAGCAAATCTCAGACCATATTCACTGGCCAACTACCTATAATGCAGTTACATATACAGTCTGTGGCCATCTGAGAGTAAATGTAAGGTAGAGCAGACATCCTCTTGAGAGCCCTAATGAGGTCTTATGACTAAAGAGAAGACTCCCAATGGATACATAAAATGGCTTAATACTCTTCAGTGACTGATGCCATCACCACCCCCAACAACCCTGGACCTGTTCTAGTTTCCCCAATGTCCCGGCCTTTTCCAACATCCAGCTTGTTCCTATTAATTGTCCTTTAATCTTAACATAGACATCACTTCCTCAGTGATGCTTTCCCCCAACTCCTCCTCATATCTTAAGGTAATTACAAATTTGACTGTCTTCCCTGTTAAATGTACTTTCTATAAGAATCAATTTCTTTAGTGTCTCCCAAACCCATAGTATTTATTTAACTTATTTTTTATGGTGACATTGTTTCAGCTGTAAGGCATATATTTATTTACACTGTGTGTTCACCTCCCATAGTTAGATTTCTTTCTGTCATCACATATTTGACTCCCTTTACCCACATCTACCTCCACCCTCTCCCCACCCGCTACCCTCTGGTAACCACTAGTCTATTGTCCATGACCATGAGTCTGTTTGTCCTGTTCATTTGTTGTTTTTAGGTTTATATCCCACATATAAGTGATATCATATGATTTTCGACTTTTTCTGTCTGGCTTATTTTTCTTAGCATGATTCTCTTGAAGTCCATCCATGTTGTCGTAAATGACAGTATTCCATATCTTCTTATGGCTGAGTAATAGTCCATTGTATATATGTACCACAGCTTCTTTAGCCAATTATCTATCATAGGACACTTTGGTTGCTTCCATGCTTTGGCCACTGTGAATAACACTGCTATGAACATCGGTGTGTAAATATCTTTTCAGATATGTTTTCAAGTCTTTGGGTAGTGGGATTGCTGGATCATATGATAAATCAATTCTTAGTTTTTTGAGGAACCTCCATACTGCTTTCCATAGTGGCTGTACCAATTTGTAGTCTCACCAGCAGTGTATGAGGGTTCCTATTTCTCAACATCCCCTCCAACATCTGTTGTTTGTCCTGTTGATTATAGCCATTCTAACAGGTGTGAGATGGTATCTCATTGTGGTTTTGATTTGCATTTCCCTAACAGCTAACAATGTTGAACATCTTTTTATATATTTGTTGGCCATTTGTTTGTCCTCTAGGGAGAAGTGTCTGTTCAGGTCCTCTGCCCATTTTTTGATTGGATCAATAAACCCAACAGTATTAAAAGTCAGCATCAAATATTTACCTAAAGAACAAGACTACCTCTGATGAAAAGTGAATTAGCCTTTAAACATTTTTCAATCTCCTTTCTGATACACAAATGAGCAAATTTCTAACCCATACAATATGAGAACACTGTCAAGGCAATCAAAACCAAATGCCACATTGAACATTTCATAATTAAAAAAGTATTCACAAAATGTCTAGCTTTGAGCCATGTTACTTTCTGCTGTGCTATCCAAATTAAACTATTTGTAAAAATGTGCACTCTGGGACTAAAAGAAACAACTTATAGTTAAATGGCAGAGCTACTGTTATTGTTTAAACTTCTCTTAGGTAATATAACCATGTCATCTTCATGGTAATGCAGCTTTCCCATTACCTATAGAGAAAATGCTTCTATCTAGCTCATCCAAAGCGGTATCAGATTTATGAAGAACTATTAAAAAGGAAAGTGGCCAGAAAACATTTTTTTAAAAAACTCCAATGTTAATTATTATTTGAACCATAAAGAATCAATCTCTAAGGGACCATATGGGTAAATGGAAGTTTACTGAAGTTCAGGGCAGAAAATAGAAAATACATCAGGTGTTTTAACAAGAAATTTAATGAGGAATTATGTGCTTATAAAATTACTGAAAGGGCTAAAAAGAATAATTTAGAGGAAAAAACCTCCAGTGTGACAACTAGAGAAATATAGAACTGACCCACCAACAGCCCTTGAGCTAAGAGTTCAAGAACAGAATATAGTAACTGTGATCCAGATTCAGAAAGATCAAGAAGAAATCACTACATAAATCCATGCAATGTTGTACTGCATGTCATACATATCCAGTGTAATAAGAAAAATGAAAGGCAGTAAAGAATTAAAATTGTAATTACTTGCAGACCATAATTATATACGTAGAAAATCCTAAGAAAAATATTTTTTAAAACTGGTAACTCAATTTAACAAGGCTGAATGACTAATTTGAAAATGAAATTTTAAATAATTTACAACAGCATTTTTTAAAAACATGTAATACTTAAGTATACATTTAGCAGAGCAGGTACAAGGTCTATACATGGCAAACCGCAATATATGTTAAAATTTTTTTAAAACTAAATAAATTGAGAGATATAACATGTTCATGGAATGAAAGACTCAATATTGTTAAAATGTCAATTCTCTCAAAGTTAATCTATATATTCACTGTAATTCAACTCAAAATCACAGCAGACTTTTTTGTAGAAATTGTCAAACTGACTTGAAAAAGACCTCAAAAAGTCAAAACATTTTTTTTTTAAGAAAAACAGACTGAAAAGATGTATACTACATGATTTCAAGACTTACTATACAGCAATAGACAAGAAACTATGATATCGGTATAAGGATATAAATAAAGATCAATGTAGCAGAATACAGAGTCACCAAAGAGACCTATACAATAGGTTGGTCAACAGATTTAACAAAATTTCCAGGGTGATTCAATAGGAAAAGGACAGTTTTCAACAAATGATGCTGGAACAACACATATATTATGCTACAACACAAATCAACCTTAAAAACATTATGCTAAGTGAAAGAAGCCATGCACGAAAGAACACATATTATCTTATTTATATGAAATACCCATAAAAGGCAAGATCATAGGAAAAGAAAATAGAATAGAAGCTGCCTGGGTATGGGGCTGAGAAAGGAGAGTGACTGCATAAAGTTTCTTTCTGTGATGGAAATCTTCAAAAATTACATTGTACTGATGGCTGCACAACTCTAAATGTACTAAAATGTACTGAATTATACTAAAATGTACTAAACTGAACACAAAATGAGTCGATTTTATGGTATGCAAATTAAACTTTAATAAATCTGTTATTAAAAAGACTTCTATGGGGAAAAAAAGATACCAAGTTCTTAGAAATTAGAAATACAACTGCCAAAATGAAAAATGGTCAGTCTAAATAACAAAACAGGCATGGTTGAAGACCAAGTCACTAATAAAGAAAAAAAAATGGAGAAAATCTTTAAAGAGGCAAAGAAATGAGATCAAAGAGTTCAAACACCTGACTAGTAAAAGTTCCAAAGATAATGCAGAGGAATGTTAGGGGATGACAAAAAAGGGAAATTTCTGAGCTAAATGGCCTACGCCATCAACCTAAAAGAATCCAATGAGAGTCTATCTTTTAGACTCCAAAACAATGAATGAAAAAGTTACACTTAAGAGACACATATGGGTAAAAATTTATAACTCCAATTATACAGAAAATTCTTTAGAACTTCAAAAAAGTATCTACACAGAAACAAAAATTAGACTGACATGAGTCATTCTTCATCAGTGTCCACACATTAAGGAATTTTGGACATTATAGACGATGGAACAACGACAAAGTTACAAAGAAAAATATTTTCAACCCGTAATTCAATTCCCAGAAAACCAAACAATCGAATATTAGGACAAAATAGGCATTTTTCAATATGCAAAGACTCAAAATTTACTACCCACACACTCATCACAAAAATTAAGAAATACTAAAAGAGGACAACATGGGGTAAGAGAAAAATGGTATTGAGTATGAGCCAGAATAACTAAGTGAAGGTAGAAGGAAGTAAGAGTTTAATATTTAATGATTCTCCTTCAACAGGAAAAGTTTCAATGAGAATTCAGCTTCTCTTTAGGTGCAAAAATCACTATTTGATATTATAAGGAGTATATTTACATAATCTTATAAACGCTGTTTGTTTTTTCTTTTTTGAGACTAGACAAACGGAAGACTTATTTCAGCTATAAAAGAGACGATAAATATAAAACCTGACAACATAAAAATAACAATTAACAAAATTCGTACAAAGGGGGAAATCCTTAAAGGGTAAGTGAGCAAATTTCTTTACCTTTCATAGCAGAGACTCCTATGAAAGGCTGAGAAATTGTTTTATTAATAGTAATAAAGACAACCATTTTAAAAAGCTACATATATATAACAAAAATTAGGAAAGAGAAGTAGTGTTATTACACTAAATTCTTCATCTTTTTGTTTGTTTGTTTGTTTAGGTAAGGCAAGCCTTGACTGACCTCACAGACTGCTAGGGCCTGCCAATACCTTATTTTTTTATTTTTTATTTTGTACACCTACCGAATATGGTCTTTCTAGGTGATCTGCCATCCAAGTACTAACCAGGCCACACCCTGCTTAGCTTCCGAGATCAGATGGGATCGGGCTTGTTCAGCGTGGCATGGCCGTAGACTATATTCTTCATCTTTTATAGTGAGAAGTAAATTCATGAATTAACAGGAGGTATGTAAATTGTACTGAAAATCATAAGCATGAACTATAAATTACCTTCTAGAGAATGAAAAAGAAGGCTTACTTTTTATATTCTCTTCAGTAGAACTTATGTTTTTTTTCAATGAATATGCAATATTTTTATAATTTTGAAAAATTTTAATAGTGAATTGTGTTTTAGCCATACAATGGAATTGTGTGTGTGTGTGTGTGTGTGTGTGTGTGTGTGTGTGTGTGTAGGGGTGAGTGCAAAGAACAAAATAAGCTTCTACATACCAATACATAAAGATATCTACACTATATTAAGTGAAAAACCAAAATGAAGAAAAATGCATTGTGTTTAAAATAAAATGTGTTACAGCCACTTTGGTAGACAATTTGACAGTTTCATATCAAGTTAAACACAGTCATAGCATACAACCAGTAATTATACTCCTAGGTACTTATCCAAGTGAATTGAAAACTTATGTTCATACAAAAACCTATACACAATACTTACAGCAGCTTTATTCATAATCACTGAAAACTGGAAACAAGCAAGACAACTAAGTTATCCTTCAACATGGGAATGGATAGGCAAATTGGTAAAATGGAACGTACACAGTAAGTACATAATGGAATACTATTCCATTATAAAAAAGAAAAAGCTATTGATTCATGCAACAACATAGTTGAATTTTAAGTTCATTTTGCTAAGTGAAAGAAACCATACCCTAAACGCTACATATGACATTTTGGAAAACAAAAAAACTGGAAAGACAGAAAATAGATCAATGATTGCCAGGGACTGGTGGAGAGGGGAATGGTAGACTAAAAAGGGACAAACAGAGGAAATTTTAGTGTGATAGAACTATCCTGTATTGCCCTGCAGTAGTGGATACACAACTTTATACCCTCATCAAAAGCCACAACAGACATGTGTATCTCAAAGAATGGACTCTAATGTATGCAAAATAAATTTTAAAAATTAATGAGGATAGAATGAAGACTAATGACAAATGAATCTAACTGTATTACAAATATATGATATAACCTCACTAAAAAAGTTAGGGGGAAAAGGAGCTGGCCTATGTAACACCGGAAATTAGTTTTTACTGTAAACTGGAAAAGGACAACAAAAAAAAACTGTACATGAACAGTACTCTAGTTGTAAATTAATTTCCATAAGGGTAGGGGTTAACAATTCTGAAATTGCTTTTAAATAAGAATAAATAAATCAAAGAGGTAAGTTACAGAAAAATAGGAAAGGAAGGCCAGAATGAACACTCTGATACTTTATTAAGAGTCAGTAACATCAATATGAACCTAGGTATAAGCTTAATACACATACAGATGGATAAACAGAAACAGATATGTATATAGCCAGGTTAGTGTAAATATACACTACACATCTCTGTCCTACAAAGTAATAATACTTCAGTAGCAATCAACACTTCTAGTGGCGTATCTTCGTTTCTAGATACCATTCTTGAGAAACAGCTCATTCTAGGGCTGGAACAGAGAAAATATAAGATTGGTCTGATATATCCTGTAGTCATCAGAAAATAAGAAAGCGTTCAAAAACCAAAAGGATGAGTGCATGTCAAAGGGACACAGAAACCAACCTGAAAGAACTCTCAATGACCAAAGCTGAAACAATTTAGGAACAAAATAAAAATATGGTTAATTTAATGTCAACTTGGCTAGGCCATAGTACCCAGATATTTGGCCAAACATTATTCCAGATGTTTCTGTGAAGGTGTTTTTCAAATGAGATTACTATTTAAATCAGTACTCTTGAGTACAGGAGATTACCCTCTATTAATGTTAGTGGACCTCATTCAATAAGTTTAACACCTTAATTTAAAAAAAAAAAAAAAAAAAGACTGACCTCCCCTAAAGAGGTAATTCTGCTAGCTGCCTTCCGAATTGAACTGCAACATCAGCTCTTCCCTAGGCGTGTCCAGGCTGCCAGGATGTCCTGCATATTTTGGACTTGCCAATCCAAATCAACGTTAACTGACATATATATGTATCTCCACCCACCCTATAAGTTCTGTTTCTCAGGAGAACTGTAATACAGATTTAACCCAAAGTATAAAATTCAGTCCATACTGAACAGAGGATTGAATTAACAAATAAGGGAGAAGTGACAAATGTTCCTTACAGAATTCCAAATAATATAAGCAGATACTCCCCGCTCCAGGAGGTAGGGCCTAGTCCCTCCTTCCCACATGAATGTGGGATGGTCTTAGTAAAAGTGAAAAATAGTAACTTTACAGTGGAAAAATCTGACCAACACCAAGTGATCAAAGTTCATATCACCAGTGTCATCCTGAAGGTATCATATACATTTCCACCTCTAGTATTCTTTCTGAAAACCCATAAACAGTCTAGTCATGAGAAAAACATTAGGCAAACCCAATCAGAGGAACACTCTACAAAATACCTGACCAGTATTCCTAAAAGCTATGAAAGACATGAAAAATAAGGAAACTCACAAAACAGAGGAGACTAAGAAGACATGACAACTAAAATGCAATATAGTATTCTTGTACTCCTGGAGCAGAAAAATGAACATCAGGTAAAAACTATGGAAATCTTAATAAAGTATGGATTTTAGTTAATAATAACATATCAATACTGGTTCATTATTGTGATAAATGTACCATACTAATCTGTTAATAGGAAAATCTGGATGTGGGGTATATAGGAATTCTCTGTACTATCTTTACAATTTTTCTGTAAATTTTAAACTGTACTAAAATTTAACATTTATTTATTTTTAAAAGCCTATCACAGTGGTATTGCTTCCCCAACAGCCATACCATATGCCTTAGACCCTGAAGAGGGCAGCAGGAAGCACAGTACCTTCACTAGTGCCACTGCTGCACCTGCAAGAATGAAATATAAACCAAAAAGTGGATTATGATGTTTTGTTCTGTTTTCACTGGGTAAATGCTAAGAGTAGAAGCAGCAGCAAAGGTATAATCCTAAGGGAGAAATGTAAAAACAACGAAAAAAAGCCGCTGGAAAAAAAAAAAATACAGTATTTCCCCAGGGAACTACCATAACAAAAACGTTCACAGCAGTTTGAAATAAGAAGTTAGTGCAGCTTGAAGTCCTAGACTTCTAATGGTGACAATACAAATCATCCTATGCCTTGCTACATTTTTTGTAAACTTTTAAAAGATAAATATTATCATCTACTTACATAGAGTAAAAGAGTATTAAGGAAGGTCTCAGAGTAACACCTTCTCTACATAAGCCTTGAAATACAGATATTTTAGTTTTAGAATCCTATAGCAGAGGATGTGAGGCCATGAACAACAGTAGTTCCCCTTCCAAAAATCACAAAGTTCTCAGAGTTTAACACCGTGCTACTGTATTAAAAGGAGGAGTCTTGGTAAAAAGGTGACCTGAGTTTGAAATATATCTTTGCCATTTACTTGCTAAATAAATTTTAAGAAATAATCTGATCTTGATCTAGGTTGCTTAGAGAATCAAGTTTAGGAACTTTAATGAACTCAACTTCAGAAAAATCACTTTATGATTTCCACTAAAATCTTTAACACTGCCACCCTGAACGATCTGATCCCATCTGATCTCAGAAGCTAAGCAGGGTCGGGCCTGTTAGTACTTGGATGAGAGACCATCTACGAAGACCAGTACTGTAGGCATACAAAATAAAAATTTTAAAAAAGGGATTGTAAACTGACAAAAGCCCTTGCAATCTGTGAGATCAACCAAGGGTTGACTGCCTTGCCTAAATAATAATAATAATAATAATAATAATAATAATAATAATAAATAAAATGAAATCTTTAACATTAAAAGTTCTTCCTTTCAGAATTTCTGCTTACTAAAAAAAGGCAAAATGCAATAAAAGAAAAATAATCAAATGTTATTTATGGCTGCAAAGGGACAGCTGATGTTATAGCACATGTATGTTTTTATCTTTTTCAAATCTACAAAAAAATGTTTTATTTATAATTAGAAAAATTATTTTGAAACATACATTTGCCATTTTCCTCTAGAATATCTTGATTTAGGTTACCTGACATTTACTTTAAATACATTTAACTCATCCTCAAAATAATAAGAAAATCAAAAGAACTTAAGACCCTACAGACACCCTAGGACCCAAACAGGAAAGGGATTATTGGATCAATACATTTTTATATTTTCTATGTAGACCTAATTTAAATAGTTAAAGGACAGGCTTAGAGATTAATGAAATCTAGATGTCTTAGTTCTGCTACTGTGAATAAGCCAAACTCAGTTTCCTCTTCTGGAAAATGTGGTCAGCCACCCAAATAGGAAGCCTAAGGTAGCTGAGGTAAAGAATCAAAGATAAACTTTAAAGACATGGAGGGCGGGGTGGGAAAGGGGAGCTAAAAGGATGGAAGAAAAAACCTTCAATTTTTGTGGTAATTTATAAATTATAAAGAGTTAGAAAAACGATAGTCATAGTAAATAAACTACTTTGAGAGAAAAAGAAAGACCTTGCTGAGACTGAAGGTGTTCCAACAAGTATCACTGGTCAAAGCCATACAATAAATAGGGGTATGGGGGGGGGGCAACAGACATGTAAAAAGGGCTGGAATGTCTACACTACTGTGGTAAGGTAGCTATATGCTAATTATCAACCAATATTTGTTTATAAAAGTCTGCCTTCCCCACTAGGAGAGGAAACCAGGAATTGTATCATGAATTTTCGTATCCCTAGGGCCTGGCATATAGAAAGAATTGAATGTTTACTGAATGCAAGTATTCTAATTGTTTTACTTTCAACCTTAAAAGAATTAGTTCATATGTGCTTAAGTACTTAGGGAAAAAATCTAGTATGTTAGTTCTAATCCATTCAGTAAGTATTGTTTGCCTGCTGTGTTTCAGTCAGCCTTCTAGGAACCTGTGATGTGTAAGTTAATAGGCAAAACCAAAAATCTCTGTCCTCATGGAGAGAATGTCATCTAAATGTCATATTCTACCCTATCCAAAGCAGTGCTACTCAAAGTGTGGTCCATGAACTGGTACCAATCCACCGAATTGTTACTGCTCCATGATACAGCAAGCTAGAGTTAAGCATGTAGAAACTCATACAGCAATCTGATAGTCATTTTAAGTGATGAACCTAATATTATGAAGTATGGACCCAAATTTATTTTATTTAATTTTTCGAATAATTCATTTTTATTGTTTCTCAAAGTATCATTATAGGATGAACTAGAAATTTTTTAAAAACTGGTCTTTCACCATAGATGATTTGAGAAGCAATGGTCAAACACTTTAATCATATCACTACCCCCTCCTCAAACAGAATTCTATAATTCAACATGTTTAAGGTCTTCCACAAATCCCAATCTTTCTAAATATTGTTTTCCCAGTAGTTGTTTCTCATATACTCTAACCACACTGACTTGCCTTCAGCTCAAGCCTTCTAACTTGCTTGTTCTTTTCTCTCAGCCTTACTTTCCAACTTCTATATGATCAAATTTTATATATTCTTTAAAGTCAAGCACAATGCCACCAACTCCTCAAAACCTTCCATGAACCAGACAGGTAGAAACAAGCTTTCCCTGATTTTCTCTAATATTTTAATGCAGCCCTTATGGAATTTTCTGCAAAATACAAACTCCTGGAATATAAGAACAATAACTTATTCATTTGGCATCCCTATAATACACAAAATGGGCATCAAATTTGCTGAATGAATGATGAAAGAGACAGCATTACATATGCATAAATGAGCTTCGCTAAAGAGATCAGAAATCTCTCTGAAATTATACCCAGAATTGTGCGTGTGCACTTTTCTCAGGAGAAAGTCTAACTCTTGACTAGATTCTCCAAGGAGTCTAAGAACCACTAAAATGTTTTTAAATAAATAAAAACACTGATAAAGGGCTCAGGTTTCATTAGCAGACAGACCTATTTCTGTCAACCACCTCCAACAGGGTAATAATCTTGGGGAAATCACTACATAAACTATAAACTTCAACGTCCTTAATCTCAAAAAGGTGTCAATATTTACTTCAAAGATTTGATGTGAAAACTGAGTGTGATCACATATGGAAAGTCCTAGGATCATGAAGAGTGACAGATACTCAATAATTTGTTTCCTTTCTGCCTTCCTCCCTCTTTTTAATAAGTTTATATATCCATGAAATGAGCAGGCATTGGTCCTTTATAAATAAATTTTTTTTGAAAATTACAAATTCCTGTCATCCCTTGAAAGTTGTGTCCATATGAAAACCTTCAACAGTGTTGTCGCTCAAAAACACTTTGTTTTAAATCTGTCAACTTTAGATCTGTCGTGCTAATTCTAATTCCTGTTTTCCCTAGGCTGAAAAATGCAAACTTTTTTTAGAGTATACACCCTAATACTCTTAAGAGAACTGACACTTTGATTTGGCAGTATCTTAAGTTGAACTGAGCCCATTAAAACAACAGAATGCTTAGTATTTTATTTGCTTGAAGCAAGAGTACATCCACACTACAGTTTACAACAAATTAGTGTACTCACCTCAAAAAAATAAAAAACAAAACTTACAGTTAAGTGCCCAAGATAAAATAACCCAAGAATTGAAACTCGTCTTAATAATGCAAAAACTCTTCACCTGAGAAAATGTCACAAGCAACAATATAGTGGTAATGAATTAATTTTCAGTTTCCACACTAGGTATCTCTTTATTAATAATCAAGACTTCTGATTTTACAATTATATGCAGACTCTCATCAAATAACCGTGTTAACGTATATAAACTATATGCTATAACTATCAACTTTGGTACAACTTTAGAGTAAATACAGTAGATTATAGAGTTTACCTCAACGTTTTAATATAGTCTGCAGTATTTTAGAAAATAAAGTCATCCGTTTAAAAGACTAATATAGAAAACATGTTTCATTCTGAAGTAGTTTATATAAAATTAAACTATTATTAAATTCCATTGTTATCAAAAATATTTATTAACAAAAATTATAATAAAAAATCATCTATTCCCTAATGTTAAGAAAATTTACTCACTAAAAAAATTAAGACTTTTCCAGCTTTATTAAGATATAACTGACGTGTAACATGTACATTGAAGGTGTATAACAATTTGATGTATGTATATATTGCAAAATAAGATTTTTAGATTCTGTAACACATCAGATGCTTAATTCCTTGATGCTCCCTCCACTACAGATTGTAAATCACCCCACACCCCTCCCTCAACCACAATGTTTTATTTATGCTTTTTTTCTGACAGCGCATTCAGTATAATATGTAATAGTCTACACTCTTTCTATAATAGTGTAATAATTTCTAGATATAAAAATTCCCAAACTGTTAAACAATTAGTAGTTTGATGGAATGTAAATTTATTTTTATTTAGAATTTTCTTCCATTTCTAAATATGTGGGTTAACAACTGTTAATGTTAAGAATATTAATATTTATCTCGTCACCCAGAATCTTCTACCACTAGGTTGTCCTTGTCAATAATCAATTATGTCCCTGTCAATAATCAATTACTCTATTTCTGCTTAAGATTGTTAATGAAACTGTGTCAAAATGTTATTATATTCTAGAAAGAGCAATGAGAAATATTAAATCTTTCTACCTCCTCTTCTTAAAGGGTATTCTCTCTGAAACACAGCACATCACAAACACTAGAAACTGGGCTACCTGCTGGTGGTCCTCCAGGGGGAAAAGAGCTTAAGACACCTTTATTGCAGTGTAGCTCAGAAAAACTACTTCACAGCCACCTAAAGATCTGCTGTAAAAACTAGGTTTTGCTGGACCCTATCAAGATAGGTAGACTACAGGGCAGAGGCCAGGAATCTGTATTTTTAACAAACTCCCAAGTGATTTTACTGCACATTATGTCTGAGATATATACATAACTAACTCATCACAACACCCTACTTATATGGGTCGCCAAGGAGACAAAGATTTGAAATTTTTCCAGATTACTTTAAAATCCATAATCAAAATTTCTACAGTAAAAGAAGTTCAATTATTTCATTGTGATTGCATAAAAAGATTCTTCTTCCTGGTTCTGGAATGACAGGTGCCTATGAGAATATGAGAAGGTACCTGTCATTACTGAAAAATTATGTTATCAATGTTAACCTCAAGTGATCTTTAAGAAAATTTCACTTTATGCCTTATAAATGATGTCATATATAAAATTTTATTATGGTTAGAGTAGGGAATAAGTCCAATCAGTTCAAATTTTTTTTATCGGAGTTAACGGCCAAAGCTTAGTACTACCTACTTCTAATAACATTAAATTCAATGACACTTGCCTTGATTCTGCAGAATGGTGGTCTTAAACTGACAAAGGCTAAAATGTCTTTTTATGGTGATCTTAAGAATATAATTTAGATTTTAATGTGTATTGTTTTGTACAATAACTTTTAAGATGAGAATGTTTTCCCAATCAGTTTGGTAGTGACTGGATAAATTAACTTTGAATATTTAAATTTATAAAGTGCTATTTTATGCCTTTGTTAATTATTGCTCCCTGGGAAGTAATATAGCCAATTAAAAACAAAGTCTCTCAAATAAGGAGGTCCGGAATGTGAATCTAGCAGCACCACTTAGTACCTGTGTGACCTTGGGCAAGTTACTTAACTTCTCTAAGCTTCTATTCTTTATTGGGAGGATTAGATACTATATGTGAAGCACTCAGCATAGCACCTTTTAGACCTCAGTAAACATTAGTTCATGTAAACATATTTACAAAAAATCTCTCTGAAAAAAAAAACACAAAAAATTAACTATGATGGCTGCTTCCAAGAAAAGAACTTTGGGTTAGGGTAAAAGACCATACCTTCTTGTAGTCTTGGTATTTTTATCCAGTGCTTATAATAACTTTTCAAAAAATAAAAATGTTTAACATTATTCCTTGTGCTGTGGGATTTTTTAGTGTCTAGCATAATGCACTGCAAAAGCTGAACTGCCACTGCTGAATTTGCAAAGGAATAAGTCATAGTCTAATAATATCCATAATGTTATATACAACCTATCTGCTTTCATGAATCTGTTAAGTGTTCTTACTTCCTTCACAATAGCCATAATTGTCATAATGTAAACACCTTAAACCACTGATCTTTCAACCTGGGATAATTTTGTCCCTCATGGGACCTTTGGCAACGGAGACATTTTTGGCTGTCACAACTAAAGGGGTGTACTACTGGCATCTGGTGGGCAGAGACCAAGAATGCTACTAAACATTCTATAATGCACAGTATAGGCACGCATAAAAATAATCCACCCAAAATGTCAGTAGTGCTGAGGTGAGAAACAACCCAAGAAACCATTCTGTTCAACACTGAAATTAACCAGGTTCTTCATTACAGTTACCAACAAAACAAAACACACAATAAATTGTCCCTTCAGGTAATGAAGTAAAATCCTTAAGGACTAGAAAACCAAGGGCTCAATAAATGTAACCATTATTGGCCTCTGTTGTAAATTTCTGAAATTCTAGCAACTAGAATGGCTTACAGGTTTGTCTGTCTACTAAATTCAATACATCTTAAGATTTTTAAAACATTTATTATAAAACCTTCCAAATGTTCACTCTAAATGATTTCAAGAGATTACAGATTACCATTCTTTCCTGTTTTCAATGATATTTGAAGAACCACAAAGCTCAAACAATATACTGCTAAAATACAACAGGGCCTTTATTTTAGTATGTAATTATCAAGTCTTTTCAATAAACTTGATATTTTTACATTTCACTTAATGCACTGCCTTGGCCTACTATTCTGTACATTTTGAGCATGTTAATTAAAATCCCTCAAAAATTTAAAAAAATATTAAGAACAGTCTGTTCTTGATCAAGAAAGCAAGAAAAGCAGCTAAATCACTTACGAGGCTTGAAAAACTACAAACAAAATCTTCCCCCTCTCCAACCTTAAAGTATATTTTAATGTGACTTTTATCAAAAAGTCAACCGTTAAGAGCTTTGGGAAATGATGTATCAATATTTGGGATTAATAATGTCAAGAGGAATGCAGAATTGTACCAAGTGGCTATAAAATCTATGGTTCTCAAACGAGTAAGAAATATACTTGAAATATTGCTACTACTAACACGGTTATTAGTCATACTTTACTTTCTTAGTAACTGCGGAATTTTAACATCTTCTAAAATGTGTATTTTTCCCATTAGGTAAGAGTTTTGAGTGCTGTTTTAATACTAATTTAGTATTTTAATATTAATATAACATTAATAGTTCACCACATGAAAACTTATTCTGATTACAAAATTCTGAGACAAAAGAATACCTTAATTCCTCCAAAACAAACCAAAAAATTATACAGACATGTAAGGTGTGTTTGCAAATATAAGATGCAACAAGATTATTATACTTTCATTGCTTTTCCAATACATTTTTGATGAACATAGGTATCACTAGAACTTCATTCACTTCAAGTCGTTCCCCCTGAGCATCTAGAACTTTTAATAGGTGTCCAAACCTGCTTGCTCATGGTCTAATAATAAACCTAATTATACAATCTGTAGCAGCCCCTGACAACCTTTTCCTTAAGAAGCCATAAAGACGATTTAACTAACACCTCAAACTATCAGTAAATCTAAATCAAAAACAGATTTCTTCATTCCAGCCTTTGGCTTCTGCCGAGGGCTAAGGGATACTGGCTGTAGAGGAGAGGTGAAAATCCGCCGGAACTGAAAACATACACTGGGCGCTGGACATCAGGCATAACTGCTGGTTCATTTCTCTTTAAATCTGGCAGCACGTGGGGCGGCATTGTGAAGCCACCAACCCGCCTCCCCCCTTACACTCCGCACACGTAGGACTCCAGCGCGCATGCTCCGCCCACACAGCCCTAGCAGAGTAGGAGCCAACCCCCTAAAAAGTCAACCTGGAAGCTGAAAACGGCCAGAGGCTGGGACAATGGGGGAGGGGGGACGTAGGCACCTCTCGGGAGGCAGACCTGGCCGCCGCCCCAAGCCAGAGGCCACGGGCCGCAGCCTGAGGGTTCTGCAGGCCTGCGCAAGAACCGGAATCGCTCCGAGCACAAAGCCCCGAGCCGGCCAGCGAGCGGTTCTCCCCTCTGCCCGCTCCTACCCTCCCCCAGTCGGGCGGCGTAGCGGGAGACCGTGCCAGGCAGAGGCAGGCGAGGCGGCGTCCCGCACCCCGCCAGGTTCTCAGACCCCCGCGCGCCAAAGACGAGGCCACGGAGGCAGGGGCTTTGTTGTCTGCCACAACTCCGCGGACCCGGAGCTACACAGGCAGAAGTTTTGCGCGCCTCACCTATCCCGCTAAGGACCAGTCTCTACGCCTACTCTCACCCCCTGCTACCCGCCCGCGTCTCAGACACCCGAGCCGGGAACTCGCAGCTGGCCAGGCCCAGGCGCTCCTTTCTACCCACAAGGGTCCTGTGGCTTCCGCCGCACCTGAGCCCGGGACCCGCCCCTCCTGGGAGGGTCGGTCGGGGCTAGGGACCCACAGCTCCTCCCCCGCAACGTCCCACCCAGCAGTGGGGGAGGGGGCAGCCTCCCCTCCTTTCCACAGGGCGCCAGGCCCAGTCCCAGCGTTGAGGTTGGGGCGCGTCCCCCACCCCCAATACTCTCCGATAGCTGGGGAAGTGCTGGGCCCGGCCAGGACCAGCGCCTCGGGCTACCCACCCTCTCAGGCCCGCACCGACCTCGCCGTCGGCTGCCGCTCCCTCTCGGCCGTACGGCCACTGGCCCGGGAGGAAAGAGGAGGTAAGCCGCGGTGGCTCGCTGGGATCGCGGCCCGGCCCGGCCATCCGCTCGCTCACCTGCCAGCTGTCTTCGCAGTAGTAGTGCCGACTGCAGCTCCGTCATCCTCCCCGCCAAGGGCCCGGGCAGGCGCCGGGGCTTTCGAAGAGTCGAGGACAGGCTCTGGGGGCTGCTGGAGCGCTGGGTGTGCTGAGGAACCCGGGCCCCCACGACGGGAGCGCCGAAGCCCAAAGAGGCCGGACTGAGGCGGCGGTAGCGGCGCCTCGCTGCCGGTGCGAGTCCGCTCAGTTCAGCTCTCTTCGCAGCGCCTCACATCCGGAAGGGGAGGGTACCCGGGCCGCCGCGGCGCGCACTGGGACTTCGCTCGGCCGCTTTCCTCCTTCAACCCGCCCGTCCGCCCCACCGGTGCCTTCCCCAGTCACAGCCTCACTGCGCGCAAGGCCGCTACGCGCAGGCGCGCTGTGGCTGCCTACTAAGGGATCAACCCGCCTGCCAGCCCTGCCCCTCTGCCTCCCTGCCCCGCCTCCGGCGGCGGAATCCCGCCCCCTACGCGCAGTTGCCTTGATCGCCGCCATCTTGGGAAGGTCGACGCCCTGCTGCTGCTAGGGCCTCAGGCGGTAGACGCCCCGCAGACGCCATAACAAAGAGGTCGCGGAGGGTCAAGACATCGCCTCAGTGTGAAGCAAGGTGGCCAGAAGCAAAGGGGCCAAAAGAAGTGGTAGATTCCTAGTTGTTGGCGAGCACCCAACAGCCATCTAACGCTCTACACATGGCGTGCGAATTAGTCATTGTTAAAGCCGAATTTAGTACTGGTGTGCCCCATTTCAAACAAGCAGCCAAAATAGACTTCACATATGCTAATAATTCACTTTACAGTAAGAATACACAAAAAGATTCTTGAAATAAGCAAAATGTTTTGCATCTCATAGTACACAATGTTTAAACATCGTTAATAATAATCTCTAAGTAAGGGGAGTTGAGATTAGCAAAATCTGATAAATGCAATTCAAAAGGTCATTCAGAAAAGCATCTAGTATGTAAAAGCAAAGTGGGGGATCTAGGGTTTGGAAAAAGTAACCTTACTCAGCTCTGTCTCCTCTGTTCCTCACTCCCTCAGCCTTCTGTTTTGCGTAAAACAGTCTCAATAAAGAGATGGAGCAGAAGGGAGAGGAATACCTCATGATACTCAAATTTACCTGTTCTGTCAACAAATATTTATAAAACCCGTATTAACTAGTGCCTGAACTATAGAAACAGAAATACAGCTCTGTTCCTACCGTCAAAGGGCTTAAAGTCTCTGAGTTACAGGTAAGGTAAACAGCCAATAGAGGAGCAGTTTCCAATACAATTTTTTTATTATAAAAATTACTAAGAAAACTGCTCTCACTCTCTCCCTCGAACAAGAATTAAAAGAAACAAACATTGTGAGTGAATCCAAACTCTTTGGGGAACCAAAACCCCCAGGGCTAACTCAGGTTCTGTAAGGCCTACATTTTACAGAATTTGAAAGACTTTTTAAGGAAAATAATTTTAAAAATAAGGTTTGAAAATGAAATGACTGTTTACTTAGAATGAGGAAATAAATCTCAAATAACTGTAGGCTTGGGGAATCTGTCCTCAGAATTTCTCTGAGATCTCTTTAGGTGGTTTATCCAAAGAGCTGCTTATGGTAACATGGCTTACTCTCTGCCTTAGAACAAATTCCAGCCTTCCCAAGAGCTCTGAAGTTTCCTTAGCTTTATCATAAAAAAATAATAATTTTATCAAAATAGTAAATACATACTTCATAATCAGTGTATTAAGACTCATAGCCAAATCCTGTTTGCCAGAGGCAATCCCTTTTAACAGTTTCTTTTGGTAATTACTTCCATTTATTCTAAATAATGTAATGTTTTTTTCTTGATTTATCCATTTTAAACTTTATGTATTTATTCTTGCTGTAACTAATAAGAATTTAACTGTCTTATCCTGCCTCTCATTCTTTATTCTCCTAGTATAATTAAATCATATTTAGTTTTATCAATAAGTTTTTCACTATTAAAACTATTGTGAATTTATAAATGTTAAATAGGAGTGCCAAATATTACAATGGGTTATAATTATATTTATTCCTTACACAGATGGGGGGGAGCTAGGGTTTCTAATTATAGTTTTTTCTTGCTGTATTTTGATTATAATCAATATCCTTCCTTTCCCTATCCCACCCAATTGCTATTGTATTCTATCAAGTTCTTTTTCTTGGAAGTCTCACTCCTGGAAGCCTCTATATTATGTCTCTAATCTGGGCTGGTTGCTTTGGGTCATACCTTCTACATAGAAGTCCTCTTAGAATTTCCCCTGGCCATTCTCTTGGGTTGAATCTACTGTACCCTGGATTGCAAGTGTAATTCATTTTTGTTTACTCCCTTCTTTTGCTGGAGCATATTATCAAATAACTCTGATGAGACTATATGAGGCAAATTTTCTAAGTTTGTATATGTTAAAAAAGTACCAAAATTTTAAAGATCTATAATTAAATATCAGTTTAGCTGGGTATAGAATTTTATGTTTAAAATTAAATAATTCTTCTTTAAAAATATAAAACCATTGGTCCATTGTCTTGTACCATCCAGCATTGCTGTTGATTGTTCTGTTGTAGGTGACCTGTTTTTTTATTTTTTTCTTCTTGTATTTTCTTGTTATGTCTGGTATTTTAAAGAATCATAATAACATGCCTTTGTAGGTCTATAGGATGTTTTCTATTTTTAATTAGCTGTGCTCACAGTGAGTTTTCTGATGATACGATCGTTTTCATGTACATATAGATAAGCTTAGAATAATGAGATAGTCTATTTTCCTGGTATATAAAAAATATTTTAAAAACAGTTTATTTTTGTATGTTAATCCAACAACCTCACTAAACTCTAAATTAATCATTTTTATAGATTATTTTGATTGTCTACATAAATAATATATGTTCAAATTTCTATTCTTTCTGGGTTTTTTGGTAAACATTGTTTATTTTTTTTACCATGCTATGCTAGCTAGAATCTCCAGCAGAGTTTCATAGTAGATGTGGTAGTGGGAACCCTTGTCTTGTTCTTTGTTAAAGAGACTGTTTTAATGTTTCACTATTAAGTCTCATACTATAGATTTTTTTTTGTAGATCCTTTTAATGGGTTAGAGAAGTTCCCTTCTATTCCCTGCTTATTAAGATTTATTTTTTATAATTATTTCCAAATCTTTATCTCCAGCCCATATTTTTCACTTGAGGTTAATATCTGAATACTCAACTGTCTAATTCTGTATTCATTTATTTAACAAATGTTTATTGAGCACCTACAATGGGCTAGAGGCAACTTTAAGACCTAGGGTCTGGGTCTAGGTTAGACAGACCAAGTCCCTGTCCTCATGTCACTGGCATCCAGTGGGAAAGGACAGTGAGTAAAAAGTAAACATAATAAACAAGAGAGCATTGGATTATGATAAGTGATAAAATAGAAATAAATAGAGCAAGTAGATAACTGCAGAAAAAGGTCTATTGTAGATAAGGGTAGTCAGGGAAGGCCTCTCTCAAGAGATCATATTTGGGATAAGAACTGAATTATAAACAGGAGATGCCATTTGATGATTCTAGGAAGAGCATTCCAGGCAGAGGAAATAGCTACCACTAAGACGCTGAGGTAAGAAAGAGCTTGGCTTGTCCAAAAACTAGAAAGGAGATCAGTATGTTGGAGTGGCTCCACTGGAGCCTCATTAAGAGGGGCCTAAGAGGAAGTTAGAGAGGCAGTCAGGAGTCATCTGCAAGGAATTTTAATTTTAGTTTAGATATAATTTAAGCCTTGAGAGGAGTATGATCTGATTTATGTTGTTTAAAACTCTCTTTAGTGCTTATAGAGAAGAGAAGAATTCGCTGAAAGACCAGTCAGAAGAAATGGACAAAAAGGAAAAAACCAGTGTGTGGTGTTACAAAGACAGGAGAAAATTTTCCCAAGAGAAAGGAATGGTCAACTGCCACATGATGCTGAGAAGTAGAGAAAGATGAAGGCTAGGAAGTGTGCAATGAACTGTAAAACTTGGAGGTTGTTGTTGACCTCCAAGGTTTTAATGGAACAGTGCTGACAGCAGGCAGAGCAGAGTGGGCTCAATATAAGGTTAAGAAATAGAGATTTTTGTGTTTAGCGCTTACATGAGATTTGAGGTCATGAACTGAAAGTGGAACCAGTAGGTCTAGTTCAGTAATTTTTTTCTTCTGTGTATGTTCAGCTGCTCAGGTGCAGGCATGGAGAAGGCTGATAGTGGGTACATTTAGAGTTGGGGGTTAGCCAGTCAAGTAAATGGAGAGAGAGATGGAGACACACAGGCAAGTTTGTTGAAAGTGTATGAAGAGAGTAACTGTAGTAACAGACTCTTCTCTAAGCTGAGTAGAGAAGGAAGAGAAAACAGGAGGGAGCTGATAAATATTCAAAAGTGATACAAATAAAGGAGTCTTGATGAGATTATTGCATGGTGTAGTTACTAAAGCAAATGAGCTAGAAGGATAGGAAATGGTGGTTGGGGTGGGGGTCTTGAAATCTAGAATTCAGTTATGGTATATCATGGGTGATGATGTGGTCTCATGTGAACATGAGAGAGTCTGGCTGGTGTGGAGGGGAAGCAAGCAAGGTGACAGACAGGAGTACTAGACAAGTCATCCACATGAGAATTAAGTCCCCAAGGACAAGCACTCAAGTAGGATGAAGAAAAACCAAGTAGGATGAAGTGAACCAAGAGTCAAAGTCATTGGTGAATAGGTCCACAGATAATAGCAGTAAAGGGAATAATGGTACAGCTAGAAGGCATTAACCTCAAAAGAGCTAGGGTTAGGGGAAGAAAGAGGAGGAGAAAAGGTTGAAAAGCAGCAATGGGAAACAAGGAGAAGATGCTAAGCCTGCCAGCCCTGAGATCCATGAGGTGGGAGAGCAGATAGCATTCCCTGGGCTGAGGAAACTGATTCCTTAGAAGACAGCCAGGTTCGAATAAAACCAGGAGGTGGAGAACTGTCCTATGAGCACCTCAAACTATCATTATTGGAACCCACAATCTTCTCCCCAGACCTGCTATGTCACAAACAGTACCCTGTCACTTGAGTCAGGAATGGGAGAGTCAGCCTTGGTGTTCCCCTTTCTCAATCTGACATCTGATTGATCACCAAGTCCTAAATGTTTCCTCCTTTCCATTCCCATGAACATTTTTTAATCTAAGCCTAAATGACTGCCACAACTCCAGAAAGGTCTCCTGGCCACTGGTTTTAACCCTCCCTCCCCTCATCTATTTTCTGCAGCCACAGCAAAACTTTCCAAATGAAAATCTGATATTGTCCTCCTACTTAAAACTCTTCAGTTGCCTCCAAACTATGGATGAAATCCAAGCTTCCCAATATGGTTTAATTGCCCTTCACAGTTTAGCCTCCAGGAACTCTCCACCTTCGTCCTGACTCTCTCATCCTGTGCCTTTTCCTGACACTTTCTGCTCTTGCCACACTTTTCCTTCTTCCTTAAGGAAGGTTTTCTTTGTTTGTTTGTTTACACCTCTGGGTCTTTCCATTTACTTTTCCAATGGCCCAGAACACTTGTCTGCTATGAACTTGGCAAACTCCTACTAATTCACCTTTCAAGTCCTTGAAGGAAACAATTTTCTCCAGAAAACCTTCCTCAATCTCAAAATTAAAAAATCTTACTCCTATGTTTTCTTTTTCCAGCTTGTATTACATCTCTTATTCTAATATCATGCAGTATTACACTTTATTTTTCAATTGTTGTTAAGCTTTGTGATGGCATGACTCTATTTCACTTCTCTCTTCTCAGAACTCAATATTATGATGCTATAAAGTAGGCACTCAACAAATATCTTTTGAATAAATGAGTCAATCCTATAAAATTAATAATAGGATAATATTTCAAGATTAATCTAGGCCTATGCTTATTAAATTTGAGTTTGTGTACCTGGCAGAGGGTACTACAGAGTGGTGTGCCAAGGTGTTCTTAAATCCTCAGAATAAGCCTCTCTTGGATTGTTAATTTTACTAATTTTTTTAGATTAAAAAGTAAAAAAATGCATTAAGGAAAGTGTATAACTTCAAGTGCTTGTATATACAGGAAGAAAGACTGAAAACTTAAATGAATTAAACACTTATAAAAATTTGGGGGGAGGATATAGGGAAATTGGAGCCTTCATACATGATTAGTAGAAGTGTAAAATTGGACAACCACTATGGAAAACAGTCTGGCAGTTTCTCAAAAAGTTAAACATATAATAACCATATTATTTGGCAATTTTACTCCTAGGCATATATCCAATAGAACTGAAAATATGTATTCATACAAAAACTTATAACAAGTGTTCATAGCATCACTTTCATGATAGCAAAAAAGTGGAAACAACTTAAATGTCCATTAACTAATGAAAGGATAAACAAATGTGGCATATCCATACGATGGAATATTATTCATCCATAAAAAGGGATGAAATACTGTTACATGCTACAATTTATGTGAACCTTGAAAACATTATTCGAACTGAAAGAAGTCAAACACAGAAGGCCACACATAGTATATGATTCCATTTATATGAAATACCCAGAACAGGCAAATCTGTAGAGACAGAAAGTAAATTAGTTGCTACATAGGAATGGGGTTGGAGGAAAGGAAGTGGAGAGGAACTGCTAATGGGTACAGAATTCTTCTTGGAATGATGAAAATGTTCTAAAATTAATCGTGGTGATGGTTGTACAATTCTGTGAATATACTAACAACCATTGAATTGTGTACACTTTACATGGGTGAATTACTCAGCCATAAGAAGAGAAGAAACACTTTACATGGGTGAAAACTGCACGGTATGTAAATTATATGTTTGATAAAAAATCAATATAGCTAAAGAAATAAGAAAATAATAAAAACAAGAGCACAAAACAGAATATAAACAATGGAAAGGAAAACCAGTAAAGAGGAATAATAGAGGCAAAAAACAGTACTTCGAAAAGTTCAATAAAGTTGACAAATCTCTGGTAAACTTGTCCAAGAAAAGAGAAATCACAAATAAAATTAAGAAAGAAAAGAAACAAAATCACATGTATTAAAAAGATAATAAAAGAATTATGAACAACTCTGTGCCAAAAGTTTGAAAACATAGATAAAATGGATAACTTCTTAGAAAAATATAATTTACCAAAAGTGAATCAAGAAGTAATAGAAAGTCTAATTCCATCACTTTTAAATAAATGAAATTGGTAGTTAAATGTCTTCTGATAAAGAAAACTATGGGCCCAGATGGTTTTATCGATTTTTTTTTTTTTTAGCAAATTTCAATAATCATGTAATTCTAATCTTAGAAAAACTATTGTAGAGTAAGGGGCAGATGATACATTTTATAAGATTAGCATAATCTTGATGTCAAGACCTGATAAGGGCAGTCTGAGAAAGGAAATTTTCAGGTCAATATATAGATGTAAAAATCTTAAAGGAAAGTTATAAACTAGGAACAGAAAGGAACTTCCTTAACCTGTTAAATGACAGCTATCAATATATATATGTATATGTATGTGTATATATATATGTGTGTGTGTGTGTGTGTGTGTGTGTGTATCCTCAGAGATGAGACCTGGAAAGTGTTTCCCTTAAGAACAAGGACAAGACAAGTGTGTCCACTATCACCATTTCTATTCAACTACGCTGGACATCCTAGCTAACGCAATAAGGCAAAAAAGAAAAAAAGAATGTTTCAAATGGAAGAAACTAGAATAACATTTAAACATTTGGAGTAGAGAAGAATAGGATGGTTCAAGGAGAGTGTAAAACATACTGAGGAAGAGGAAGCTGAGTGGTTGAGGGAAAGGAACCTGCAAGAAGACTAAAAAGAAACTAAGGAGGATGAAAACCAGGGGGAAAAAAAATAGTAGTAAAGGTTAAAAAAAAAATATTTTCAAGGAGGTTTGGTCAACATGGAGGTTAAATAAAAAATAGATTGAAAGGACTCAAATGTCCTTTGGTGACAGAGATCACGGGGGACCTTGGTGAAACGTGGGTCAGGGAATGGCTTGGTCCGAGGTGCAGAGGTGCAGAGATAGAAATAAGTGGGCAATAGCAGTGGAAGAAGTGAATCAGTGCATATTTATGAGAACCTAAGGCTGAATCAATGCTGAACAAAAAAAATACGATATAAGATCTTAAAAGGAGTGTACATTCTAGTGGGGACTGACAATTAGCCAGCATTCCAGTCAACAAATTAAAAAGATAATTGCAGTTACTGAGCAATGCTGTGAAGTAAATAAAATAAAGTATCAGGAAAGGCTGACTGGAAAGATTACCTTAGCTAAGGTGGTCAGAGAAGGTTCTCTGAGGCAGTGACATTTTAATTTAGACTAAATGGTGAAAAGGAGGCAACCATGTGGTGGCTTGGGAAAGAGTGAATCCGGTATAGGGAACAGCAAATGAGAAGGCCCCAAGACTGGTGTAAGAGCATAAAGAAGGCTAGTAGAGCTGAGGCAAAAGGAATGAGGAAAGAATAACAGGCTAGGGATGTCAGAGGGAGGCTTCATAGGCCAATGTGAGGAGTGGATTTTATTCCATAATTGTAGTTTGAAGGAGTCTTTCCACTTTCAAGAAGTTTGGCTATGAAAGAGAAAAAAAAAAACCAGCATAGCTAAAAGGAGGGATATATATGCATAGAGACTTGGTCTAAAGTTTTATCAATGTTCTCACCTTGCACCCTACCCTCCCAGATACTTTCACAGGAGCAAATCTGTTCTTTTCTGGATTATGATGGAGTAGTAACAACAATGCATGTATATAGGCCTGCATTTTCCTCCTAAGTGGTAATAAGCTTCTTTGTGCCTTGGTGCCTTAATTCTGCCATCTGTAAAATGGAATGGGATTTGTGTGCCTTCAGAAGGTGCTGAATATAAGGCCTTTGGGTCCCTCAAAGGAAATGTTTGCCAGGACTCTAAGCTTTCTACAGGCTCCAGAGCAGTCCATTCACCCTCAGTACTTACTAGGCTCCTCACAGTAACCCTGATGGTCCCATAAGAGAGACTGAGGCCCAGAGAGGTGAAGGGGCCTGCCCAGGTTCCCAAGTAGGCAGAGATAAATCCAGAGCTAAAACTCAGACATCAGCTCTCATTTCCTGCCGTTCTCACAAAGCACACTGGGGCAAGAAATGGTGAACTTGAGACTCAGAGCCTGCTAAGATCTAGTTCCCTGAAAACCTTACCTCTCCTCACCTGTCCTGGGTATTTAGGACTCCAGGAAGTCCTTATCTGTCCCAGGTGCCACCCATTTCTAAGCCTTGCTCCCCTCACCTGCCAGCCTTAGCAACAAGGAAGTTGTTGTTGACCTTAGCAAACACACTGATAATGGAGGTGCAGGAGTAGAAGCCAGAGTAAAGTGTGGAATGACTGACCATAGGTAACTTTTTCAAGAAATATAACTATTAAGGAGTTGAAAGATAGAAGACAGTGGATAGAAAGTGGGGTCAAAGGAGACATTTTTGTTGTTGGGTTTTGGTTGTATTTGTGTTTTAAGATGAAGGAGTTGAAAATAAGCTGGAATGCTGACAGTAAGGAGTCAGTTGAAAAAAAATTGATAAAGATTCAGGAGAATAGGGGGTGATAAATTGAGCAAGGTTGCTGAGAATGGACGGAGGTGTGCCCCAGAGCATAGGTGGAGAAATAGGCTTTAAATAGGAAGTCCCTTTTTTTTGTAACCAGAGGGATGGTGGAAGGAACTAATATGGATGCAGGTGAGTTGGCAGTTATGGAGGCAAGAGGCTGGGAGAGTTCTCTTCTGTGTACTAGGTAAAATGAGAAGCAAGGCCATTTACTGAGCATGAGGATAAAGTATCAGGGATAGTTAAGAAGTAGCCATTGTGGAGAACAGTGGAGAGAGATGACTAGAGAAAGAAGGAAGAAAGGCCAGGCAACCTTAGAGTCCAGTTGATGTTAAAGCAAGTGGTACCAATCTGCCCAGAGATGTGGTTTTATTTTTAGCAGTGTTCTCTTGGTAGGATATAGGCAGAGAAGATGGGGAATTGGGATGATTCAGGAATGGTATGTCAGAGAGTCAACTGGAAAGAGAGATGAGAATATTGGTGAAAGAGGGTTGAAGTGATGACCAGAAACTCCTGTTAATGTAGAAATAGCTACACTCTTACTCAGAAAAATCTGTTTTGTTAGCACCATTCTTCCAGGTTGATGGGAAAGCTCAGACAAGCTTCTTTATTTTTTTATTTTTATTTTTTTAAAATTAAGTTTATTGGAGTAACATTGGTTAATACAATTATATAATTTTCAGGTGTGCATTATCATTTGACATCTGTATATTCTATTGCATATTTACCACCCAAAGTCCAGTTTCCTTCAGCTACCATATATTTGATCCCCTTTACCCACTTCACCCTCTCCCTACACTCTCTGCATCCTCTCCAACATTTGTTATTACTTGTCTTGTTGATTATAGCCATTCTAACAAGTGTGAGGTGTATCTCATTGTGGTTTTGATTTGCATTTTCCTAATAGCTAATGATGTTGAGCATCTTTTCAAATATTTGTTGGCCATTTGTATGTCCTCTAGGGAGAAGTGTCTGTTCAGGTTTTCTGCCCATTTTTTGAATGAGCCACATAGGTAATTTAAAATTGTTCGATAGCCACAGTTTTTTTTTTTAACTAAAAAGATGAGATCATTTTAGTAATATATTTTATTTAATTCAATATATCCAAAATATTATTTCAACATGTAATTAATATAAAAAGGTATTCATTAGATAATTTATATTATTTTTGGATACTAAGCCTTTGAAATTCAGTGTGTATTTAACACTTAAAGTACATCTCAATTCAGACTAGCCACATTTCAGGTGCTCATGTGGCTGGGGCTTTTGTATTGGACCATTGATCTAGTGCAGATCTAGAGCTTCCTGGCCTGTCTGGCTATTTTTTTAAGCTACCAGATAACCTATAATAAAATCCTCTTCTGCTTTAATACATTAGAAGAAGTGCTGTTATTTGCAACTAAAGATCATTTTGGGAAGTTAACCACAATCAAGAATGAAAGCTCCATGAGCACAGGGACATGATCTTTCTTGTTTACTGCATATCCAAAGCCTGGAGGAATGCCTGGTTCTCACTATTTAACTACTGGCAACATGAACAAATGAAAGAATGAAATGAATGAATGAGTGAATGAGAAAGTGTTCTTCCCTTGGAAAATCTCCCAACATGAATTTTTGATGAAGGCTTCCTTTGACAAATTGCCTGGTAGTTGCTGTATCTCTCTATGGCTTTTTCATGATCAGAACCCACTCTGGGCAGCACAAGTGGTTTATTAAGCGTGATCCTGGTGACAACAGTTCCTGTGTGCTATGGGCAATAAGAGCAATAAAATGTGACTTCTCCATAAAAGACAGCCTCTGTGAGCAGAGAACTGAGCCAATGGCTCATACGAGGCTTAGGTTCTGATCCTGAAGGGAGCAAGGGTTACTACAGTGCTCATACTGCAGAAGTGGCACATGCCGGCCTGGAACTTTCCAGGGTCCATGGCCCTGGACACTGGCTTTTGATGCCACTTCTCCAGGTCTATAGATGTACTGTAGACATTTAACAGTCCACAGAGTTTAAACTAAGAAAATCACCCAGACTCTTGGAGTCTGCACAGACTGCAGAAGCCCAAGAAACAGTGGTGCTCTCTTCCTTGCTGCTGTGATTGACAACCAAAGCCTTCCATCCTCCTGGCAGATGAAGATCCCTCTAAGGCTACCAGGTTTCTGGATTTTTAATGACTGCCAAGAAACATGGTGAGAAGGGGTGATTATGCTGAAATCACCTATTTAATTGTCTCCTTTGCCCAAATGGTAGTGCTGAGACCAAGGCTGACTCTGAATATTGACACTCTTACTCCCTTCCTTTCTCATCTAATAAAGGGAGAATACAACCTTATAGGATTACTGTGAAAATTAAATGAGAAAACATAGGTAAAGGCTCAGCACAGTGCTTGGCATGCCGTAAAAGCTGTAAAATTCCCTTCTTGATTTGTTCTTTAAGGGCTAACGCAAGCGTTATTTTCTGCATTGGTTTTCTTTAATATCTCATCCCCAATTGGACACAAAATCAACCCTTCTCTGGAATCCCAATGCCTTTGCCCATTTTATACAGTGTTATGTGTACATGCACAGGCACACACACACATAAAGGAAACACAGTTTGATGACTAGGAAGAGCCTGTGGTTGATTCGTTAATAGTTCAAATCCTGAGGGCTGTGACTGCTGAACTTAACATTTCTAAACAACAGGGACTTTTTCTTAAAAATTGTTCACTTCAAGGGGATCATAGAGGGCTGATAGATAATGACCCTGTTATATTCCTGACACAGTTAAAATTCACTTATTCACTTTTTCAGACAATCATTGTTTATTCATTCATTCATTTATTTTTCACACATTCAATCAGCAGGTGTGTGCAAATGAGAAAAGGCTGTAGGTAAAAGGCAATATTGTGGCATTCAGGATCTAATTCCTACCTTATATACAGACATAAATCTTGCACTGAAGAGGTTATCATTCCTAAAGAAAATCAAAGGGCTTCAACCCAACGCCTTAAAGATTCTGACGAGATGGAATTTGTACTTCAGTTCTTCAGCAAGACTCACCTTGAATGGTGGTGTCCCTAGCACAGTGCATTACTCTGGACAGTGCATGTTGAATAGCACAAGAGCGAGTTCACACCCATTTATCTTTGACAAAGTCCCATAAACACTCGATGTACTAAAACACCACCACCCCAAAGAAAAAAGCATAATTGCACCTGGTTACCTTGTTAGCTATACTTCTACAATGTGTATGTTGATGCAATGATACGATCAAAACACACTAATTCTTCCAAAGAAACCGCTGGGCTTACCAAGGTAGGGCACTGCCAATACCACCCTCTAGATCTCTCTATGGGGTAGTTTTCTCTGGCTGGAGGCAGTTCTGCTGGCTTTGTAGGCCAAAAATTTAGGTTAACTAAATACCTTTCAAATTCTTAGCAGTTCTCAATTGGTGACTGATGGGAGTTAGTTTTTATCCCAGCTCATCACCTCTCAAATGGGAAAATGTTCTACACTGGTCCCCACAGTTACCCAAGGAATTAAGTCTTGCTGTCCACAGAAGTAACCTGCCTGAAAATGCTTTTGATGGGCTTTCTTTGCTTCCTTGCTTCGCGGCCCCTCTTCTCTATATGTGTTCCTGGGACCACCTGCCAAAGAAACCTCTTGCATTCAAATCCCTGTCTCACGATCTGTTTCTAGGAGAGTCCAAACTAAGACAGGGGCACACTGCCAACTATTAACAACTATTTACTATTAATGAGTATCCAACTGATACTCATTAGCAGAAGCAGTCTCTCTCTTTCCCCATTAAATAATTTAGCCTTGCAGTAAACTCAGAAGAGTTTTTACTCACTCATTATGTACCTCGTGAGAGGAAGGAGGACTGTAGGGCAAATTTAGTACACACTTTGTTACTTCTTTCACTTAGTTTTGACTTTTAGGCGAAGAGTATAATATCTAAATTTGGGGGTAAGGATTGGGTACAACTGGGCATGGTCATGGTGCCATTTTCTACATCATGAAGGTCATTATTGGTTTATAGCTTCTTACTAAGGAAAACTTAAACATGTACAGAAGTAGAGAGACTACAATACTGAACCCCTATGTACCCATCACCAGGTTTGACAATTATCAACTCACGGCCAGTATCATTTCATCTATACCGCCAGGACCTCTCCTCATTCCACCCCAAATTATTTTAAAGCAAAGCCCAGATATATTGTTTTACCTGTAATACTCAATATCTCTAAAATGTAAGGAATCTTTTTTATAAGCATAGCCTAATATAATCATCACACTACAAAAATGCACAATTGTTTAATACAACCAAGTATTCAGTCAATATTTAAATATCCTCAACTGTCTCATCATCATCATTATTACTATTTACAGTTTATTATTGCCGTTTGAAACTGTAAACTATCTATTAATTTACAGTTGATTTGACTACTGATCAAAATAATGTCAATTCCTCTAGTTATATGTCTCAAGTCTTTTTTTAATCAATAGATTCCCATTCTTTTTTTTTTTTTTTTGTCTTTTCTTGCTACTTATTTGTTGGAGAAACCTAGTCATTGTTTTTAGTTTCCCGAGATCTGGATTTTACTGATTACATTATTATGGTATCATTTAACATGTTCTCCTATCCCCTCTATATTCTGTAAAGTGGCAGTCAGATTTGGAGATTTGATCAGATTTGGGTTAGATTTTGTTCCAAGACTCTTTCATATGTGCTATTGGGGACTTTCATCAAGAAGAATATCATTTTGGTTTTTGTTTTCCAGTTTCTACCTTGATGAAAAAACGTAATGTTTATCAGGGGACAGACAAAATTGTGACTTACCTTTTGTAACTTGTATGGCTGACTTCCCAGGCTCTTCTGGAGTGTGAACTAGCCTGTCACTGAGAGTGCTTTCCTTCCAGAATGCTGGGACATGGCTTGGGTCAAAGGGAGAGAAATGTCTTCACGTGAGAGGAGCCAGTGAGGGTGGGACATAACCTTTCTTCATTCCTGTTCCCCACCTATCCTGGCTCAAGCTGTGTGTACAAGACCTTGTTTGCATCCTAGGGCAAGGCTCAGCTGGGTAACCATGGGTAAGTTGCTTAACTTCTCTGAGTCTTGGTTGTGGTCACCCAGCATCTTTTGGAAACCCATTCTATATATGGCAAAACAACTTCCTGTTATGAGTTGCCTCCTCAAGGTAAAAGACATATTCTTTTTACCTAGACTTCTGTGTGGCTAGGCCACAGGTATGTAGTCCAGGCTCATCCAATTGAATGCAGCTGATTTTGATTCAGAAGAGAGCTATATAAGGAAGAAGATGCTGTACAGAATGGCAGAGCCATAGGGTTTTGGGGGCCATGGGAATGGAAGTCCTTAGAGTAGAAATCTTCTCTCCTTATGTGAGCTGCAATGCCTAGCGGTGGTGAAAAGCAGGGGCTCTGTTGGTAACGGTCCTGGAGTAAAACTAAGATATTGTTCCTGGCTATGTAGCCTCCAAGCTCAATTCCCTATCCCTCTCAGAGACTATGTGAGCTATTTATGTATTTAAATACATTCCTTTGCTGCTTAAAACAGTGTAGATTCTGTTACTTGCAGCTAAGTAACCTGACAATTATGGGGATTCCATGGTTAACTAAATATGGTGTCTTGTACTAGAAGGGGATCAGTCAAATTATATCTGTAGTCTCTGGTAGATGACATATGCATTTTAAAAATTGTTTATGTCATTTCAAGTTGGGTTTTCTCTTTGAACTTAAAAGCATCCACATTGATTTCTGTGTGCACCTTCAGTGCCTGGTTGCACCTATATGTAATCAACATGTATTCATAATCACCTTTTAAAAAGTACAGTATAATTGACATACAATAAATTGTACATATTTAAAGTATGCAATTTTATAATTTTGACATATGTAAGCACCAAGAAACCATCACCTCAATTAAGATAATGAACCTACCTATCACACCTAAAAATTTTTTGAGCCCTTTTGCAATCTCTCCCTCTTTCCTTCCACTCTGGCCTCAAATAACCACTGATTCCCTTTCTGTCACTTTCTAGAATTTTATGTAAGTGAAATCAAGCAGTGTGCTCTTTCTGATCTTCTTCCAATTACCAAAATTATTTTGAGATTCATCCATGTTGTATGAATCAATAGTTTGTTCCTTTTAATTGCTAAGTAGCATTCACTGTGTGAACATACCACAATTAGTTTATCCATTCATCTGTTGGTGGATATTTGGGTTATTTCCAATTTGGTGTTATTACCAGTAAAGCTCTTATGAACATTTGTGTAAAGTCTTTGTGTGAACACTTGTTTTCATATTTCTAAGGAGAGAATGGCTAGGTTGTGTGGTAGGTATTTAACTTTTAAAGAAACCGCCACACTGCTTTTCAAAGTGCCATTTTACATTTTCACTAGCTGTATGAAAGTTCCAGTTGCTCCACATCCTTCTCAACACTTGGTATGGTTAGTTTTTAAAGTTTTTAGCCATTCTCTTAGTACATCGTTGTGATTTTATTTTACATTTTCCTAATGACTAGTGATATCGAATATCTTTTCAAAGGTTATTTGCTATCCATAGATCTTCAATGAAGTATTTGTTCGATTCTTTTGCCCATTTAAAAAAATTATGTTGTTTGTCTTATTGAGTTGTAAAAATTCTTTATATGTTCTGGTTATAAGTCCTTTGTTACACATGTTTCACAAATACTTTCTCACTTTTTAATTTTTGTAACAATCTTTTGAAGAGCAAGTTTTTACTTTGATGAAGCTCAGTATATTTATTTTTTGTTTTACAGTATTTTTATAGTTTGTATTTTATTGTCATATTTAAGAATTCTTTGTCAAACTCAAGGTCATTAATATTGTTTCATAAATTTTATTTCAGAAGTTCTGTAGCTCTTACAATTTTTAACCCTATGATTTTGAGTTAATTTTGGTACATCGTATGAGATAAAGGTCAAGGTTCATTTCTCACAGCAAATATTTATTGCATACTATTTATCTTTATCTGATTTAGTCCCGACAACATTTTTTTGCAGTATGTATTATATCATATCAATTTTACAGATGAAGAAACAGGCTCAGAAAGAGTAAGTACTTTGTTGAAGACCTCTCCCTCAAGTTGTTCTGATAGATATTTGCATGCAATTATCTCTATTGTACAGATCTCCATCTTCTTCCTGTTATTAAAATATGAATAAAATTGCGTATCCATTATGATTCTTTGATTGCAAACAACCAGAGTCATCCAACACTTAACCTACTGCCTAAAGATGCATTGGGTCCCCTGACTGGAGAGTTGAGCTGGCTTCCCTAAATAAATCAGGGCTCAAGCGATGTGCCCAGGCCTCGGCAGGTCTCCATCTCTCTCTCTGCTTGAAGGAGGCTCTATTCTCCTTCTTCTACTGGTTTCCTTTTCTGGCTTCAGGTAGAGGCTAAATGATGGAAACCACTTTCAGAGTTGAGGCCTATGAAGAGGATTATCTGCCTTGTTCTCAAGAGCCCCAGACTCCTGGATGCCTGGTTCGGACCCTTGGCTTCTGAGGGGAACAGTTCTTCTGTTCAAAAACCCAGAAAGGAAGGGAGAGAAAATGAGGGGCAGGAAATGTGTCCTCTAATTCCCCTGTATTTTCCCTTTAGCTTCCATGATAAGAGGAAAGCATAATATTGACCCTGGCAAAAGGCTATGGAGGCTTCCCTTGAGTATGCTCTGAGGGCTCAGATTGTTGCTTCTCACCTCCCGGGAAGGCTCACTCTAGTGAACATCTCAGGTCTCCTAGCCTCTCCACACAGGAGGACTTCTGGCTGGAGGCAGGAGCTAGATGGGTTGAGCTGTACATGGTGTGAGAGATGCTTCCTTTGAATGGGCACAGAGAGTTGTGAAGGGGAGTCCAGGAAGAGAGGTAAGCTAGATTCAGTAGGGAGGGAACTAGAGGGAGGCCAGAACTTTAGTCAAAGAGGAGAGATGCACCTTTTCTCTCTACCCCCACAGGATGTGTTCTGCTGCTATCTTTAGCTCCTCCCCTGGGCCAGCCAAGGGCCTCTGTGGGCAGAGTCATGTAGGCAGACAGGTGATGGAGGAGAGGCAGACAGGTAATGAGAGGGGAAAAGCTACTAAGCCCTGGGGAATTGACAACTGCAAGAGCTGACAAGGGCCTGGCACGCTCTTCCAGTTCAGGCAGATGCAGCTTAGCCCTGGTCTCCGGCTCATGAGCCAGAGGAGTGAGACCCTGTCCATCAAGAGTTGAGCACTGTCTCCTGGTTTCACCAATGCCATTTTATAATGGCCCCCTTTCCCAGGCTATCAAATGCCACCTTATGGCCACTAAGTCCACCGGTACTTATTAGGTTGGTTAGCTGTAAGATTTAGGAATAGCACAGAAATGGTTCTTTCTGGTCCCAAACTCCCACTGTGTAAATAGAAAATTGAAGTCTGGGGAGGGGAAGGGCATGGCTTTATAATGTGCTCATTATCTTCTCTCATGGAATACTGTGGTCGAAAAATTACCTTCCTCAAAAATTATTTTATACATATATATATATATACATATATATATATATATAATGTATTTCTTAATATTTTGGTTAATTTGTTAATATTTCAAAAAGGCACAGAAAAGTAAGTTTCCCTCCCACTGCTATCTTTGGTTCTCCCAGCACCCCACCATAGGACACTGTTGTTGACTGTTTCCTATTTATCCTTCCAGAGATGTTCTATACATACCAAACCTTTAAATTTTTTTAAATCACAAGCTTTATATGCTGTAGTCACTGTTTTGCACTTTGCTTTTGCACCTAATAAATCTTAGTTAAGATCACCTAATTTTAGTACCTAGCTGCTTCATTCTTTCTACCAGTACATTATATTTAATTTTATGGCTGAACCATAATTTATTTAATTAGCCTCCTTTTCAGGTTTTAAAGTTTAGCTATAAAAACAATGGTTTGATGACTATTTTGGTACATTATATATGTCTTTGGGCACCCATATACCTGTAGAATTAAATTTCTGAAATTGGAATTGCCGGGCCAAAGAGTTGTATATTTAGCTTTTTGATAGATATTACCAATACGCCTTCCAAAGAAGTTGTACCAGTTAACTTTCCCACCAACAATGTGTGCTGGTAGCAGTTATCAGACACCTTTAGCAGCTTAAGTTTGCTTTTGTTGAGGTTTTGTTTTGCCAATCTGATAGGTGAAAAATGGTATCTGGTAGTTTTAATTTACGTTTCTTATATTATAAATGAGGTTGAGCATCTAAGCTAGAAACCTAGAGGACAGACAGTATGTAACTGGAATGTGGTCTGGCCTCTACCCCAACTCCCCATCCCAGTAGATAAGAGGTGCCTGGGCAGCTGGGGCTCTCAGCCCTCCCAAGAGCTGTCTCCCCGCCCTCTCACCTGGGATGAGTAAGTTTCTCCTAGGTGACTGGAAGAGGCATGTTTTATTCAGGCACCCTGGTTTGTCCTGCTTTTCTGTCCCTGAGGGCTGAGACTTGGCCTCTGATGCAAAACAGACGGATGTGCAGCAGGGGAATGGCAAGATGAGACCTGCTTTAATTGGAAATAGAGCTGGGCTAGATGGGGAGTGGGGAGGAAGCTGCATCAGTTCAGGTGGACGCTGAGGATCCTGAGCCAAACAGTGGGGCCTAGTGGTATGGCTCCTGGGATATATCAGAGGTGGCCTTGTCTGGGTAAGGTGGAGGAGGGAGAGAGGCAGACAGGTGATAGGGCTATTAGGGTAGAAGATGAGTGAGTTGGAGGTTACCAGTGGGATAGACAAAAGAGGAAATGTTTGTTGGATGAATGTCCTGCCAGTGGCCATAAGAATGGAGTGGTTACGTGTGTAACCGAGAGATGGTGCATTTGGCCAGTCTGGCCACAGTAGATTAAACCACCCCTGTGGTGTGTCCTGCTCCTGGCCTTCTGCAATGACACAATATGGTTCTCTGGAAGGTAATTAGCACACAGGCTAGCTTTACTCCTAATTTATCACCTTAGTCTAGCTCCTTTGGTGAAGCCTCCTGTCCCTCTGGCTCAGGGAAGGGTGAGTTGGGAGTGGATGCTTGGCCTAGTGGCCAGACCAGCTGGAGCTGGAGGAGGAGCAGGTAAATTGGAGGGGTGGGGGGCAGGGGAGCCCAGCCCCCATCCAGGCTTCTAGAGTGTTTGCTACTGGAGTGAGAGCAGGTGGTGGTCAAACAGGCCTGCAGGCCAGTGCCTTTTTCAGGTCTCTGTGTTCAAGATCCTTCTCCTTCTTTGGCCCTGTGCTCCCACCCCATCCCTCCGAGTTCCCAGTCCCAAATGAAGACCTCTGTTATAAGGGTCTTAGTCTCTCTGTTAGAGTAGCCAGATATATTTCAATTTCAGATAATGGATACTTTTTCAGTATATATCAAATATTGCATGAGACATACTAACATACAAAAAAAATATACATAGTTGTATATTTGAAATTCAGATTTTACTGAATATCCTTATTTTTCATTTGCTAAATCTGGCTACCCTGCCAGTCCCCCCACAGCCTATGGAGATAGCTACCGCTGTGGACTACTCACTGACTCTGGTCCTTTAGAGCTCAGGCACAATTGCCACCATTAAAGGAGCAGGGCCTTTACCTCCATTTTCTGTGGCACATGGTTACATGTTGTCATGGTTACATGACAACATTCTGAGGAGGGCCTTCACTCCCCTTTCACCCGCAAGGAAACTGAGGCTCAGATTTGTGAAGTGACTTATTTAAAGTCAAACCCCGGGGCAGAGGAAGAAACCCAGTCATTGCCTATTGGATTGCAATAGGCAATGTTCTTTGGAATGTTCAAGTTCTTTGCACACCCCCACACAGTTGGCAAATCACACACTCTCAAGGGGAAAGCCTCAGTGTGGGGTTTCCAGCTTGCAGTTCACACAGGAGAAAATAGTTAAACTCGACACCGGGGGAGTCCCTAGCGCGAAACAGACCAGAGTTGGTGCTGGACTACTCAAAGTGATTTTGAAACCAAGCTCCTGTTAGTAATAATAATACCAACTCCGATCATTTGCATAGCTCTGTACAGTTGACAAAGGGTGTCCCCAGTAGCAAGTAGAATAACAAAGAAAGCAGATAGGAGAGAGACTGCCTGTAGGACTCCTCGGCAGGCCCTGGGGCATTTCCTGTGCTTTCCGGAGGCCTAGCTAGAGGAAGGGTGGGGGAAGGAGAGACCTAGACCATCTGGGACGACTTCCAGGAGCTTCTAGGTTAGAGATCTGGAGCCTGGACCTCCAGGCTGGGAACGTGGACCTGGGCGGTGGGCCCAGAGCTCAGGTCCTGGTTTGCGGTACCATCCCCGCCTGTAATACCCCAGTGGGCATGGTTGCGTGAGCGGTGTACAGCTCCTGACACTTCCTGCAAGGTCATATTCCTGACGGCGGTGACCCATCTGTGCTCACAGCGAGTGTCTGAAAGGTGGATGTTTGGATTTGAATGGGAGGGTACTGGGATCCTGGCCCAAAGGTGGGTGCTGGGGTATCGGTGGTGGGTAGAAGTCTGGGGAAAATCTGGTCAAAACGAGACTTATGTAAATCAAACCTTATTTCCCTCTTGATTCACAGGATCCTTTCTGATTCTTTACCTCGAGTTCTAACCTGCAGTTGACAGAAGCTGTTAAAGGGTTGAGTTTTTCTTCTCCTTTTTACATTCCCTGTGAGGATGGGGGTGGGGTGGTGATGAGGATGCACTTTAGGCTACCAAGAGTTTAAGGAGGGCCAGGAGGCTTAAAGGAACCTTAGAGAATCTTTATAAAAGTTAAAAACAAAGTGATGTGGATATAGATAATCTCCACACACAATTTCTGTTTTGATAACTAGTGTTTTTTTCTTAGTTTCTCTGTGTAAAAGTTCAGTAGCGTTAAAGCTGATGGAAAAAGAGGCCATGAGAAGATATGCTGATGAGACCACAAATTAAACTTTTATTTCAACTCTGTTGCAAAGCGAGATATTTTGGAAAAATCCAATGGAATGATCCCCTCTGGGTACAAACATTTAATATGAAAAAAAAATTATTAGCTAATCATTGGCAAACTGGATTTAAAAAATCTGGGTAAGCATCATTATCTTGCTTGCCAGATGGAAGACTGTGTGCACAGATCTAACTTCCAGGGAAGGTCTTCATCTCAGTAAAATCTACTTAAAACTACTCAAGTATTTAACTAGAAATGCTAATTACTAAAGGGCAAGAAATTATCAGGCAAAAAAAATTTTGCCTGGGGAGTGGGGCTGGGTAGGAGTTGGGGGACGACTGGCACAATGAGATCTCAATTTAGGCAGGTCCCAGCCCTCTGGATCTCATTGATAAAAGGCTCCTGAAGGATGTACAGTGATTAGACCAGCGGTGCAGTTCAGTGAAGAGTGGACGTTTGGACAGCCACACTGGGAAGCATTAATACAGTTTCTGCAAAGCTACACATAGCCCATTCTGTAACCTGTTGACTGATTTCAACACATATCCAAGGGAATAGAGTATATAGGTCCATCAAAAGATGTGGGCAGCACACATCACCAAACCTCTTGGGTACCCCCACCCACCCATACCCTTGTCATCTCACGCTACACAGGACACCTCACAGCACACCAGCCAATTAGTCTGAGTAGGGAACAATTTTCCTTTAGTTTCAGTTCCCAGTGACCCCTCCTCCCATCCGCCCACACTCGCCCTTCTGGAGCAGCAGCAGACAGATAGGAAAAAGAGGAGACAGCTCTTTCAGTACCTGTGGAAAGCTCATGTTTCCAGAAACCTCAGATCTGAGAGCTGTCACCTGCCTGAGCTCAGTACTCTACTTTGTTTCTGCAGCTTTTTTGCTGGTCAGAAGGGCTTCTTCTCTTCTGGGGTGAGCCTCTCAAGACTTTGGGAGCTCCACCAGCCCACCAGACACACCCATTCAGGCTTGGTTAGTGAGGTCCACCCAAAGCAATTGCTGTCTCCCGGACCAGCCTCCCAGGAGCATTGTGAGGCCCAGGGAGTTGGATCAACACTTGGAGCTTTTTCCTCAGATAGTGCTGTCTGTGGATGGGTAAGTGGCTGCAGGAGGTGGCCAGCGAACAATCCCTGGGAGTTTAAGACAAGGGCCTGATTATTTCCTGAGATTCTGTGGAGAAAATTCAGCCACTGACAAAGCCTGCAGTGTCCATGGCTGGAACTCTATAGTCCTACCTCCATGAGAGGTTTGAAACTTGTGAGGGCATTTCTGGTTGTCATGATGACACCGAGTGCTACTAGTGTTTTGTGCCTACTAAAATTTTCGGACCAGGCATACTAACCTCACATAGTGGTTTAGGAGTTTGCCCCATCAAGGAAGAATTATCCCTTTCCAAATACCAATTGTGACCTGCTGAGAAGCACTGGTAAGATTGAACTGGATGACTTCCAAGGGACTTTTCAGTTATAAGTCACAATTGTGGCATGTACAAGTACACAAAGGGTTGTGCATGAAACACAGGTACACATGAACACCCAGGTACCTAGGTGCAAACAATCCTCTGGGAGAACTTTGACCAGCCCAGATGGATGTAGTGAGCTGGGCAGGGAGATGCGGAGAAGAGAAGAGAAGAGAAGGGAGGAGCGGGCAGGTAGGTGGAGAGTTTGGGTTGCATTTGGGGACTCTAGAAAGCACAGTGGCCCCAGTTCCTTTCCTGGGAACCCAGTCTTCCTAGCCAGCTAGAATCAAGCCTTTTCCTGGGACTCTGCCCATCAGCAAAAGTATTTGGAGCCAAGAATATGCCATTTGTTTTGAGTAATGGAGTTAGCTGGTAGCTGGTGGGAACTGGTTCCTGGGTTGATTTAGAAACGTCTCCATTTGCTGCCTTCCAAAGCTCTGTGCAATGGGCCAATGGCACATGCAGGCAGAGGGGTGAAGGGCCCTTCCATTGGTCTTGAGCATCCTCTTCCTGAATCACTGGCTCTGCCACTTGTGCTCTGCCCCCACCTTGCGCTCTGCTCCTTCTTCTCCTGCCTCCTGCTGACTGGCCTGCCCCCAGCCTCCTGGCTTCCTCCTATTTGCTGCCCTCCTTGACCATGATTTCCAATCACCTAAGGATTCAGTTGTATCCTATGAACCTTTACCTGGCCCTGCCTCCCTCTCCTCTCAGGAGCTGGTTTCCAGGTTTTTCTTGGGCCACATGTGGGACCCAGGCTGGATGAAATGGGGACAGAGGCAGCAAACAAGGTCAGAAGAGTTGAGGCAGAGAGAAGCCATTTCTAATTAATAGCTTAATACACAATTGTGGGTAAAATTAGCACATAGGTACTTTTTAAAAAGCATCTCATTTAAAAAAATCACCACTTACAGTTTCATTTTCTGGTTCAACCTCAAGAACAGACCCAAAACAAATGGGTGCATTTATGTACATATAGGCACATGTGAGTGTGCATAGGCTGTACAGGCACACATGGGGTTGTGCATGCACTTCAACACTCGCAGATGCCTCCAGCAACTCACCCGGCAAGCTCTCTCTCTCAGCCTCAGTTTCTGCAGCTCTGATAGGCTGTCTCTCTGGCCCACCTGAAGAGCAGAGACTGCCAGGACCAGCTGGAGTAGGAGGAGGAACACAAAGTGTCTGTACCCCATTGGGAAGACAGTTTCCAAAATCAGTTCTCACCCTCCTTTTTGTAGACTTCTCTAAAAGGGAGTAGATACGATGGTGGACTGGAGTTGGATCTTCTGGGCTTATGAAAGTTGATTGGGTACTTATCTTCCCAATTCTGTGTGTTTAGTTATGTTGATAGTTTGGCCATGGTGGGAATATTTATTGCAATGGAAAGATGTTACATATCCACCTCTGCCCTCGGCGGGTTCTTAAACATTTCCCCGCACACCACTAGAACAGAATCCTTTGCTTGCTGTGGGAGCTCTCAGCCTGACTACTGGGCATGTCGCAGGTAGTAGAAATGCAGGACGGATAGGGTGGGAGGTGAGAATGAGTGTGAGGAACAGACATTTCTATACCTGTGGGTGGGCTGGGTTAAGTGGAACAAGGACCCCACTTTTTTGACATTGATGCACCTTGGAGACTCAGTTGGGACTGTTCCCTTTGCCTGGTAACCCTTTTCTTTTTCTTCCTATCACAAGACCTTCAAGGCCTATCTGGATTTCTGCCACTCTAGGAGGGTTCCAGCATGCCCCTGTAGGTGGTGGGGATGCTTTCTGGAGCCAGCCAGGGCCCTGACTCTGCCATTCACTAGCTGTGTGACTTTGAGTGAATTAACTATGCAGAACCTTGGTCCCGTTCTCTATAACAAAGAGGTAATGATATTTATGTCAACACAGTGTGAGCATTGAGCAAGGCCACCTGTGAGACTGGCGCAAAACTAACGACTAATAAATGCCAGTTTCTTTTTCCTCCTCCTTTCTGGCTCATGGCAGATTGCAAGCACCTCTGATCATCCTGAGCCACGATAATTGTAAATACACCAACTTAGCCAGATTGGCTGTCAGATTGGATTTGAAAGAGAGTCCAGATTCATGCTGTTTTTAAAAGAAGCACCTAAAACAAGGATATGGAAGGTTGAAAGTAAATGGATAGAAGATACTAACAAAGAGAAAGCTAGTGTTATCTATACAGATATCAAATAAAATATTATTTAAGACCAAAAATATTTATGAGGAAAAATAAGTTTCTATATAATGATTATAAAAACAACTTGCTAATATGAAACAATCCTTAATTCTAAAAAATCTAATAATATATCTAATATATCTTGAAAACATAAAGCAAACATCAAGAAAGTGAAAAGATAAGCCATGGGAGAAGAAGAAAAAAAATTTTGCAAATTATGTAGCTGACAAGAGTTTACATCTAGAATATATAAAGATCTCTTATAGTCAACAATAAAAAGACAACTCAATTTAAAAATTGGCAAAGGATTTGAATAGGCAGCTCTATAAAAAAGATATACAAATGGCCAATTACCACATGAAAAGATGTTCAACATCATTAGTCATGAAGAAAATGCTAATCAAAACAGCAGTGAGATACCACTTCTTACCCACTTATGCCAGAATCAAAAACACATAACAAATGTTTGTAAGATGTGGAGAAACTGGAACCTTTATACACTGCTGGTGGGGAAATAAAATGGTGTAGCTGCTTTGGATAAACAGTCTGGCAGTTCTTCAAGTGGTTAAACATGGAGTTACCATTTGACCCTGCAATTCTACTAGGCACATACTCAACAAATTAAAAACATAGGTTTGCACAAAAATTTGTACACGAATGTCTATAGCGGCATTATTCATCTCAGCCAAAAGGTGGAAACAACCCAAATGTCCATCAACTGATGAATGGATAAACAAATTGTAGGGTATTAGTGCAGTGAAATATTACAACGTGGATGAACCCTAAAAACATTATGTTAAGTGAAAGAAACCAGACATAAAAGTGTAGAAGTAAAAAAACTTTCCAGTAAATCAGTCACAGAGAAGTGATATCTCCAGGCGTCAGCCCCCAGGAAAGCACTGACCAGCAGGATGCAGATAACAAAACTGCCTGCTAGGCCCTGTTTGATCTAAGAGTTCCCTGGGGATATTTACCTTTGTGTAGGACATTTACCTTTGTATAGGACCTTTACCTTTGTGTAGGACATTTATCTTTGTGTAAGAGGTTTAAAGCCAACATCTGCTTTCTGTAATCTGTTGCTTTCTGTAATCTGCTTGCTTGCTTGTTCAGAAGACCATCAAAATATGGTCTTAAGCTTTATAAACTGCCTCCTCTGGAAGCTTGGGGCTGATCTCCTCTGACCCTGTGTGGTAGAGAGTCAGCCGCCGACCGGCTAATAAAGGCTCACAATTCATCTCGATTGGCTCTGTGGGCCTTAGAACTGATCATGCCACAACAAAAGGCCCTATATTGGGTGATTTCATTTATATGAAAAGTCCAGACAAGCAAATCTATAGAGACAAAAAGTGGATTGGTGTTGTCTCACAGTTGGTGTGGGGTGGGGAATGGGGGGAAAATGGGGAGTGACTGCTTGTGGGTATAGGGATTCTTTTTGTGGTAATGAAATGTTTTAAAGCTGTTTGTGGTAATGGTTGTGATGCAGGACAGGGCAAATTCCCACGAGTAGGGGGAGACCAAGCCTTGCACAGAGAGAAGAAGAGGGTCTTTTGGTGGAGAGTGTGGAAAAAATTCAACATACATGACAAAGTTAGAGTCAAGGGGAAAGTTTATTGGAAAAGGGATAACACTCCACAGACATGTGGTCTCCTCTCAGAGTGAGAGTGAGAGTGAGAGACAGTGAGAGACTCAGAGGAATAGAGACAGAGTAAAGGCACTGGGGGATGGAGAGAAAGAGTCTGAGGGGACCCCTAGTGTTCCGGGAATTCATTTTATATATCATTCTTTAGTTCCTGCGAGTTAGTTTAAAGAGTATGCAGTGTGAAAGGTAAGAATATGTAGTATAAAAGGCCTGTTAGCAGTTCCTAGTCTTTAATCCACAGGTTCCCCATGGTTTTAGCCTATTGTATAGGGCAGCCACTTAAAGACTCTTGTTTTTTGTTTCCCCTTCACAGGTGTGGGAAATGATTTGTTATCAATCCCAGCAGAAATCTTCCTTTGTTTTGCAGGTGTCCTTGTGGCCTGGCTGCAGGGCTCATCAGCATATTGCAGAATCTGAATGTAGCTTGATTTAACATTTTAGTTCTCTTGCGCCCTCCCTACATTAGTTGCACAACTCTGAATATACTGAAAACCATTGAATCGTACAATTTCAATGAGTGAATTGTATGGTATGTAAATTATATCTCAATAAAGTTAATACTTTAATGCTTATATATATGTATGTATATATGTACATATATATCTGTATGTATGTAAATTCATCTTTATTTTGTATTGCCTTTTTATTTGAGGTCTGCTTCCCACAAGAGGCCCAGCCTGGGCTATAGCCCTTGCTTGCCTTTGGGTGTTTGACAAGGACCAGGAGGCTCTGTTCTCAAGTCTTTCATTAGCCCTGGGTCTGAATATACCCCTGAAAGATACTCCCATTCTCTTTTGGGGCTTGGGGAAATCAGGACAAGGAAGAAGGTTCTTGGTGAGAGGTATAATCCACCCAATCTCACCATTTTGACAACTTTGATATACACAGTAAAATTGATTCTTACTGAAGATTTGGCTTTGGGCACTTGTCACCCTGAAGCCCCAGGCCTTTCCCTTTCTCTCTAGCTCCGCCTCCCTTCTTTCTCTCTCAGAACCCAAACTAATCTCTCATTTGGATTTATGCATAGCTGTTCCTGAGCATATTTTGTGTATATTATATCAGAAGGAAGAAAATGGAGACATTAGACAAATCAGTGCTTTTCCCTGTGTCTCTTCTGTTGAATAGATGCCTGAGACCCCAACTGGCTTGTCAGGCTTTCCTCTACACCAAGGGCTGGTAAAATGTGGCCTGCTAGCAGGCCTACCTGTTGACCTACTTTTGTTGATCTCTGAGCTAATAGTGGTTTTAATCTTTGTTAAGAAAATGTATTTTTCTTAACAAATGATATATTTGTTTAGAAAAATACACCCCCTCTTCATCTTCAGGAGCTCCCTAACCTTCACCTGAGGAGTTCTGTGAAATGTGATTGTTTCTACCTTGTCACAGCCTTAATGATAATGCTCCAATGTCGGAGGTGACTTCTGGGTGAATGTGTGGATATTGGAAGTGTACCCAAGGAAGGACACGTTCCTGCCCTCAGGGAAGGGCCCCCGAGAACAGAAGAGGAAAGAAAAGGTGCCTCTCTCACAACAATTCTGCCGCAAGGGAAGGGTTTGACCTAGAAGAACCTGGACAATGAGTCTATGGACAGATGAGAAGCCTGAGGCCCAGGAACAACCTAGGGTCTAGCTCTAGGTCCTCTGCCTAGCTGGCTAAGTCACTTGAGATCCTTTCACTTTAGGGTAGCCCTTATAAGGCATATACTGACTCCAAATGTCTTTGGAGACCCTCTCAGTGGTGAGCTGACCAGTTAGACGCTTTGGCCTTGCCATGGAATTGCCGTGGAGCAGAGAGGTTCTCGCCTTTGTCTTTGGCGACACCTGGTGGTCATTGATTGTCATAGCTCCGACTCACCTTAAAGGTGGATTGATCCTCAGAAACAAAGAGCTTATCCAGTCACATAACTTCATTTTCTAAAGAAGATTGAGAATAACACTGACCTGCTGGAAGTCATACAGCAATTCATTCTTTTCTTTATTAAAATGTGAATGAACATGGCCTGAGTGCTAGGTACCATGGCGCTGGTGATACAACAGCTACTGAAACAGACGTCTAACAGGGGAGAAGAAAAAGAAACAAACAAGAAAACTATTAGGCAATTGATAACAGCCATGCAGAGCATTAAACTATGGATCTAGGACAGAGAGTGATTGGTTGACTTTTTAAAACTTATTGGTCAGGGAGAGCTTCTTGGAGGCTGTGACATTTAGCCAGTGGTGCAAAGATCTCAGGGAGCAGCAATCCAGGCAGAAGATTGTTTAAGTTCCTGAAATGGAGATGAGCTTTTGTGTCTGAGGAACAGAGAAAGCAGTGTGGCTGTAACAGAGTGAGCAAGGGGGAGGGTGATAAGAGATGCAAGGCCAAGACAGCAGGTCAGACCTGGGCCTGAGCGATTTGCTTTTATTCTATGTGTGGTGCAAAGCCTTTGGAAAATCTCCCACAACCCCCTAGAGAGTTTTAAATTGGGGAGTGACTTTATCTGATGTCCATTTTTACAAAGATCACTCTGCTGTGTGGCTCATGGACTGAGCGGGCAGTGGAGGAAGCAGAGGGGTCAGTCAGCATCCCACTGCAGTGGTTTAAGAGAGGATAGTGGAGGCCTGGACTAGTCTGGCAGTGATGGAGATTGGGAAAAAAAAGAATAAAAATGTCTTACAGAGGAAGAGTCAGCAGGATTTCCTGAAGGACAGGATGTGGAGGGCAAAGGAATGAAAAGACTCATTCGGTTTTAACTTGCACATCTGTGTGGATGACTGCACCTTAAGGGGTGTGAGAAGTCTCAGGGAGGAGGAATTTGGGAGGAGGAAACAAGAATTCTGTTTAGGCCACGGTGGGTTTACAATGCCTGCTGGACATGCAGGTAGGAATGTCAAAGAGATGGTAGGAAATGTGCTTGTGAGGCTCTGGGGATAGGTCTCGGTGGAGGATTTGCATATTCAGATTTGGGAGTCACAGAGATAAAGTTTAGCCCCAAGGCACTGCCTGAGAGAGTGGATGGAGAGAGGGCTGAGGGTGGAGCTTCAGGGTCTGCTTATACAGCAGGCGGCAGAGGATGAAATCCCAGCTACAGGAGAGGCGTAGACAAGGCAAGAGGAAAACCAGAAGAGCAAGAAGGTTACAGAGCCTGGGAGAAGAGTGTTTAAAGAGGGTGGAGTCAGCTGGATCTCCTGTTGCCGAGAGGCCAAGAGCATTAAGATAGCAGTGACCATTTGGTCTGGCTCTCAGGAGGCTGTTTCGTCACTTTGATCTGCTGACTTTGACCCCTTAAGGGGTCTCAGCTGAGAGGTAAGGACTAACTGGAGTGCAGTGGGGCAAGAATTCAAGGTGAAGAAAAAAGACAGTGAGAAGAGCCAGTGATTTTGAAGTGATACTATGAAGGGAAGCAGAGAAAAGCCTGGTGATTAGAGACACGAAGCCGAGAAACCTTTGTAAAAAGATAGGTAGGTGATGATTCTATGCTTCAGGAATGATCTAATGGAGGGAGGAGATTGATGAAGCTGATAAGTATAGGAAACAAAGTTACTACAAAGGGAGAGAGGGTGAGACCCAGACTGAGTGAGGGTCAGCCATTGATCGGGAGCCAGGCTTCTTTCTTCATGGAAGCTCCGGAAAGAAGAGTGGTAGAGTGGGTGGTAGGAAGATGAGGGATTTCTTTTTTTATTTGCTGCTCCTCCCCCAGCCCTTTATTATTTATGAAAAAGGGGCACTCATTGAGAGTGAAGGGGGCACAGAGAGTGAAGGGGACCTGAGGAGGTGATATGATATAATCATTTGGGAAGGTGGGATAAACAACATTCCAGGGGTATAGGAGGCTTTCTGGGCACTGCTCACTGGCCACTGGAGACACGTGGGTGAATTTTAAACAAGTTCCTTGGCACGGTACATGTTCTGTTGGTTTTTTCCAGTAACAGTTTTCTGGGTGCAGGTATGGACTGTAGGGTTAGGCCAGGGCTGGGACTTCGGCAGGTCAGTTGAGGGAGGGAGAAAGGCAGAAGGAGTTAAGGGTGATGTTGGCAAAGGCCTGCAAAGTGGAAGCTACAGAACAGGGTAGTGAAGGCATGGGTGAGTGATGGCCTGTGAACCCGTGTGGGCTCAGGGCACTGGGGGGCCCCATGGATTGAAGAGGAAAGATAGGAGGAAGTTCCAGAGGAGGGAACAGTGGGAGGGAGAGTTGTGGTAAGAAAGACAAATGCTTTAAGTCACAATTTCAAAAATGGTGCTGATGTTAGTGTGACTATAGGAGTGATGATCGAGATGGAGGAAAAGACTCTTTAAGGAGAAGTGGAAGAACCAGGGGTCTAGGGGATGGAGAGATCATTTGTGTGGATGGTGTAGTCACCTGAATGGTGACAGGAGCAGAGTGGACAGAAGAGAGGCTGAGTCAGGCAATCAAAGTATTCGGTGAATGAGGGGACAACCTGGAGGCCCACTGGAGACAAGCACAAGGAGAAATGGGTGTCTGCATTTGATGCTGTAAGCTTCATGGGAACTGGGGATATGAAAGACAAGGCAGGAAAGTGGTTGGGAAGTGGCAGTGGGGAGCAGGAAGAACATCCACCAGGATCCAGGGTTCTGAGAAATGAGGAGTAGGAGGGGAAACAAAGCAAGCACCATTCTCCTGAAAGTCTACAGGGAAAGCCATGTCATCAAGTGATAATCAGGTTCATTTGGAGCTAAAAGGTATAACGGGGATTGTAAAAGGGAAGGACTTAAGAGTAAGGTGGGGGGAATTTTGTACTGCTAAACTGTGGATCTCAGAGGGATGAGGGGCAGGAAATTGGGTCAGATTAGGGGAGGTAGAGAGTAGAATTAGAGGATGAGGTTCTAGGGGATGATGGTAACTAGAGGTAGGAAAAGCATGTGAGGAAGAATGGGATGGGTTTTGGTGGTCTTCTATGGCAAAATTGGGAAATTAGTCATGGTAGACAGTCTCCAAGATGAGCCTCCATGAGCCCTGCCTCCTGGTGTTCATGCCTTTGTAGAGCCCTCCCCCAGTGAATCAGGGCTGGTCTGTGTGACTGACCGATGGAATATGGTGGAGGTGATGGTGGGTGATCTACAATGCAAGATCATAAGAGACATCGCCGTTTTTGTGTTGGTCTCTTGCATTGCTCACTCTATGGGGAGCTAGTTGCTATGCCATGAGGACACTCAGTCAACACTGTAGAAAGACCCTCGTGGAGAGGAACTGAGACCTCCTACCAACAGTTAACACCACCTTGCCAGTCATGTGAGTGAGCCATTTTGTAAGTGGACCCTCCACTATGTTTTATTTTAAGTTTTATAGTTTTAGCTCTTAAATTTAGACATTTGATTAATTTTGAGTTAGTTTTTGTATATACTATGAGTTAAGGGTCCCACTTCATTCTTTTGCATGTGGCTACCCAGTTATCCCAGCATTATTTGTTGGAAAGACTGTTCTTTCTACATTGCATGGTCTTGGTACCATTGCTGAAACTCAGTTGATGTATGACTTTATTTCTGGATTCTCAATTCTATTTCTTTGATCTACATGTCCATCCTTGTGGTACTAAGTTTTAAAATTGGGAAGCGCAACTTCTCTTTGTTCTTTTTTTCAAGATAGTTTCTGCTTGTCAGGGTCCCTTGGAATTTTATATGGATTTTAGAATCAGCTCGTCAATTTCTACAAAGGGTTCAGCTGAGATTCTGATAGGAATTACGTTGACTCTGTAGATTAGTTTGGGAACTATTGCCACCTTAACTAAGTTAAGTCTCTGATCACGATCATGGGATATTTATTTATTTATTTAGATCTTTTTAAATTTCTTTCAACAAATTTTTAGTTTTCAGAGTATACGTTTTGTACTTCTTTTGTTAAATTTATTCCTAGGTATAGTATGTTATTTTATTTTTTGATGCTCTTGTGAAAAAAATGATTTTTTTTTCATTTCATTTTGGATTTTTTGTTGCAAGTGTATAGAAATACAATTGATTTTATGTATTGATCTTATATTTTGCAATCTTGCTGAACTCATTTACTAATTCTAATAATCTTTTAGTGACTTCCTTATAGTTTTCCATTTACAAGATCACATCATCTGTGAATAGAGATAGTTTTACTTCTTGCTTTCCAATCTGGTTACCTTTTATTTCTTCTTCTTATTTAATTGCCCTGACTGGAACCTCCACCAGATTTGGGGGTAATTTGCTAAGCAGCAACAGATAACTAATATAAACTGCCTGGCATGGGGCTGCAGACACCTCTTTGACATAGAAGAGTGTGGCCAAGAATGAGGCAGTTATCTTCTCCAGGGTCTATTCTCTTGCGTGCAGCTGAGGACCTTGTCTCTCCAGTGGCTGGGTGGTAGGGTGGCCTCACAAGCAGTTGGGAGCCAAGGACTCTTCTCTAGTGGCCTGGGATTACAGCTGCAGCATGGAACACCTGGAGGCAGAGCTGGGACTAGAACCTGAGCCTCGTATTCCCTAGGTCTCCAAATTCTTTCATTGGGAGTGATGACTCAAGCTTGATTTTCAGCTTTGTTCTCCTGTGGCTTTCAGTTATGCTTAAATACATGAGGAAGACAGGTGTTGTCTATTTGTATGAGGGTCTAGGTTGTCCCCTGAAAAATAATTGGCCCTAAATAGTGAGAGAGTCAGGGCCTCAGGCTTGCTGGAGAAAACCTCCCATTCTGGAGGTCAGAGGGATGCCCTGTACAGCTCCTGCCTACCACTCAGGTCAGGTTGAGCTCTGCTCCCTAGACCTCAGTCTATGCCAAAGGGGAAGGCAGCTGTGCACACTACTCCAGGAATGGCTCCCCTAGGGCCCTGAGGGAAGCTGAAAGCCCCACAGAAGCATGCCCCTGAGTGCAGGGAGTGCCTAGGTGCCATATAATTGAGAGAATTCTGTGAACATGCAAGACTCCTTCTCCATGGTCCAAAAGAAGTGTGTGGGGTCATGTTTTCAAAAGGGGATGGAGTTGCTTCTGGGGGTTGACATTCAGCGGGTGGTTCAAGGCCACAGACTTTCCATCCTAGGGCCCTGTTGAGGTCACAGACTTTAACATCCTAGAAACAAGGCCCAGTTTCTCCAAAACCTTGTTGAGAAGATTCCAGTGCTGGTAAACACTGCTGTGACTTACTAGAAGCCTCAACTGGCCACATTTTGGCACTATGCCTAGGTTGAGTTGGTTCCTCCAACCCCTGCTGAGATCCCTACAGCTATTCAGAGTTAATAGCTCAAACCTTTAGCTTCAAATAGCTCACAAGGAAGCTCTGCTGAAAGATTTGGTGGCCACTAAATGTAAATGTGGTTTTATTTAAAAATTTTTTTAAATTAATTTTTTATTTATTTTAATTAGTTTCAGGTATACAGAACATTGGTTAGACATCCATATAGTTTATAAAATGATCTCCCCAATTGCTCCCTCCCTCTCCTGACCCTCCACCTAGCCAATGTATTAATGCTAACTGCATTCCCTATGCCATGCTCTCTATCCCTGTGACCATCCATCAGCTACTAATTTGTACTTCTTTAACCCTTCACCCCATTCTCCCAGCCCCCAAGCCCTCCTCCCCTCTGTCTGACACCAAATTGTCCACTATATTTGTGAGTCTGTTTTTGATTAATTTGTTGTTTTTATTCCTTAGATTCCTCATATGAGCGAAATTATATAGTGTTTATCTTTCTCTGTCTGACTTAAATACCTCCTAGGTCCATCAAACAATATCTTTTTCCATCCCCTTCCTTTTCGTATGGAGGGGTCTTGTTTTCTTATCCTTTCAGTCACTCTTATCTTTTGATTGGAGCACTTGATTCTTTTCAATTTAAGGCACTTATTGATAAGAATGTAGTTGTTACCATTCTTTATTTCTGTTTTGATACATGTTTTTTTCCTTCTTAAAGAAGTCCCTCCAACATTTCCTGTAATACTGGCTTGGTGGTGATAAATTTCTTTCGTTTATTTTTGTCTGGAAAGCTCTTTATCTATCCTTCAACTCTAAATGATAGCATTGCTGGATAAATTATTCTTGGTTGTAGATCCTGGGTCTTCATCACATAGAATAACTATTGTGCCAAGCTCTTCTGTTCTGCATAGTTTCTTTTGAGAAATCAGTTGCCAGTCTTATTCCCTTGTAGGCAACTAATTGCTTTTTCTTGCTGCTTTTAAGATTTCTCTTTGTATTTAACCTTTGGAATTTTTTAATTATGATATGTCTTGGTATGGGCCTTTTTGGATCCCTGGTTTTTGAGGTTTTCTGAGCATCCTGGGGTTTTATGTCCATTTCCTTCACCAGGTTAGGAAAGTTTTTCATCATTATTTCTTCAAACCACTGTTCAACATCTTGATTTTCTTCAGGTACGCCAATCAGTCAGATATTTGGATCCTTAATAATGTCCCATATGCTCCTTAAATTATTTTTATAGTCTTGACATTTTTTTCTTGCCATTCTGATTGAATGTCCTTGGCTTTCTAGTCCTCTAGATAGGCATTTGATCCTTTTGTTTATTCTTTTGATTATTTAATTTAATATACTTCTCATATTGGATAATGTGTTCTTCATTTCAAACTGGTTCCCTTTTAAAATTTTCATTCCCATTTTTATGTTTTTTATCTCTTTGTTGAAGTTCTCACTGAATTTGTCTACACTTTCCAAAAGTTCATTAAGCATTTTTATAATCAATGTTTTGAACTCTGTATCTGTTAGATTATTTGACTCCACTATTTCTGATCTCTGTTCTGTTCTCTTATATGGTTTCTGCTTCTTTGTCTTCCCAGTTTGGCTGCCTTTCCGTGTCTGTGTCTATGTACTCAGCAAAGCGCTTAAGTCTCCCAGTCTTATTAGTATGGATTTGTGAAATAGGTGTCTAATGGCACAGTCCTGAAAGGGGTTCAGCTGCAGGTCAAATTTAGCCCAAGCCTCTACCCATCTGGGGCCACTTGTTAAGATTCAGCAAGCAATCCACAGATGCCTCAAAAGGCTACACCAGAAACCGAGGCCAGCTGCTTCCTCCACTGTGAGTCTCAGCAAGGAGCACTTGACTCTTTGAGGATACACCTGGATGTGGCTTGGGTATGGCTGTGAGTTGGAGGAGGTGGGGTTTCAAGGAATCCTCTGGGCAGAACAACATCTGCTATCCAGTTTGATGATGCCATGGTTATGGCAGTGCTGTGTCTGCACACTGGGATGTGGGAGGACTCAACAGAGGACAATGGATACTGATGGCACTTCTGCATAGAGCGTCTTGCCTAGGCCCTCACTCCGACAATGTCTCCTTAAAGTCCCTGGTGCCCCCTGTGTGCAGCGGGAAGGTCACTGGTGCTCAGAGCGAGCAGGTCTATCACTGTAAAAATCCGTCAGTGGATGTGGCCCCTTTAAGAGGCTTCTGCTGCTGATGCAGCCTCCATCATACTCAGCCATTCAAGACTGGGCAGCCTTGCGTCCTTACCCCGTCCTACTTTCTGCTGTTGTAGGGTGCTTTCTTGGACTTCTTCCTAGTTATATGGCTTATTCATCTAGACCCCAGGATATTTTTCTTTGCTGCTTCTCCTTATTACTCTCACACCTTTGATTTGGTTGCCAGAGAGAACAGAGTCTCTATCATCTATGCCATTTTTTTTCTTCTGGATGTGGTTTTATGTTGGCAAGATCATAGGCAAGCGTGCATCACTGGCTACAGTGTTTGAAGACCAATCTTTAACATCTGTTTCCATCTTTTTCTTTTTGGTTTATTATTTGAATGTTCTTGGACCATGTGTGATCAGACTGGTATTTTAATAAAATATGTTAAAATTAATGTTTTCTATGTGAAACACTGCATGGAAGGTCACAATTTCTCTTGATATTAAGTTGGATTGGCTTTTGCTTTAATAATGTGAATATAGCTCTAATTAATGTCTTTGCTTAGCTTGAAATTGGAAAGGATATATGTGAATTTACCAACCTGTTACATATATTTATGAAGATAACATTTTAATTTGAAGGTTGGAAATATAATACATATTTTTCCCCAGAAAAGTTGGGGAAAAGGCCTAGAGATAACTAGAATTTTCTAGGAGAAATAGTTATATCATGTACCAAAAATTAAATCACATCAGTAATATAAAGAATAAAATTTGGATGGTTGCTCTTTGTTAAAATCAGAGAAAGACCTTTTTGATAACACCTATGTCTGTAAATGATGCAATTCTTAGTAGTGTTCAAAGTATGTATCTTTGTAACATCTTTAATACTAGGACAAAGTGAATGAGAGCCGTGATCTACATTTTAAATCTAATTTTGATATTTGTTCTGTTAATCTATCTTGTCTTATGATTTTTAGAACCTATTTTTGTAAAAATAAAATACTCTATGAATATTTAAAAAAACCTGGAGGGTGGTGGTGGTATGAATATAGTTCTTTTTGTTTTGCTAGTAAAGGTTGGAGTGACAGAAACACCTTTGCTGCTATTACTCCCAGGCTGCTGTGGCTGGTGGCCTGGGAAGCAGAGTTCACTCACTCCTTCAGATCATCCATTTTGTCTTCCTGCCATTGTCAAAGCTTGGGCCAGACTGTGAGGAAGGCAGAAAAGGCTTGCTGACCAGAGGGGGAGACAGAAAATCCCAATAACGAGCAATAAGTATGCTAAAAATAAGCACTCAGCTGAGTCTGAAGGCTCCCTGGAGGAGGTGACCTTTGAGTGAAATTTGGAAACATCGGTAGAAGGTGGCATCATGAAGCTGATGGAGTGGGAATAGAAAACTTAGGGAGCTGAGAGCCAGAGATTGGAAGTCAGGAGGAGTTTAGCACATTCTCTTCTTCCCTTTCCATCCATATCTGCCTATTTCCTCTTTCTCTTTGTTTTTTCCTTCACTCTTTTTCCTTCAGTTTGACAGCCTCCCTCATACCCACCCTGGCCAACGTCCAGGCCCATTGCTCACCAGGAGTAGGTCCCTATTAACTGCTAGTCTCTTTATTCACTGATGCCAAGGCAAAGGAGGACTTTTCAAAACTAACTCGAGAGAGCCCAGGTGAAGAGTGGGAGTGGGCCTCTGCAGATACGCGGTCCTGTCCTTTCTAGTGGAGCTATACCTATATGGCACCAGCAGCCCTGACCCCTGCAGCCACAGGTAGAGCACACAGTCATGTTTATTTTGTTTTGTTTCATAGCATTATTTTTTGTATGCGATTGTAACAACTATACATGCCACTACCTTTTCTTTTTTATATTATTATATGTGATAGATGGCAGAAAAATTAGTACCTACAAATAAGATGAGAAGATAGTATTGCAAAGAGGATAGGAGCACACTGTTCAGAGCCAGAGGGGCCAGTTATTTAGCCTCTTTGTGCCTCAGTTTTCTTATCTGAAAAATAAGTATAATTATCACATACAGTTCATAGATTGTTGCAGGGCCAAGCACATGGTAAGTGTATGTTAGCATTTGCTGTTATTGTTATTGGCAAGTAAAGAAAAAAATAATTACCTATAATTCTGTGAGCCTGAGATAAGTACTACTGTAAATCCTTTAACATATATCTTTTCACACTTTTGCCCTGTGTATATGTGCTCTACAAATATGGTTGGTTCCAAAGCACAATATAAAAGATGTTCACAACTTTTGTTTCTTCAGTTAATCACTAATGCTTGCACGTGTCTTAATTGCAAGGAATCCAGGATCTTAAGACAACCTTGTATTATCCAAGAATTTTGAGAATTTACACTGCTCCTAAAATAGTTCACTACTGCTGTTACTTCTTATGGATTCATGGTGTCGCTATTAAAGCCTAGTCCCAACCGGTCCCCAGTTGACTCTGTCTTTTGTTTTGTTTTCTTTTCTTTTTTCTTTTCTTTTCTCTTTCTCCCTTCCTCCCTCTCTTCTTGCTTGCTTTCTTGCTTTCCGGTGACATTAGTTAATAAAAATTATATAGATTTCAAGTGTATAATTCAATAACACATCATATGTATTGCATTGTGTGTTCACCACCCAAAGTGAAATTTCTTTCTGTCACCATATATTTGATCCCCTTTACCCTATCTATTCTCTCTTTCCCTCTGGTAACCACTAAAATGTTGTCTGCGTCTATAAGTTTTTGACAAAATAACTTTTTGAAAACGTGCTAAACTTAGCTACCTCCCCTCTCCCTACTCTTCCCCCAACCCCAACTTAAGATACCAAGCTTGCAGCTCTCTTTTCTGTATACTTCTTGCTAGCTAGGGTGCCTGCTAACTCCAGGAACCCTGGGTTAGGACAGTTTCTGGCATCTGTAGCCTCTTAGAACCATCCAGGAACTTAATTTTCCTTTCCTCCTTAGTCACCCACACTAGGAACTTGTTTAAAACCTCCAAATATAAAGGCCAAATTACATCCCCTTTTCCTGGGAACGCAGTTTGCTCACTCACTTCTGTAGGGCAGGAAACCATCTCAGGCACTGAGGTAATTCGCAATCTGTAGAAGATATTTGCTCACCCAACGGCCACTTTCCTTCCCCTTCTTTCTCATAAACAGAGGCAGCCTTCCATGGTGCCCGCCTTCCCAGCTTCTCTTGAAGCTCGGGCATGGACATGTGACTCAAACCTGGCTAGGTGGGTCCTGAGGGAATGCCAGCTGGGGGATTTCTAGGAAATATTTTTCTTCTTGATAAATACACATGAACATATTTCAGGAGAAATCTCCTTCCTTCTAATATGTGAGATGACAAACCTCAGGATGAAGGTTGTGGTAGACAGCCTGCAAGATGATCTCCAGTGAGCTTCATCTCCTGGTGTTTATGGCCTTGCATAGCTCCCTCCCACAGTGAATTAGGTCTGGCTTGTGTGACCAATAGAATACAATGGAATATAGACCTAGAAGGCTGTATTGAAAGGTAGTGAAAGGTAGTAAAGCTTCTGCCTTGGTCCCATTTGGATTGCTCCCTCTGAAGGAAGCCAGCCACCACACTGTAAGGACACTCAAGGACACACAATGTACTGTGAAGATGTTCAAACAGTGCTGTGAAGAGTAACTCACAGCCAGCACCAGTTTTCCAGCCATGTGAGTGAGCCACCCTGGAAATGAACCCTCCAGCTGCAATAAGGCTTAGAGATGACTGCAGCCCCAGCTGACATCTCACTCAGCCACGTGAGAGACTCTGAGCCAGAACATCCAATAAGCTGCTTGCAAACTCCTGATCCACTGAAACCAAGAGAGGTAATAAATGACTATTGTTTAAAGCCATAAATTTTGGGGACCATTTGTTATGCTGTAATAGATAAATAGTCAAAGGCCGACACTATAAAGATTTCAGAAAGAAAAGATGAAAAATACTGGAGTCTTTGATGATGTCATGGTGCCACTGCGTTAACCAACCCTGAAACCTCGTACTTCTCGACTTCTTCTCATGTGAGATAATGTCCTTGTTTAGCTGCTGTTGGGTCTGCTGTAGCTTGCAGCCAAAAGTATCCTTACTGGTCCATTCTATAAAAAGAGACTTCCTGGGTGATTTTCTGTCCCCTCTTATTCAGTGAGGCTGAAAAATTTATTTTGTTAAAAAAAAAATGAATGAAAATTTAAATTCTAATGAGAACACTTCTGGAAAGGCCTACGTTAAAAAAAAATCTCAAATGAACTTCTGTATTAGAGTTTACAGGGGCAAGCAGCCAAGTGAATTATGATGGGCTAATTCATAAGATTTTGTCGTATTGGTCATACAGACATATACCTTTTGTACACTGTATTTACACTTCACTTATATCCTGAACACAATTCAGATCAATATAGACTAATATTATGTAAAGAGCTGTCTGGTGCTCTATTGTATAGATGTACTTTTATATTTTACCAATCCCCTGAAACCTGAAATCCAGAATGTTGCCATTTTTTTTTGATATTATGATTACCACATTTATTCTTTTTAATTGTAGTAAAATATACATAAAATAAAATTTACCATTTTAATAACTTTTAAGTGTACAATTCAATAGCAAAAGTACATTCACCTAGTTGTGCAATCATCACCACTTTCCATTTCTAGAACTTTTTCATCTTTCTAAACTGAAACTACATACTTAAACAATAACTCCCCATAGCCCACCACCCCAAGCCCCCCACCCCTGGACACCACCTTTTCACTTTCGGTCTCTGAATTTGCCTACTCTAGGTACCGCACATCAGTAGAATCACACAGTATTTGTCCTTTTGTGTTTTGCTTATCTCACTTAGCATAATGTCCTCAGGGTTCATTCATGTTGTAGCATGTGTCAGAATTTTCTTCCTTTTTAAGACTGAATAATATTCTATGATATGTATATATCACATTTTGCTTATATGTTCATTCATTGATAGACATTTGTGTTGTTTCCATCCTTCAGCTATTGTGAATAGTGCTGCTATGAACATGACTGTACAAGTATGAGTCCCTTCTTTCCATTCTATTTGGTATCTGTCCAGAAGTGCACATTTACTTTTAAGGGAAAGTGATTTTGAACATATTATCTCCCAGTTTGTAAAAACTACAGACGCTGCAGTGCCAGACATCTGGGTCTTGCTGCAGCTGCGAGGAGGCTGCCACCCATGGCAAAGGATTTGCAGCCAGTGTGGGGGTGACCTATCTCCTTCCTGTGTCCTCTGTAAGTAGGAGCTGCAGATAATGCACAGAGCTGTCTTCCCTAGTCCATGCTATACTCCCACCAAAACAGCGTTTTCTGTCAATGTTCATATGGAAATTTTTCTGTTCCTTGAAAAGCAAGACTCGTGGGTTCTTATTCCCATATGAATAGTCAGAAGGCAGCAGTGTATACCCGATGATGACTCCCAGAGAAATCAGTGGGATCTACTTCCTGGGTCCCTCACAGGAGCCTGCAGCTGAGTTGAAAGACAGACATACACATAAACTATGAAGCTGAGTGGACCTTCTAGGACTATCTAATCCTTCCACCACCATGACCACCAATGTGTGAACAGGGAAGTTGAGGCTCAGAGAGGAAAAGTGTCCTCACAGTGTTGGAACCCAGTCCTCCTACCGGATCACCTGTGACTCTGTGCTTCCTCACAGCTGACCTTCTGCTCCTGGGACGTGATGTTCAGCTTTATTTCCAAGACACCTCTGGGAATGTGGGGCAAAGCCTCTTCATCCAGGAGGTCAAACCCTGGGTCCCCGGTGGGACCCCAGGCATGGCAGCCAAGGGGTCCAGGGCAGTTGGTTGTATTCTGATGCTGCCCTTCTGGCCAACACCTAGCCTGCTGGACTTTACTAGTTCTGGGAGTTCTAACCCTATGAGTTGCTCCCTTGTCTCTGCCTGGCTTTGAAAGCTTTGAGGTGAGGTGGCATTCTGGCTTGGCATGGTGAGGGCTGGGCCCTAGAAGGGATGACTCTGATAAGCCCTGTTTGGGGCAGTAGCCTCTGGATGGGGGTTGTTCTATCTTGGTGCTCATTAGCTGCAATGCTCTTTAGTTTGCATGAAGGTGTGTGTGCGTGTGCACGCACATGTTCCTTGGTTTATATTAATATTTGAGGATATAACTCTGCTTGTTACTCCTTAGCTCTGTGGGCAGGCTGAAACCAAAATCTCATCTATTTGTACCAGGGAAAACCCTATTTTATTTAACAAACACATAGCACTTCCTCAATACCAAGCAAAGATCTAGGCGTTTTTCAAACATCATCTTATTTAATCACAACAACCCGGTGAGGTATTATTACTACTGATCAAATGGCCAGAGAGTAGTGAGTCCAGCTCCAGGTTACAGGATCTTAGCCATGATGCTAAACTGCCTACAGTGTTGGAGGGCCTGATTTTGAACTTCTCTTTATTTTACTGAAACCATCCACATGGGGTATGTGGTTGAATCACATGACAGAGGCCAAGGACCAATCGTCACCACCATTATCCTCATCACAACGACAGTCATCACTCACTGAGTGCTTCCAGGCTCTATGCTGGGAATGTTACAAGGACTCGTCTTAGTTCATCCTCACAATTATTAAGAAGAATAAGCATATATTCCTTTCTCTCTGTCACACATGAGGACACTGAGGCTCATAGAGTTTGAGGACTTGCCCAAAGCAAACAACTAGGAAGAAGAAGAATTGGAATTTGAACCCAGGCCTGTCAGATGGCAAAACTCACATTCTTGCCATGCCACCAGATCATTTTTTTGTTTGTTTGTTTGTTTTAACTTAAAAAAAAAATTGAAGTAAAAAAAAAATTGAAGTAAAAAAAATTGAAGTGAAATTCACATAACAAAATTGAGAACATTTTAAAGCATACGATTCAGTGGCATCTGGTATGTTCATGATCTTGTGCAACCATCAGCTCTATCTAGTTCCAAAACATTTCAACAATCTCAGAGGAACATTCCATCCTCCTCTCAGCCCCTGACAACCACTAATCTGTTTTCTCTTTCTATGGATTTAACTATTTGTGATATTTCTTATAAACAAACTCATACAGTATGTTTCCTTTTGTGTCTGGCTTTTAGCATGTTTTTGAGGTTCAGCCACATTGTAGCTTGGATCAAGACCTCATTTCCTTTTCATGGCTGGATAATATTCCATTGTATATGTATACCACATTTTGTTTATCCATTTATCAATTGATGGCCCTTCAAGTTGTTTTCATCTTTTGGCTATTGCAAATAGTACTGCTATAACATTTTTGTACAAGTGTTTGTTTGAGTTTCTGTTTTTAATTCTTTTGGGTATATACCTAAGAGTAGCCTGGGTCATATGGTAATTCTATATTTGCCCTTTTTAGGCACCTCATATCATTTTTCACAGTGGCTGGACCATTTTAGTCTCCTACCAGCAATGTGTAAGGGTTCCAATTTCTCCACATCATTACCAACTTATTTTCTGTTTTCTTTTTAAGTTTTTTTTTTTATTCTAGCCATCTTAGTGAGTATGAAGTTGGTATCTCATTGAGGTTTTGATTTGCATTTCCTCATTGACTAGTGATATTGAGCATTTTTCATATGCTTGTTGGCCACTTATATATCTTCTTTGGAGAATTATCTCTTCAAGTCCGTTACTCATTTTTTAATTGAGTTGTTTGTAATTTTGTGCTATATCTTTTTATTTAGAAATAATTTCCAGCTTACAGAAAATTACAATAATACAGAGAAACATATCATTTTTACTCAAATTTTTCTTATTAACACTGTCTCATTTACTTTCTTATCACAGCTATTATTTTTTTCCTCAACCATTTGAGAGTAAGTTGCATACCTGACTGCCCTTTACCCACTAAAGCTTCAGTGTAAGGATTTCACTATATAACTATAGTATAGTTACCAACTTCGGTAAACTTGACACAGATATATTTCTTCTTTATCTACTGTCTGCATTCTAATTTTATCAATTGATCCAATAATGTGCATTTTCCCTCTAGTATAGGACTTAGCCTAGGATCTCATGTTGCACTTGATTATCACCTCTCTGTCATCTTTGAAACAATCCATCAGTCTTTCTTAGTCATTTATGACTTTAAAATTTTAAATAATGCAGTTCTTTAAAAAAAAAATGTTCCATACTCTTACCATCTGATCTAGCAATTGCATTCCTTAGTGTTTACTCAAAGGAGCTGAAAACTTACATCAACACAAAAATCCACACACGGATATTTATAGCAGCTTTATTAATAATTGCCAAAACTTGCAGCAACCAAGACGTCTTTCAATAGCTGAATAGATAACTAAACTGTGGTACATCCAGACGATAGAATAGCATTCAGTGCTAAAAAGAAATGAGCTATCAAGTCACAAAATTACATGGAGAAACTTAAATGCATATGATAAGTGAAAGAAGCCAATCTGAAAAGGCTACGCACCATCTGATTCCAACTATACGGCATTCTGGAAAAGGCAAAACTGTGGAGACAGTAAAAAGATCAGGGGTTGGGGGAGGGAGGGATGAGTAAGCTGAACATAGAGGATTTTTAGGGAGATGAGACTACTCTGTATGATACTATAATGGTGAATATATGTTATACATTTGTCCAAACCCATAGAATGTACAGTACCAAGTGTGAATCCTAATGTTAACTATGGACTTTGTGTGATAATGATGTGTTTCTGTAAGTTAAATTATAATAAATGTCCCACTCTGGTGGGGCTTGTTGATACTGGGAAAGCTATGTATGTGTAGGGGCAGGGGAGATATAAGAAATCTCTGAACCTTCTGGCCTGTGGAGCTCAGAGGGGGTACCTGCAGCTTCTGTGAACCTAAAACTGCCCTAAAAAATAAAGTCTGTTTAAAAAAGTAGTATCCCTCAATTTAGGTTTATTTGGTGTTTTGTCATACATCAGACATGGTTCAGATCATGCATTCCTGGTGGGAATCCTGCTGCGATGATGTGGCTTGCTCAGGGCTTCATGTGGAAACAATGCCCACTGCCCCTCATTGCTGATGTTATTTTAATCCTTCAGTAGAGATATTGCCTAATTCTTCTACTATGTAGTTACCCTCCCCCCATACCTTGCTACTAGTAAACAATTGATAAAGACTATGCCAATATCTTGCCTCATCAAAAATTTCCCCCTAGATTTTTTATCCATTGATGAGTTTTGCCCACAAGCTGTCTTCCTGTAGGCAGCCTCTCTGACATCTTTGTCCAGTCCAATGCTGCTCCCTGGAAACACCCAGCCTTCCTGATTTGACCTGGGTTTATGTCCCTCTTGTGAGAGAGCCAGACTCTCTCACAGTAAGCAGGATTCTGGGAGACTCATCTCATTTCTCGTCCTGCGAAGCTTCTCTTCCTCATTGCAGCCACTGCAGCTACCATAGCTACAGGCTAGATCAAAGGGACTAAAGTGTCCAGTCACCCAGGGTGGGGCGGGGTAGGGGGAACAGGAGCTCTCTTCCCATCTAGCAGGTCTCAGGGGCTGAGGATGGTGAAATCTCACCAGCAAGTCTGCAGTGGGTTCAGCAGAAACCTATGATAAGATGCTCAGCAGTTAGGGCAGCTGCTTTGAGGTTGGGAGCTCACAGGAAGTGATTTGGTGTAGAGCTAATGTGCTTTTGCCTCCACACTCCTCCTGGGACGGGAGCAGCAGGCTGATGAGGTGAGGGGCATGTCTGCAGAGTGCTGGGATCCTGGGCCAGAGGGGCCTCAGGTCCAGTGTCTAGGGTCAGGCGGGCACTCTGGAGCCTCAGGCTCCAGTCAGTGCCCCCCTCTGACCATGCCTGCCCCCTGGAGCCTGCCCCGCTGGAGAGCTTACGTGGCTGCTGCAGTGCTCTGCTACATCAATCTCCTGAACTACATGAACTGGTTTATCATCGCAGGTGAGGAAGGGGACAGACATCCTAGGCAGCCCCTGCCTATCTGTCTACCAGCTGCCCTGTCACCAGCAGGTGCTGCATGTCCTTGGTGGCCTTTCATTCAGCAAGCTTTCTTCTCATGGAGCATATCCCTGCTGTCCTCATCCCTGGCCATGCCTGAATGTGGGGGAGGGCCAGTCGAGTTCTCAATCTAGCCCCAATCTAAGAGTGTGCACATTTACGTAGGTGCATGATGGCAAGTAAGTAAGTGAGGACAGGAGGGAGGACTGAGCCTTCAGGCAAAGGCCTGGAGGTTCTGGGTGGAACATCGGGGTGAGGTTTTAGAGGACAGGGCAGCCTGGCCCAGCTCCCAAGCAAGAAATAGCTTGCTGGGTGTTTCTTTGACAGCAGGCTGTGTGCAAACCTTGCACATTCCACCTTCCTTCCTATAGTTCCCAGGGCTCAACTTGCTCTGTCTTTTTGTCACTCATTCACTTATTAATTCATTTAAGATTCAACCTTCTTTTCTCTGTTTATCACTGATTCATTCAAGATCGACTGAGCACTAACTATGGGCAGTACCCTCTGAGTGGGCCTTAAGGACCCAGTAGAGAGGACGTCAATCTTGTAGTTCCTGAACTCAGGAATGACCATCTTATGGGCAGAGGGAAAAGCTCATTAATAGGACTCTTGCAAGGTAAAGAGATATGGCCAGATGAGGGAGGCACAAACTGGCCTGGGCAGCTCAGAGTGGGCACCTGCAGTTGCTGGGCATCCCTGAGGCTAGTGTACTGAATCATCAGTCACCAGCTAGGCATACTAGAGAGCGGCTGCAGACTTGATTCCATAGTCCCTTTGTGAGAGTTACAGACAGTGCCACATCCAAAGTCTGTCTTTGAGGAGCTCAGGGACACAGAACACATGTATAAGTAGCTCTCTCTAATACGGGGTAGAATGGGTAAGTGTCAGCTGAGTAGCCCCAGGACCAATGACTGAGGGTTCTGGTAGGATTCACAGAAGTGGGGGCATTTGGTTTAGGTCTTGAAGGCTGAGAAAGTTAGCAAGGCAGGGAATGGGGTGAGGTGAGAGCATTCAGAGAGAGGAGTCATCATGAGCCAGGGCACATGGGGCAAGAGTGCATGCTCTAATCAGGTATAATGAGGGAGAAGAAAGTAGGAAATTATTCTAAAAGGGAGTTTGAGGTCAGATCATAGCCTTCTTGGGTGCAAGGTTAGGAGCTTGGATTTTCTGCTGAAGTAATGGTGAGCCATGGAAAAGTGGTGGGACTATCATCAGATATGAGACCCTGATAGAGGCAAAGTGAAACAGAGAGGTCAGTTCAGAGGCTACTACAATGAATTAGGCCAACGCTGAGGAGACCTGAGTTGGAGTGTGGGTTTAGGGTATAAAGAGGAAGGGATAGGTAGGGCACAGATGGGAGCAGGGCAATCACTAGAATAGAGCTCTTTGAACCCCATAGGCTAGGGTCCCTGCTCTCACTACCACTTGTCCTGAGAAGCCTTTGGCTGGGCTATCAGACCCTGAGTTCTGCCTGCCTGAGGCACCTTCCCTATTGGGACTTCCTCTGGCTGTGTGAGAAGCAGGGCCATTATTGAGATGAAGGAAGTCTGGAGATGTGAAACTATGCTGAGTTCCTGGGGACTCTTGGGAACAGGCAAGTCTCTGGGCAGCTAGCATTCTCCTGTGGGAAGCAGCACGTTAGCAAGCCAGAGTGACAGCTTAAAGGTAAAAAATGAGATTAGGCCCAAGCACCCAGAACAACACAGGGCTGGGAGGAGCCCAGGAGCAGACCAAACAAGGGAGCAAGACCCCATTCCTAAACATGGACAATGAGTATGATGAGAGAATTTTTATTTAGCTCTGCAGGTTGGTATGCCTGGATGCTGTGGTAATTGGGCTCAAAACATCTGAACAAAACTCTCACCTTGCTTCTCTGACTCTTTGATCTTTCCTTGCTCCTGGCAGGTCTTGGACGTGTGGGTAGGGGGCTTTCTTCCCCACTGTGTGGGCATTTCTATGGGCTTCTGCTTCCTTCTTTGACTCTAGGTGGGAGGGTGAGTTGCTTCTATCTGGGATTCTAGTCTCAGCTTCCTCATTTCCAGTTGTACAATCATAGCTGGCTGGAACCTCTGTTTCTTCATTTGCATAATGGGGCAATGATAGTCCCCACTTCTTGGGAAACAACTGCTAGTGTCCAGCTTAGGGCCTGGCCCTCAGCCATCTCATAATTCAGTGTAAATGATGATTGTTCTTTATGACAGGGCCAGAGCCTCACAGCAGGTGCCTTGGACCCTGACTGACTCTTCTGAAAAATACTAAGGGGCTGAGGAGATTTCTGGGAATAGGGCCTGGTGTCTAGGGGCCTGCTTTCTCTCTCTGTTTTAGGCTGAGTGCCCACTGCACCAGCCTGTGGCCTAGCAAGATCTTGGAGGGGCTTCAGAGACCTAGCTGGTACAGAGCAAGAACCTGCCATTCTCAGGGAGGTGGGGCCAAGGTTGAACCTATGTGGGACCTGTCTCTTAAGCTCTCATGTGCTCTCTCATGTCTGTGTGCACATACCTCTGGAAGAACATGCTTGTGTGTGCATGTGTGCAGGCCAGGGCACATTTGTCTTTGCATGTGCATACACACACATATATATGGATGTCTATGACTATCTGGAGTTTGTACATGAGTGGTGATGCTGTGCTGCAGAATCTCAGGAACTTCCATTTACACTATAGTCTAAGTGAATGGCTGTGCTTTGTGCCACAACAGGGAGCTGCCAGTCACTCTGACTATAATGTGAATGGCAGCACTGCACGTGTGCATATGCATGCATGACTGCAGATGTCTCTTTATATGCACAGTGTATATGTGTATATGCGTCTGGTTGTATGAGACTGGGCTTTCATGCCTATGAATACAGGTGCCTGTGTGTATGTATATCTGTGCCTCCATGAGTATGTTTCTCTGGGCATTCCTTTTTGTATGTTTGTATGTGGCTCTGAATGTCTGTGTGTCTGCATGACTATTTATCTATGCCTGGGAGTGCATGCTGTGTGCGAATGTGTGTATATAAGTTGGTGCCTTTGAAATATGCGTTTCTGTGTGTGTTTAATGTGCATACATCTGTGTACCTGCTTCTGTAAGTGTGTGTGTGAATGATTAAATATGTATGGGAGAGAGGGGAAGAAAACAGTGGGCCTAGGTGCCACGCCCTGTGCTGTTTAGCCCTGTCCCAAATGTGGGGGCAGTTGCTTTTAGAGGCCCAGTGGGCTACTTTCCATTTCCTGAGTTCTGTCGTCTGTCCACAGGCGTGCTGCTGGATGTACAGAATTTTTTTCAGATCAGTGACAGCAGTGCTGGTTTGCTTCAGACAGGTAAGGGGCAAGTCTTGGCCCTGGGCTCATGTGGGGTGGGGTTTTTCAGTGGGTCCTGTACTGTGACCAGCTTTAGCTGCTGGGATTTGGAGGCCAGCAAGCTGAGCCCCACTAAGTCCCCTGGCAGAAGAAGGGGCACTGAGGTTGGTGGCAGTGGCTATGAGGGACAGACTGGGTAGGAGGAAGAGATGGTATAGGCTGAAATTTCATGCTTGAACAGCCCTTTTGGGTTTGAGTGTGGGTGCTGCAGAAAGAACAGAGGAAGCTGGGGCTGCAAAGGGCCTCTGAATGTGGAGCTGGTCACTCACCCTTTCATATTTGTACAAATTAGCTGGATATTGGAGAATGGATGCCTGCTTTCCTCTCAAGGACCTGAAAAATCTGACTATGAGGATCCAGACAGGCAGATAGACAGACAGATAGACAGACAGACAGACAGAGACATCTGTCCCCAACATGGGTTCAGCTAGAGTCTGGGGCCACACTGGCCTGCAGTCCAGCAGCAGGGAATAGCCACACATCTCATTACAAGGGAGTCACAAGGTGCTAACTTTTCCTCTGTGGATGCCTGGATGGTGACACACACATGCACACACTCACACCCCCCCATATGTGTGCACACACTGTCACAACACAGGATATACATATGTGCATATACCCAATAATTAGCAAATACATGGTTCCTTCTCTTAAAAATCCACTATTTCAAAACTTTAGAACAAGGCCCTTAAATTGGGGTTCAGGGACTCCTGGGGAAGCATAAAAACTTTTCAGGGGCTACATGAGCAGAGCTTTGAGAGAATACATTTATGGATCCTCAAGCCAGTATGTTTCTTTCCTAAAGTGGATCTGAGAGGAAACCTCCAGTTCTCTTCTCTTACTTCTCTTTTAATAATTACCCATCTACCATTTTAAGCAGGAAAGTACACCTCTTCCCCCTTCTAAGGTTTACTATGGTGCACTGTCCTAGGGTGTAAAAACCTCAAGGGTGCCAGGCAGAGGGACCCCTCGTGGATGCTTGGCTTCTGCTGGATTGGCCCCTGGAGCAGAGCAGACAGAGTATCAGTAGAAACACACTGGGGATGTTTTTTTCCAGGCCACAAACCCATGGCAAGGTGCCAAGCCTTATCTAGCTGTCCTGCTGGTGTGTGACTGTCTGCTAGTTATCTACGATTTAGAATTCAGAAGTAAGATGATTGTCTCAGGGATGGATGTCAGCACATTGATTTCAATAAAAAATATAGCCTACATTTTAATGTCTTTCTTAAAGACAACCATCTGATTTGGCAAATAAGGACTAGTTTGTTTATTAGACTCTACAGCAGACATTTCCCATAATCGGAAAGAACTTGATCTGCAGCCACAAGGATTTGGATGAAGATATAGCTTAAAAGATACAATAATACTGGAAATCACATACTTTGCAACTATTCAAACTTAGGATAAAAATGTTTTAAATGTTGGCTGAAAAAGCATGAAGGGGTGATGCATAGTTCTATAAACTTCTTGAAGAGGGAAAACGAGTTAGCAGAGTCCTGCTTTAGACCATGGGTCTTCCAGTTGCTCCTGTTTCAGAACTGAGGCCCGGAGTTAGGGCTGATCTTCCAGCCATAAACATAGCCAAAGTGAGACCTTCTTGGCTTGATGCCCACAACCTTCTAGATTAAACAGATAATGACAGTTGAGTCAACATTTCCCCTCCCTGGTCTTATCATGGTGAATGGGATTATTACTACAAGGCCTTTGATAAGTGAGATGCTGTGGAGGAAGAAGAGTGCGTGCGTGCGTGCGTGCGTGCGTGTGTGTGTGTGTGTGTGTGTGTGTGTGAGAGAGAGAGAGAGAGAGAGAGAGCCTTCAAACATGTGTATGTGTGAGTGTGAGTGTTATGGGGATGTGTGTGTAAATGTGTATGTTTGGGAGTGAGTGAAGGGAAGGGTCACTTCAGCAGAAGCCGCCCAAAAAGGTATGAGGAAAGGGCAGTGGGGCTGAAGGCCTGATGGCCAGACTTGTCTCCAGTGACCTCAGTGAGTCTTTTCACATTTCTGGGTTGCCATACAATGGCCAGAAGACCCATCCTACTGTCTGTCCATAGAGCTGCAGAATAGAGGAAACTGATGACTAAGAGAGAGCTTGGTCAAACTGTAAGAGTTGAGTAAAGGATGGGTGGGGAGGAAGTAGTGGTCAGGAACCCTCCTCTTTCCTGCCCCAGTGGGACAGAGTTAGTTAATTGGTTAATAATTAATATTGGAGTTAGTTAATTGATTAATAATATTTAAAATCAACACCAATGTGGTCTTTATCTTGTGCCAGGCATTATTCTAAGTGCTTTATACTATTAACTCATTTAATCTTCACAACAATCCCAAGAGGCAGGTATTATTATTTAAATGTCCATTTTATGAATACTGAAGCTGAGGCATAGGGTGGCTACAGGGCTTGCTGAAAGTCACACAGTTGGTGAGTGACAGCTAAAGTTCAAATCCAGGCAGCTGCCTGTAGAGCCCTTCTCTTAGCCTTGTGCTCCTTAAATACTCCCACCTTGTCACAAAAATGATTTGAATTTGGTGATGCTAGAGAGGAAGGAAGGAGTGCCTGCCTTTCCCCGGGGGGCAGATGTCTCCATCCGAGGGCATCCTCAGGTTCAAGGTGTTTATGTCCTTTAAAGCAGGGGTCCCCAACCTCCAGGCCATGGATGACCAAAAAGGTTGGGAACCGCTGCTGTAAAAGATCCCTGTCCCAAATCTAATACAAGTATTAGAAGGTTTGGGGAAATATCTTTATAATCTTTGAGTAAAGGAAGGTATGTATTAAAATCATGAAACAACCCTTTAGAAGATTATAAATTTGACTACCTTAAGGATAAATTTTTCCATATGGTGGTGATAAAACTATAAATGCAATTAGTAATAATAATAGGTTAACATTTATTAGGTATTTATATAAAACCAGTCACTGCCTTTTACATGCTTTATTTCATTTAATCTTATGAGGCAAGTACTGTTACTATTTCATTGTATAGTTAAGGAAGGAGAACAGGAGAGTTAAGGAATTTGCCGCAGGTCACACACTGCTAGGAAGCGGATGGGGTCAGGATGTGAGGCCCCGTAGTTTAGTCTCAAACTTGCATTTTAAACTTGCATCCTTAAAACAAATATAAAGAACTGGGAGAAATTATTTCCAAATAACAAAAAGCCCTGTAGAAAAATGGGCAGAGGATGCTCAGCTTCACTGGGAATGCAGATTAAAACAACAGCGAGAAGCCATTTTATTAGATAAATAAAAATAAAGTGATTCAGCTTATAAAGTGTCACAAGGGTGCTGGCATATGCTTCTATGCAAGTGTAAATCGATACAGCCTTTTTGGAGGCCATTTTGGCAGTAGCTTTTAGAATTATAAATGCCATTGACACCAAGGACTATTCTCTGTAGAGGATTACGTCGAACCATATTAAATTGTAGTTTTTGTAGCTCAAAACTGGCCTAATTTCCGAAATTGCATGTGGCCCAACCCTATACTAGAGGAGTAGGAGTGGTTAGAACCTGAGCGGGGACGAACCTGGACGCTCACTGGGCTCAGAAAATGTCAATCATCTGTGCACAATGAATGGAGACCCAGGCGGTGGGCGGGACCCCCCAGAGCCTGAAGCCCTGGCTGGTGAGACCAAACATGGAGGGTCTAGCTCTTCCCTTACCCCACCCTTAGACTCTCGGAGGCAGCAGACACTTCCTTTTGGTTTGGAGGCGATTTATTTAAGGAACAGAAGTAGTGAGGGTACTTATCCATGTGGAAAGTCATGCAAAAACGTGTTTGTTTCTTTGTCTTCACAGAATAACAAACGTATTCATTAATTCAGTTGCTAATTCCTAAGGGCTTACTGAAAAAAAAAAAAATGTCAGGGGAAAGTTTTACTTACTTAGGAAAAACACTTTTCTGGCTCCAGGAATCACTGTGCTCATGTTAAACCGCGCTTATCTGCTCAAAGCGGGCCTAGGCAGATATCCCACCCCTCCTGCCATCCCCTAACCTCAGCGGGGGTGTGACAGCAAAATCAGACCAGTCCCAGCATCAGGCTCAGAGAGGGCAGGTGTCTTTGTAAAGATAGGGGACTGGTGTGAGCTGAACATTGACAGCTCCATGCCAGGTTCCATGTTCACTTCTTTCTCACTTCTACACAGCCTGGGTGGTGGTGGTGCCCTGCTGACTTCTCCATTGCTGGGGTGATGCTCAGAGAGGTCGAGTTAGTAACCTAAGGCAGCACAGTAAACAAGTTGCAGAGGTGGGATTGAGCCAAGGTCCAGCTACCTGACTCTGGGCAAATAGGTTATGTGCTAGGAGGAGATTGGGGGTTTACTTTACCTTTTCCTCCTCTTGGCCTTGACCCACTGCTAAGGTGCCCCTCTATGGGCCTGCTGAACCCATTTGCTACGGAGAAATGCATATTACCCCTTGCATGTCTCCTCCAGTCTTCATCAGCTGCCTGCTTCTATCTGCACCTGTGTTTGGCTACCTGGGTGACCGACACAGCCGCAAAGCCACACTGAGCTTTGGGATCCTGCTCTGGTCAGGAGCAGGCCTCTCCAGCTCCTTCATCTCCCCACAGGTAGGTACCCTCTCCCATACACAGACCCCCAGAGACCTACCCCCACCAGCTTCCTCTCTGACTCAGTCCCATCAGAGTCAGATAGGGCTGTTTCTGCTCTATTCCAGGCTCCAGGCTGGCTGGGGAATATCTTCCAGGGCTGAGAGAGAAGCCTGTTAGGCTTTCTTAACGGGAGTCTTCCTTTCTTGCAGCTCTTCCTGCTGCCTGTGGCTTCGTTCCTGCCAACTGTGCTGGGGGTGGGATGCGGGTAACAGCTACTGTCTTGGGGAACTGTCCTGGTTAGTAAAGGTGATGCCCAGGAAAAGGGCATCTCTGGGTTTAAGGGCTGGTGGCAGCTGTAGGCGCCAGCAGGGGGCACCCATGTGATTTGGGGAACCTGGACTGGGAGGATAGAGAGGAGGCTGAAGCCCCAACTTTTCTTATTCTCTTGGGGCATGAGCCACCAGGTACCCTCAGCCCTCTGACAAATCCTTGAGTCTCTTGTCTGTGGGTGATTTCTGGAACTCACCCATTCTTGTATCTGCTTGCCCAGTATTCCTGGCTCTTCTTCCTGTTCCGAGGAGCTGTGGGCACAGGCACTGCCAGCTACTCCACCATTGCACCCACTGTCTTGGGCGACCTCTTCGTGAGGGACCAGCGGACCCGGGTGCTGGCCATCTTCTACATCTTTATTCCTGTTGGAAGGTTAGTATCACCCTAGATCCACTTCCCTGGGTGGTAAACTGAGGCCCAAAGGAGTCAGAACAGAAGCTGGGCTGGTGGAGAAGACATCAGGTCAGGAGGGCTAGGATTTAAACCCCAACTCTGCCCCTTCCTCACTGGGTCACTTTCCCTGTCTGAGCCTCAGTTTCCTCATCTGTAAGTGGGGACAACACTGATGGGCTGTGGTGAGGATTAGAGAGAATAAAGATGTTTCCTAAATGTTAGTATACTCTGGAATGGGTGAGAAAGCAGCCTGGCCATGTGGCCTGTGCAGGGAGGAGCCAGCTCTGGGAGGTGAGGCAGGAAAGTGCGTTAAGGCGGGGTAGTGTATTCCACAGAGGGGTAGGACAGAGTCGGATTTACAGTTAAGACTCTGAGCTCTGACCCAGGTTTCCTGAAATTGCCTGACTCAGACAGGGCTGAGCCTTGGGTAAGAGAGGGTGTCCTTGCATAGGGAGACAGTGAACAGTGGTGCCGGGGATGGGCTAGGAGCCAGAGGTCACTGGTGACTTGACCAAGGGCAGTGGACATCTGGGCCTCGTGTGACTCAGTTTTCCCAGTGAAAGGGCTATGAGCTGCAGAGAGCCAGCTCCCTGAGGTTGGGGCATACTGGCTTAGGCTGGCCTTGGGTCTTTGGGCCTGCCATCTGCCCTCACTGCCTATTCCCTTTGGCCCTCTGTTGCAGTGGTTTGGGCTACGTGCTAGGGTCGGCTGTGACGGAGCTGACTGGGAACTGGCATTGGGCACTCCGAGTGAGTCTTGCTTCTTTTTCTTCACTCTGCTTTCCCCCGGGCCAGCAGGGACTTTCCAGCCTCGAGTAGCCTTAGCCATTTGGCACAGTACCCAGTGCCGTGGGGGGAGGGTGGTCAGACATCGGCAGCTTCAGACATTTGGGGCCTCATATGGAACATGGACAGTGGAAGTCGTGGGTTTAAATCCTGACTGTCAGTTTGCTAGCTTTGTGACCTGAAGCAAGTCACCTCCCTCTTAGGAGACTCACCTTGTCTATCTGTAAAATGGGGAAGTAAATGCTTCCTATGGAATCTTGAAGATTAATGAGACACGGGTTAGAAAGATACTAGGGCAGGACTGGTGTGGCATATGGAGGCATGGGCCAGGAAAATGGGCAGTTAGGAGGGCAATGAGTACCCAGTGGTTAGGGCCAATATAGTCAGAGCTCAGTTCTCAGTCATGCCAGGCTCACTGATGCAATAGAGTTGTGTCTATACTAGACAGACAGGTATTAAATTAACTCCCAAGGGGACCCCACTCCCCAGAGAGGCCAAACTCTCATGGGTGAGGAACAGTGGTATGTCAGGCTCTGTATAACCAGCACCCAGGAAATGAGCTGTCCTCCCTTACCTCCCAGGGCACAAAGCACCCCAAGCGCCTAGACCACAGAGTTCGGTCCCCGCAAGGATCTCCTGGATTTCAGAAGTCTGTGGTCCTGAGCTTGCTGGGCCCTTCTGTTCCCAGATCTTGCCCTGCTTGGAAATTGTGGCCTTGATCCTGCTTATTGCACTGGTTCCAGACCCTCCCCGGGGAGCTGCTGAGAAGCAGGGGGAGGTGGCCATAGGGGACCTGAGGAGCAGTTGGTGTGCGGACATCAGATACCTGGGGAGAAAGTGAGTATCTCTGCTCTTCCCTTCTTGTCACTGAAAACCCCACTGTCTGCCCCAGCATCACTGACCTCCCTCTCTCTGCCTCCGGGGAGCCCTCCGTGACTGACTATCCAAGGTTCACAGCCCTCTTTCTCCTCTGAGCTCCCACTCACCAATGGAGATGCCCCCCCCTCACTTGGAGGACCACTTCCCCTGGCCATGTGACAGAATATGGGCTGGGAGGGAGACAGGAAAAGAGGGAGGCAGTCAGGCAGCATGAGCTGTAGCCTTTGCTCTGTCATTGCCTTATCCCTGAGTGACCTGAGACTTGGAGCCTCACTTTCCTCATTTATTCAATGGACATAATTCTCCAGCCTTGCCTGCTTCTCAGGGTTGCTGGGAGGATGCCAGGAGTTAATCACTCACCTCTCTGAGCCTCATGGGAGTACATCCATCCTCTGATCCAGGCATGGTTAGGAGGCAGGAGTCAACTGCACTGCCAGGCCTCATGATTTACTGAAATGTGAGGCACAAACAGGACCCAACTCTCTTTGTTACAGAGCTATGAGGCCAGTGGAGGACACTCAGGAAGGTAGGGCAGCAAGGGCAGCTTCCTGGAGAATGTGATGTCGGATTGTTGGCCCGTCAGGATGGGGAGAATTGGTTCTGCAGAGAGGAGGGAGGAAGGCAAAGCATGAGTGAAAGTGTGGAGGTGGGATGTGCTGGGTTGTTAGGGAATGTTGGGGAGGATCTGGAGCCTGGAGCCCACCTGAGTGCCCAGGCGACTGAAATGCCCAGAAGATGAGAAGAAGAGCAGACAGGAGCAGACAGGCCCCTTCAGCTCTAGTCCTCTTTCCACTTCAGCCAGGGCACTTTCTCTTGTAGCTGGAGTTTTGTGTTGTCGACCCTTGGAGTGACAGCCATGGCCTTTGTGACTGGAGCGCTGGGCTTCTGGGCCCCTACATTTCTGTTTGAGGCCCGTGTGGTGCACGGGCTGCAGCTTCCCTGCCTCCGGCAGCCATGTAACAACAAGGACAGGTGAGGTGCCTCTTGGAGCCCTGAGTGTGTGGCCCAGGTCAGGGGGAATCGTGGTGGGGAAGTCTTTAGGAGGGTCTGAGCCCCAAAACTGTTTTTCTAGGCATATGAAGACCCCAGAGGTCAGGACACAGCTGGCAGGCAAGAGTCTGGTTCTAGCTCTAGCTGCATTCCTGCCATCCTGAGTGGCCACAGGAAGCTAGCTTCTCAGTCATCTCTGGGGCCCAGTGCCTGTCCCCCGACTCTTGGACTGCTGGGGGTGGTCCAGAAGGCACTTGAGTCAGAGTGGGTGATGATATTCTCAGGCAACTTTCCCTCAAAGGGACCTATAGTGTGAGGCCATTCCATTTTACAGATGGCAAATTAAGGCACTGAGAGGTCTCATTACTCATCTGGCTTAGGGATTTCACCCATGCATTTATTGATTCTCTGCCTCATTTCAAGTGCTGAGAGTCTAGGAAAGCTGCTGAGAGGGTGGAGAAGGGTGGAGAGCAAAAGCCATACTGGTGCTCTGCCTTCAGTGAATGTCTTTCTCACCCCATTCTCTAAGGACTCAGTGACCTCCCAATAGAGAGGGCACATCTCAGTCCTCTCTCACTTGCTTTCTCCTCCTCCTGGAAACCCATAGTCCTAGTTTCCTCCCCCTCTCTGGTTAAAGCTTTTCAGTCTCCTGCAGTCCCCTCCTCTCAGAACCTGTCCCATGGGCACCTCAGAGTTCCTCAAGGCTCTGAGCTCTTCCCAGGAGCTCCATGTCCCCCGAGGCTTCAGTAACACCAATTCTCTGCTGGCAGCACATCCTCTGCTTCTCTAGCCTCCTCTCTTGCCACTTCCTCATTCTCTGATGCCCATAGAGAGCTTTGTATAATTTCCAGAATGTCTCATGCCCTTTCACCTGTCTGTGCCTTTGCCCAAACGATGCACTCTGCCCATAGCTTCTCTCCCTTTTCTTATGGTTACTTCTTAAGCTTTAACTTTAGTTCAGGTCTTAAGCTAAGCATTTTACATGAAGAACCCTCTGAAGTTTTATAATATTTAACCCTGTTATTATTCCTGTATTACTAATGAGGGGATGGAAGATCAGAGCGGTTAAGTGAGTTGTCCAAGGTCACATACCTAACAAGTAGTATAGCCACGATTCAAACCCTACTGTCTCCAAAGCTGGTGCTTTCAAGCTCCAAGTCCTGTTGCCTCTGGAGACTGCCTGTTACTTAGTTGATGTGAACATCTCTCCACCTAGCTGGGAGCAGCTTCCTGACACACACACCATAGGTGTTCAGGGAAAGCATCCAGTGAGTGAATGAATTCATGCATCAAATGAGACTAGATGTTGGTCTTGGTGCCACAGCTAGACTGTTATCTCCCTGGAAGCAAAGACTGAACCCTAAAAGCCCCCATGACAGCTTGAAAAATCTGGGGATAAACAGGAGGCGATTCCACATCAGGCATTAACTGGCTGTGTGTTTCTGGGCAAGTCACTTCCCTTTTTCTCGGCTTTAGCCTCTTCCTCTAACTCAGTTCCTCCAGAGAGCCTGTGTGAGAAACTGACATGGGAGTTTGTGTTAGTGTCCTGGGGCTGATATAACAATTGACCACAAACTTGGTAGCTTAAAACATCAGAAATCTATTTTCTCATAGTTCTGGAGGCCAGAAATCCAAAATAGTTTCACTGGGCCCAAATCAAGTTCTGCAGGACCAGTCTCCTTCTGGAGTCTCTATGGAAGAAACCTTCCCTTTCTCTTCTAGCTTCTGGTGGCTGCTGGCATTCCTTAGCTTGTGGTTGCATCACTCCAGGCTCTGCATCCACAGACAGATGACTTCTCCTCTTCTGTCTCAAATCTCTGTTTCCTTCTTATAGGGACACTTATAATTGCACTTAGGACCCACTGAATAATGGAGGATAATCTCTCTATCTCAAGATCCTTAAATGTAACCACATTTTTCCATATAAGGTAACATTCACGGCTTCCAGAGATTAGGACATAAACACCTCAGGGAGCCATTATTCAGCCTACCACAGAGTGGGTAGAAGGTCCCAGTGTTGAGGTTCTGCACAGACTTTAGCTATTAACACACCTCTGGGGTTAGGATAAGCCCCAGGGTAAGGGAGGGGTGGGGGAGTAAACTGCAACACAGGATTCCAACTCAACCAGAGGGAGAACTTCCAACACTTAGAGCTTTCCAGGTGCAAGGGCTGTATGGGAGTAGGGAGCTTCCGGCCCTTGGGGGTGTATGTAAGTAGGAGTTGGATAGCTGTTTGCCAGGACCATTGTACAGAGAATCAGCATAGAACCTGCAGGCCTTTAAGGACCCTCTTGGCTCTGAGAGTCTGATTCCGGGAAGGTCTTATGCGGGTAAGGGGGGCCCTTTGTGGCTGGGCATGTCCTCTGGCCACATCTTCTGCTCAGGGACTGATGGGAGGTCTTTCCTGTCTACACTGCCTATCTGAATAATCGATCCTAAGTCTCACAAAGGTTTTGAGAACCTGCCAAGGCCAGCTCAGACCAGGACTCAGAAGTGGATAGCATTCATCTGGGGCTTGGGATCACTTGACTGGGCTAAGCCAGAGCCTTGCACAGCTTGGAAGGCTGGAAAGGTTAGGTGAGCACCTTTAAGCTGCTGAAGGACACACATGCTTCATCTGGTAGGCAGAAGTCCAGGAAGCCCTGGCTCTGCTTATGAGGGGCTGTGTGACCTCAGGCAGGTTCCTGTTCTCTCTGGGCTCTATGCTCTCTCCTATAAATCAAGGAAGTGAGGCAGAAGAACAAGTCCTCAGTCTGTGAAATGGACATCTCACAGAAGTTGATTAGAGGAGAAGCTGTTTTTTTGTGACTCAATTTTTCAGTAACCATATTCTTGTATCTGTCATGTTCTTACATCTTTGTGGGAGCCACAGAAGTAATAGCAGGGCACCTGGACATCTCATGCACTTCTGGAAATGTTTGGGTCAGGGTGAGGATACTAGCCAGGTAGAGAAGGCAGGTGGGGAGCAACGGCACTTGAAACCAAGAGAACAGTGCGGGCCAAGGCCTTAGAGAATTCTTAATCGTTTGTGCAGAGTGCGTGAGGGAGAAAAGAGGGGAGCTTACACAAATCAGCAGGGGCCAGTCCCACAGTGCTTGCTGGGAGCTTGCCCTAAGGACAACAGGGGAGCCACTGAGGGAGGGGCTGGGAAGTTCCTGGTTATATTCACGTTTTCAAGAGCTCACGCTGTCAGTTTTGGCATCCCTTTGAGCTCCTTTAATAGGAGGTTTGGGAGAACCGAATGGACCAGGAGGGAAGATATATATTCAAATCCTGCCTCTGTTGCTTATTAGCTGGGTAATCTTAACCTTAACCTTCTTCATCTGTTCACCTGGGGATTCTGGGCGGGCTCAATGAGCTAATTTGCTCATATATCTCCTGTGAGGCTCTATGCTCCCAATATAGAGTCAAGAAAGTAAACCAAACCTTGTTTCTGGTCTCTAGGAATTCACAGGTAATAAGTAATGACCTTGATGATAGAGGCACAGAAGGTACTATGGGAACTAAAGTGAGTGAAGCAATAACAAAGGGCCAGGGGCAGGCATCTCCAAGAGAGGATATTTGTGAGGTGTCTTTTGAAGGATGAGTAGGAGTTCGGTAAGTGGAGACACTAGTGAAGGGTGTCCAAATGGAGGAATCAAAGTATGAAATGGACAACAACTAGTCTGGGGGCTGGATGGAGCTGGAGGTTGAGGTCAGCCAGGGTCACATTATGAAGGGTCATGTATGTTGCAATGAGTTGGCAACAAATCTGGCGGACATTTGAGAGCTAGTAGAGAATTTTAGGCAGAGGGTGGACAGCGGGTGGTTAGATTTTTGTTCTAGAAAGCACCCTCTGGGGTCCTGTATGGAGGTTGTTCTGGAGGGACAGGTTTGCATAGGAGGGAGGTGCAAGAGGAACCAAGTGAAGTTGCAGTGGGCACAGGAATAAGTGGGAAAGGCAGTGAAGTTAGGAGGGAGCTGCTTGATAGGTATTCAAAGACAGAGGACAAGGAGGGATTCGAGGAGGGAGAGTGTATACAGTGACTAGAGAAGGGCCAAGTGCATTATAGGAGCTCAATAAATAAATGTCCACTGGCCTCCATTTCCTTTAGCATTGGAGGCTAGAAGGCGAGGAGATTGAAGGGCCAGAGTGGGACTGTAGAATTGAGATTTCTGAGTGGGACAGTTTTGGGTGGTGAGAGTCCGGAGAAAGTCACGGGAGAAAGCTAAGAACTCAGGTGCTGAGCAGGTCACCACATGGCCAGTGGCATCCCCAGGATGAGACAGGCAAGAGGTTGGGGGAGGATAGGGAGAGTTCCGGGGTCCCTGGGCATGCTCTCAGAGGACCCAGGATCGCCGGTTAAGAGGGAGGGGAAGGAGCCCACAGCCACATTCCCTGTGGGTAGCAGATCATGCACAGGGACAAGCATCTGGACCCTTATCCTGACTGTATCCACTGATCAACCCCTCTTTGCTCTTTCACATCAGCCTGATTTTTGGGGCGCTGACTGTTGTGACTGGCATCATTGGAGTTGTCCTGGGAGCAGAGGCTTCAAGGAGATACAAGAAAGTCAACCCACGGGCTGAGCCCCTCATCTGTGCCTCTAGTCTGCTTGCTGCAGCCCCCTGCCTCTACTTGGCTCTCATCCTGGCCCCGACCACCTTCCTGGCTTCCTATGTAAGTGAGGGCCCCTTCAGAGGTGGGGTGGGGTGAGGTGGATAGGGAGTTCCTGTTTCATACTGGCTTACACTGTGCCAGGCCTTTGTTTACATCCTGTGTATCACTCCTTCCAGGTGGAGCTTATTATCCCCATTTTACAGATGAGTAAACCAAGGCTTACCAAGAGTTACACAGCTAAGAAGGGGCAGAACTGGACTTGAGCCTAAGCTTTTCCAACTCTAAAGTGTGTCCTCTGAGCTCCTGGTTGATGCTTTGATTTGAGATAATGGGACTCACTTATTCCTAGGGCATGTTGTGAGTCCAAGAAGAAACAGGGTGATTCTTTCCAGGTTTCAGATGAGGAAAGCCAGTGCAGATACTACTTTAAAGGTGATAATCATGATAATATCATGTCTTCCAGATCCATATCCCACTCATCCCTTCATGTGCCTCACACTCTGAAAGGCACTCATATCTCTCAGCCTTTTCCTGCCAGGGACACCTTATCTCTCTCGGATGCCTCCTGAAATCTTTCTTCTGCAAGACCCAACTCAAAGGCCACCTTTTCCAAAACTCTTCCAGACTACTGTCTACTCACATCAGAATTCACCTTTCCCACGTGGGCTCAGTGAATGTTTGGGTTCCATCAGGCACCAAAGCCCAGCCCTGACTGTCCCACCCAAATGGAAGGGGCCACTGATTCTGGGAAGATGGTGTCATCCTAGCCTCAGCCAGAAGGATTCGAGTTCCCTTACCTTCTCCTTACCCTTCCCCAGTCCCAAAGCCCTGGAGACCCACTGCTGTGGACATGGATGCCCCCTCATGTGTGTGCAGAGTTCAATAAGCAGAACTGGTCTCAAAGCAAATCAACAACAGCTTTATTGCTCTATCAGTTTGGGTGGGTCTCCCATCCGTGACCAGATCCCATAGCTTTTCCAGTCACATTCATGAACTACACAGTTGGTCCCATTGAAATCAAAACTTTGGAACTATTTCCCCCTAAAGCTTCTTTTCAGGCCTATAAAACTGCATTGGGGAGAAGGGGAGCTTTAGTTAGTTCTGTCCTCCTTATTCCATCTGGGTCCCTCATCCACAGCACTGCCCTTCCCTGGAGATCCTGACCCTTCTAGGGTTAGGTGTGCCAGGAAGGATGACCGGAAAAATGGGCCAAGTATTACCTGTGTCTGCAGTTGTTTTTGCTGACTATCAGTGCCCTCCATGTGGCAGATGCCCAGATGCTGTCTGACTCTGCTCTTGCGGACACCTTTGTGAGCTTTTTGGCCCCTGGCCTTGGCTTTTACATTGCTTAGTTCTTGATGCAGATGACATTGGCTTTTCTGTCCTCTCACATCTTCCTCTCTGCTCCTCTTCAGATGTTGTCCTTCTATACCTTCCTGCTAGACCCTGTGGCCCCAGACAGATCCCCTGTGGGGCTCCCTTCCCATGACCCCCAAGCCTGTCTCCTCTCTAGTGCCTGTTTAACCCCTTGGATGAACTCAGGAAGCACAGTTACCCTGACTCCTGCCCTCTCTCCTCACCCTGACACTATAGGTTGCTCCCTCTGGCACTCCTGCCCTCAGCCTCCCCTTGGGCCCAAGAGTCCATGCTTTCTGAATACTAGGTGATATGCTCCAAGATGGCCTTAGGGTACCCTTTGTAGGTGCCCCTTGGGTGGCCCTGGTGTAGGGTGGTCAGCATTTCATTGGTGTTTTGCCAAGGAGAAAGGTCAATCTCCCTCCTAGCAGGCACTGCCCTATCTGTGGGTGGATCACCAGAGGCCCCTCACTCAGCTTTTTCACTCTTCAAAAAAACCCTCCTCAGCCTGAGTCTCTAGCCTTCTATATAAGCTGGAGGCCACACAAAACAGTTTCATTTCTTTCTCTAAGCTCTGAGGGTATGTCTGCAACCTCTTTTAAGTGCAAGTCCTCAGTGTTGGTTGGGCTTCTGCTGAAGTTCCTGGAGAGCAGACTTTACCTGCTTTTATTCCGCCTTTATGATGCCCTCATGGGGAAGAGTTTTTCTCATGCCTACTCGATAGATTAGAAAACCGAGGCCCAGAAATAATGACACAAATAGCGGGACAAACAAAACTCAAACTCTGCCCCATGAACTATAAAGTCTGTGTCCTTCATGATGCACTGATCCTTGCCACCCCTGTGGGAGAGAAACAGCCTATATACATTAGGTGCCAATAAATGCCTTAATGCTTATTGGCTGAGGTAGCAGAATTGTGATCGGCACCATCAGCTCCAGCTGGTGGGGGCTGACTAGGCCTGACCTTGCAGGCAGGCTGAGGCCCCAGGCAGATGGAGGCCCCATCAAAGGCCTGTCCCTGCATTGGCTGGGCTGGTGAACCCCCTGCCAGCTCTGCTTCTGCCACTGTCTTGGTTGGCTCTGGGAGGTGGCTCCTTGGCTATGTTTGGGGACACAGCTGTCCCCCCTCCTACAGCTTGGCACATTTCCAGAGCTAGATGGCTCATCTAGAAATGACATTGTGTCTTGGCTGGCAAAGCCATCTGGAGAAACTCTTCTTTGGGCTTACCCCGGGGGTGAGAGGTGAGGGGCAGGCAGGTGGGCAGGGCCAGGATGCATCAGTTTTTTTAGTGCTGGGAAGCTGCTCCTTCCTGTGGCCTGTGTATGGCCCTGGCATGGTACCCAGCGATGCTGAGCCCCCGCAGCCAGAACTCCAGTCTTCCAGAAGTGGTGTGGTTTGTTCTGGACCTCCTGACCAGACACCTGCCTCCACGGTTCTGTCTGTGTCTCTGAGGTCCACTTGGATGTTCTGACTTGAGATTCAAGCTCTGGTTTCTTACCTCTCCCTCCCCACAACATCATCATAAAACCCATAATACCTTCAAACCTTCTCTCTTCTTTCGGTCCCCTCTGTCCTTTCCTGGCTCATGCCTTGCCGTCTCTCTCCAGGACTGTTCTGGGAGCCACCTTCCTGGTCTCCTTGCCTTCTTGCTCATTCATCACAATCTGTTCTTCCCACACTGCCCGAGTGATACCACGGACCTTCCCTGTTCCAAAGCCTTGAAAAGCTCCCTGGCACCTCTGGAACTAAGTTGAACTCCTTATCCTGGCATTTTAAGCCTCTCATGAACTGCCTTAATAACCTTAGTAGCCTTATCACCATGCAGTCCTGCCATGCAGGTCCCTTTCTGATTCCCAGGACATGCCCCATGCTTCCCACATCTGGGCCCTCCCTCTGTTCCCTCCACTCCCACCCCTTCTCCATATGCCTGAATCATTTTGGGCCATCGAGGGCTGGTTTGAGCTCCATCTCTCCATGGAGCCTTCCCTGATTGCTAGGCCTGACCCTTTCTCCTCATCCTTGATACTCCTCAGAATTGTCTTCCTTGGGTTATAGTTACTTATGCTCTGACCCCCCTCCCAGCAAGGCCCAGGCTTCCAATCTTTCTTAGCACTCCAGCCAGAAGCACAGTGTCAGGAACTTGGAGTTCGGTGGGGGTAACCACTGCTTGCTGAGTGAATGGTTGAATGACCAGCTATTTGCATTCATTTATTTATTTGACAAATATTATTGACAGTGGCATGCTAGTTAAAATGCTGTGGCTATAGCAATGGATAAAATAGACTAAAATACTTCTGTCTTTAGGGAGCTTACATTCTATTTGGGGGAGACAGACAATAGGCGAGATATACGAGTAAAGCACAATAGTTCAGATGACAATAAAGTTTTAGAGTGGAGAAGGGAGATAGGGATTGTGTGAGATTGCAGGGAGAGGGCTGCAGTTTTATATAGTGTAACCAGAGAGGCCTCACTAAGAAGGTGGTTGTTGAGAAAAAACTGCTAGGAGGTGAAGGAGTGAATTATATGGCTGTTTAGGGGAAGAATTTTCTAGGTGGAAGGAACAGCAACTGTAAAGACCCTGAGGCAGGAGTGTACCTAGTGGATTTGAAGAATAGCAAGGACACTGTGGTTTGTGTGGAGAGAGTGAAAAGAGAGAAGGAGATGAAGATAAAGAAGTGATAGGGGCCAGATCATATGGGGCCTTGTGGGCTGCAGGTGAAATTGACTTTTACTGAGAGTGAGACAGGTTTTTGTGCTCAAGAGTGGGAGATCTGGCTTACATCTTCTGCACTTATTGAGATAATCTTACGGTTTGTTCTTTATTCTATTAATATGGTATGTTTTATTGATTGCTATTTGTGTTTAACAAGCTTTGCATTCACAGGGTGAATTCTCTTTTGGCCATGGTGTGCAGTTGGCCCTTTGTATCCACAGGTTCCATATCTATGAATTCAGCCAATCCTGCATAGAAAATATTTGAAAAAAAAGTTACATTGTTGCTGATGTGTACTATGCAGTTAGGCCTACAATGGTTGCATCTATACTGAACATGTATGGACTTTTTTTGGATCACTATTTCCTAAACAATACAGTATAACAACTATCTACATAGCATTTCCATTATGTTAGGTATTATAAGTGATCTGGAGATGATTTAAAGTATATGGGAGGCTGTATGTAGGTTACATGCAAACGCTGTGCCATTATATATAAGGTACTTGAGCATCCTCAGATTTTGGTATCTGTTAGGGGTCCTGGAACCTATTCTCCATGGACACCGAGAGACAGTGGTATAATTACTTTTATGTGTAGCTGAATTTGGCTCGCTAGTATTTTGTGGAGGATTTTTACATCTATATTCATAAGAAATATTGGTCTGTAGTTTTCTTGTGGTGTCTTTGTCTAATTTTGGTATTAGGGTAGTGGCCCACAGAGTGAGTTGACAAGTGTTTCTTCCTCTTCTATTTTTTTTTGGAAGAGTTTATAAAGAACTGTGTTAATCCATCTTCAGATGTTTGTTAGAATCCATTAGTGAAGCCATCTGGTTCTAGATTTTGTTTGTGAGAAGTTTTTTGATCACTGACTCAATATTTACTTGTTATAGGTTAATTAAGACTTTTAATTTTTTTTAAGTCAGTTTTGGTGATTTTGGTCTTTCTAGGAATTAGTACATTTCATTTAGGTTATCTAACTTGTTGGCATACACTTGTTTATGAATATTTTCTCATATTCCTTTTTAATTTCTGTAGGGTTGGTAATAATGTTCCTTCCTTTGTTCTTAATTTTAGAAATTTGAGTTTTCACTCCTTTTTTATTAGCTAGCTTAACTAAACATTTATCAGTTTTGCTGCCAACATTTGATTTTATTGATTTTCTCTATTGTTTTTATATTATTGGCTCATGTTTAATAGAATCATTCTGGTTTCTCTGTTGAGAATAGACTTGGGGGGGGGGCAAAGGCAGAAGCAGAGAGAAGAATTAGATACTGCCATAATCCACATGAGAAACTATGAGGCGTGGTCCAGAGTGGTAGCAGTGGAGGTGGTAAGAAGTAGTTGTATTAAATATATATTTTGAAGGTAGAACTATCAGAATTTCCCAATGGATTCAGTGTGGTGTGTGAGAAATAAGAATCAAAGGTGAGTGCTAAGGTATTGGCCTGAGCAACTGAAAGGAGGGAGATACCATTGACTGAGATAGGAAAATGGGCAGGAGCAGTGGATTTTTTTTTTGAAAGATCAACAGGCTTGGTTTTGTTCATTCTGATTTGTGATGGGAAGTCAACATCCAAGTGATGGTGTAGTGGAGAGTTGGATAGAGGAGTCTGGAGTCCAAGGGATGTGACATCACCCCTAAAACTTCAGTGGGTGGGAACTGGTTACAGTCCATCATGAAAGATGTCATGAAGTTTGGGGGACCTAGAAGGGTCAGCATCAGAAAGGGAGTCTAAAGGGCCTGAGGAATTGGCTTACGATGAGCTTCAAAATAGGAAGAGTCACTTGAGCTTCTTCCATACATTCATTTATCCCTTCTTCTCAGATTCCAGGAACCAAAGTTCTTCTTGCACTACCTCTGTGAGTCTTGGGAAAAATAATGGGCCCCAAGATCTTGGGAAGGGCCCATGTGGGTATGTGTGGTAGTGTGTGCATGCATTCAAGTGTGAATATATTCAGGTCTGTGAGTATGAGTGGAGATAAGTGTGCTTATGTGTGCACACATATTTCTGTATACCTGTATTGTCATGCTTTATGTATATTTCATGTACATGTATATTCATTCTATATGTACACAGTATCTACAGGTGTGTCCATGTGTGCTGTTTTGTATACATGTATATATATGAGCAAACACATACATGTGTATCAGGGCATATGGATAATTGTATGGGATGGGTGTGCACATGTGTGTCTGCAACTGAGTGTAGCTTTACTTCCACTGCTTGTGTGACTGTAGTTGCATTGTGTGAGAAGGAGGGTTTTTTGGTGGCATCATGTGTTTGCCCCCAAATTTCCTGAAGTAGAGGCCAACTCATGTTGTATGTTTCATAGCAGTAAGGTTTCCTGAGCATATAAAGTCTGGTCTGAGGCCTTCCCTGGGGGAGCCCATGTCCTGTGGTCCACCTGCAGGCACAGAGGATTGCATTTCTTCCTTTCTTCCAGTCCCCTTGGCAGGGGAAGTGAGCTTCTCGGCTGTTAATTGGGATCCAGACACACACAGCATGTCTTGGCTCACACCCTCTTCCTTGGCCTTCTTCCCAAAGTGGCTGCCCTTCAGAAGAGAAAGAGTTTGTACTTAGAGGATAGACTGAGCCCAATGCAGGGTTCCACCATTGCTGGCCTGGTGGCTGGAGGACATGGAGGAACCCTGGCACACTCCCTCTGGTGGGCATTGTGGACTAGATGGAGGAGCAGGAGTTGGGGAATCGGAGTGAGCCTGCACTGAGGCATCTGCAAGAACCAGACATCGTTCCTGCTTTTTCACTTACTAGCTGTGTGAGCTAGGACAAGATCTTGGCCCTGCTGTGCCTCAATTTTCTCAGCTATAAAATGGGAGTGCTAGTATTTACCTCTTGGTTTCCTTAAAGAGCTAAATGAACTTCGGTGCTTGTTTTAGTTGCTATGGATATATAATGAAATTTAGTGGTTTAAAACAACAAAAACATTTATTTTTCTTATGAAGTTGCAGTTTGGGCAAGGTTAGGAGGTGGGATAGCTTATCTCTTTTTCACTTGGTGTTAACTAAGCAGGATGGGGGTTGGGCTGGATCATCAAAGGCTGGGGGCTATTAGAGATTGATGCTGGCTATCGGCTGAGAACTTTGCTGGGGCTATTGGCTGAAACACCTGCTTGTGGCCTTTCTATGTGGCCTGGATTTCCTTACAACTTTGGGCTGAGTTTCAAGGACTAGCATCCTGAGAGAGAGAGCCAGATGAAGCCATATTGTCTTTTATGACTGACCCTTGAAAGCGGCACAGCATCACTTTCATGGAATTCTGTTCTTTGCTTGAGCCACAATTCCCTGCTCAGATTCGAGGTGAGAGAAAATGGATTAAATCTTTTGTTGGGGACTAGCAGTGCTCTGGAAGAGCATGTGGAAATATTGCAGTGGCCATTTTGGGTAAATACAATCTGTCATAGTGCCCCTAGGGCTCCTCGTCCACTGTGGTCTGGGTCTTGTTGACATCTGACATTGTCAAGAGGAGAGTCTGGACATATAAAATGTGGCCATGAAGCCCTCACAAGTGTGAGCCACCCTCTCCTTAGGCGTCTCTAGTTCTGTGCTGCTCTTCTGGTTTCACAGGTGAGAAAACTGGGGGTTGAATCTTCATCCTCAAACCCCTGCTGGGCATCAGGGTCTGGGAGCAGAGGCCTCGAGGGGCAAAACCAAGACCATGGCGAGGTGGCTGGATGGGCAGCAATGTTCACTCTCTTATCAAGTATTTCCCAAGGACCTCCTGTGTACCAGGCTCTTTTCTAGGCTTTGGGGATACAACATTGAACAAAACAGGCAAGAATATGTATGTAGTAAAATAAACATGTAAATAAATGGTATATTAGATGGGGATGAACTCTGTGGAGAATAATAGAGCAAGGGAAGGGGACAAGAAGAGAGACAGGGGCAGTGCAAGGTGGTCAGAGAGGCCTCACTAAGATAGTGACATTTCAGAGGTAATGGCAGTGGGGATGCAGATTGTGTAAAACCCTGTACATATAGTGACTTTGGCTTCAAGTTTAAGTGAAATGGGTAGCCATTAGAGGATGTCTATCCCAGACATAAAATGATGAGACTTACAGTTACTGTGTAATAAATCACCCCAAAACTTAGTGACTTAAAACAACCATAATTTACTATTTCTTGTGATTCTATGTATTGACCATATAGTTTCTCTGCTGGTTTTACCTGTGCTCACTCAAGTGGCTGCCCTCACTTGGATGGTTGGCTGGGCTGCAGCATTCAACCTGGCCTTACTCATGTCTGGCTGTTGGCTGGGGCCCTTTGGTTCTCCTCCACTTAGCCTCTCATCCTCCACTAAACTAGACAGGCTTCTTATATTGCAGTCTCAGGGCAGCATCCCAAGAAAGCAAAAGTGGAAGCTGCAAAGTCTCTTAAGGCCTAGTCCTGGAAGAGCACAGCATCACTTCCATCTTATTTTATTGGTCAAAGCAAGGTGTAAAGCCAGTCCAGTTTCACCATGGGAGGGGGTTATCCAAGGGTGTGAATATTAAAAAGCATGATTAATTGGGGGCCATTCTGTAACATCTGCTACATGGTTTAACAGGATCTGTCTGGCTGTTATGTTGATAATAGAATGAAAGAGAACAAAGATAGAAACAAGGCAACAAATTAGGTCTTCTAATAATATAGGCAAGAGATAGTTGTGGCTGAGACCAGGATAGTTATGGAGGAAGTGTGGAGGAGTGGCAGATTTGGGGTATATTTTGGAAGGAGAATCAACAGGATTTCCTGATGGGTTGGGTGTGGAGTACAAGAGAGAAGGAGGAATCAAGGGTGACTTCAGAGGTTTTGGCCTGGGCAACTGGAAGCATGGAATTGGCATTTACTGAGATGGAGAAGATTGAAGGAGGTGCAGAGTTAAAAAAATTTTTTTTTTCTCTTTTTGGAGGGAATGGGATTGGGAGTTCAATTTTAGATGTTTAAATTTGAGATGCCTCTTAGAGTATTCAACTGGAAATGTTAAGAGGCAGTTGGATATATGTGAGTCTGGAGTTCAGGAGAGAGGTCTAGGTGAATCATTTAAAGCCACGAGACTGAATGAGATCATCAAAGGAGTGAGCATGGATAGAGACGAGAAGAGGACCAAGGATCAAGCTCCAGGGCACTCCACATATCAAGGCTGTGGATACATCATGTTACCACAGTGAAAGCAAGAGTTGGGGCCAAGAATCAATCAACTACATTATGTCAAATGACCTTCACATTTTTATTTGGGAGAAATTTATAAAACGAAAGCAAAAGCAGAGAAGCACAAAAAAAAAAAATGGCAATTATCCATATTCTTGTCCTGCAGAGTTAACTACTCTTAACATTTTGGCCTGTTTGCTTCCACTTTTGTTATTTTATCAAGTGACCCTCATTCTAAATGTGTCTTTCTGTATATATACGCAGATTTATGTTTTTAGAAATATTTTTATTAAACTGGGGTCATATGGTACTGTGATTTTAAAAATGGATTTATTGAGATGTAATTTACATACCATGCAGTTCACCCGTTAAAGTGTACAATTCAATGGTTTTTAGTACATTCACAGAGTTGTGCAGTCATCACCACATCACTTTTAGAACATTTTCATCACCTCAAAAAGAAAATTCATATCCATTTCTCTTTAACCTGACTCTACTCTAGCCATAGGTAACCACTAATCTCATTTCTATCTTTATAGATTTGCCTATTCTGGATGTTTTATATAAATGGAATCATATAATATGTGTAATTAATTAATATGAATTTACCTACATAAACCAAAGTGAAATCAAAGGAATTATTTAATTTCACATTAATTTTATAATTTTGGAATTACAGATGAATCACAACTATGAAAGAGAACACCAGCATTTTTATACTGCCTCCTTCTTCTCTTCCCAATCTCCTGATTTTTAAAGTTATATTATTAGTTTTACTTCTAGATTTGTAACACTCGGTCTGTTCTCTAAGCATAATCCTTATATTTCTTTGACAGTAGTCCCAAATTTAAATAGATTCAATGCTCATTATCAGTATGTTTACATAGACCCTCCATTTATGAGTTTTTTATTTTGCTTCAACTTCTAACTGGATAGATTTTGTGGCTAAGTAGTTTTTATCCATCCTCTCCCCCACCTCCACCCCTCAAAAGGCTAGAAAGATTGCATTCCTTTGGTTCATTTATATTTGAGATTGTCTTCTTTTCTTTGACTCTTTATTTGAACAACATCTAACTGAGTATAATATTCTTGGCTCACATTTTGTTTCCCTCATTACTTTGCAAACATTTACTCTGTTGTCTTTTGGCATTAAATATTGCTATGGAGAATAAAGTTAGCTTGATTTTAAAAAAATCTTTAATGTTGATTTACCTTTCCATCTGGGTACCTGAAAATTTCATTATTCATTCTTGAAATTCAATAGCTTAGCTAGTGTATTAGTTATCTCTTGCTGTGTGACAAATCACCCCCAAATTTAGTCATTTAAGACAACACACATTTATTACCTCTCAGTTTCTCTTGGTTAGGAATCCAGGCATAGCTTAGCTGAGTCCTCTGCTTCATGGTCTCTTGAAGGCTGCAATCAAGGCAAGTGTGAGAATATAAGAGAAAGGGATCTCTGGAGCCATGTTGGAAGATGCTTACCACAAGTAGGCTGTGTTTCAATGCTGAATATTTTATATCATATCAAAATCTCTTCCTAACAGTGTTCTTCATATCTTCAGAATCAGTACTGAGTATCCTTTTTATCCATTTTATCTCTTAAAATATTTATTTGTTGAATTTTGTATTTGGGTTGAGACATCTTCAGGACTGGGACTGGGGAGAAACAAGTGAGGCATCGAGGGCACACAATTTAAGGGGGCTCTCACTCTCAAGTACTAACCCTGCACTTGTGTAACCCTGAGAATGAGCATCTCCTTAAATTTGGTACCTTATGTGACTTGCTTGCTGTATTTTAGTCCCAGCCATGATCATCTTTCTTTGTCTTTTATCATTTACTTCTCTCTAAATGTTGCCTTCTCTTTTTGCTTTTAAAAATCATCAGCCAGTGAGATTATATTAAGCCTTTTCTCTATATCAGTAAGTCTGTTTATTGATGCTTATTCTGTTTCTAGCTGTTTATAATTTATTAGTTCTATAATAATGTTGTTAGTTGTTTTGCTCCCCGCCACACACATTTATTTCCTTAAGTCTGTGATATTCCTTTGTATCTCATGCTGTGGGGGCTCATTTCATCTTTGAGCTCTTTCTTGGTTGAATTAATATTCAGTATAGTTTAAAGCAATTATAAGGAATTTTCTTCTGCTCCTTCTCTCTCCTTTTCCTTTTCTTCCTTCCTTTCTTCCTTCTTTATTTCCTTCTTTCCTTTCTACCTTCTTTTCCCTACCCTTTCATTCTTTCCCTCTCTCTCTCCCTTCTTTTGTTTTCTTTCATTCTGTTCTTTCTTTTCTTTCCTTCCTTCCTTCCCTTTTTCTCCCTCTCCCTCCCTTCTCTCCCTTTCCATTTCCCACCTCCTTCCCCTCCCTCTCTGTCTAGTTCTTTGTATGTTTACTGAATGCTTTCCCTTAGCCTGGGCATGGGCAACTGTGCTCAGATACTGAATTTGCTTTGGTATAGTGTGGGTGACTCTTTGTTTTTGACTTTCTTCTAGCTTTCTTTGTGACTATTCTCTTCTCAAAAGGGGCTGCAGTTCTAAACTTGAGCATTAGGTTTTCTGTTGCATGAGGGAATTGCAGGGCTCAGGTGAGGCAGTGAGGAGTCTTTGTTTCAACACTTGGGCTCTGTTCTCTCTTCCATGATTTAGGTAAATGCTCGACCATAGGGTTCATTCTACTTAATTACTGGGCATATTCCCCTTGAGTGGAGTCAGTATGTGGAACCATTGTTTACTTTCTCCACTTTTATCCATTTTCCCCAGTAGCTTTTCCCACTGGTTTTTGACCAAGAGTGGGAATTAAGAGCCCTTCAGTTTATTTCCCTTCAGTACGAGGGTTTAGAGAATAGTTTCGGGGAAGAGAGCTGAGAAGGGCTATATTCTCTACTCCACTGAAGAATTGTCTGTCCCCCCCCCCCCAGCTGCCAATATTTAATGTGTATCTCATTAGGTTTTGTTCTGTTCTTTGGTGAAAAACAATTTTTTCCCCAGCTTAATATTTTTTACTTTTTAAGGGAAGGGAGGTCTCCATCTTTACAAAAGAGTTGCCCCATATGGTCTTTAAGGCCCCTTCTAGCCCAAACTCAATCATGACTCTGAGTTCCCTATTTGCCCAAGGAGAGATATGACCACCACTACACAGAGCAGAGAGAGCCTGGCTGTCACCAAGGCCTTTACATAGAGGAGAGGATGCTGCCCTTCTTATCCTTAAAGACTCCTGGGCAAGGACCAGTATCTTACCAGCCTGATGCCCACAGGGGAGCTTTGCGAGGTGGTTGCCAGGATCAGCCAGGATCTGTGCCCACTATAGCTGTAGTCAGGGTCAGCAAAGGATTCTGAAGGTGGCTGTGAGGTCTGCTCTCTAGCCTGTGGTGGTGGTGGTGGGTGGGTTGGCAGACAGCCTGGCTATGCAGGTGCCCCAGCTCTGGAAGGACTTTTCTACAAGAAGCCCTTGGGAGACTTCTTGAATAAGCCCTTTTTCTTTTGCATCTTGAGTTTAAGTAGCCAGACTTGCCATGGGCTGCCTCAGAAAAACTGAGAAAGGCCTACCTGACCTTCCTTTGAGGGCCCCACCTGCCTGCCAAGACCTGGCAGTTGTCTCCTCTTGGATGGACAGCAGAGCCCACCCAGAAAGCCCACAATCACTGCTGAATTCTTTAGGAGGACACCAGAGCTCTGCTTCTTCTTTTCTTCACTTCCCACCTGCCTGCCTACCAGGCTGCCAGGCTGTTGCTGGCCCCTGAGAAACAGGTGGTGCTCTTGTGCCCTGAAGCCAGTCTCTGCGATTACAGGTTGGCAGGCCTGGGGGTAAAGTGTGCCAGCCAGCTTGGCAGCTTGCTGGCGGCCAGTCTGCTTTGGGCCTGTGTCCTGACCTGCTCAGTCATACAGGGCGAGGAGCTGATCTATAAAAAGGGAGGACTGAGTCTTAGCTCTGCCCCAGTCTCCATGGTCCCATGGGGGATATTTGCTTGCTTTCTTTCTGGGGGGATTAGAATCCATTTTTTGCAGGTCAGAGATCAGTTACTGCCCAACGGGAAGACCGAGATGGACCGAGGTGAAACACTACCCCACCACCCCATAGAGACTGAACCTTCTCTGGGCAGGGACCCCATCTTTCCTCCTGTGCATGCAGGTGTACTGGAGGAGAGTTGTGAATATGTGTGTGTGTAAAGGCATGAGTGTATGCATGTCCAATTGCATGAGTATGAGGGCATAAGCATGTTTGTATACATGCATACCTGTATGGACCTGTGTGATTGTGTATGTACAACTTGCTATTCATATTATGAGACCACAAGCTTGCAGGTAGGTATACATGCTAGTCTGTTTTTCAGCAAGTTCACCCCAGTAAGCATGTACCAATGTTTACAGTCACCACCTGTCTGGCTGGTACTTTTGCCATACTTTTAATATTTCAAATGTCATCCGTGTTACTTGCATTTGCATGTACTTGTGGTATGTGTTTTCTGTGTGTTCCATGTTACGAGTGTCCATGCATGTGTGCATATGTATGAGTGTGCACGTTTTGAAGCTTGTGTACACGTGTGAGGTTTTGCATGCACACGTGTCTGTGTAAGCTTGTGTGACTGCGTGTGTACATGAGTGTGTGCCTGTGTTACAGTGTGAGCGAGTGTGTGTATGTGTGCCTTCCTCTGTGGCTAGGGGTGACTAAGGCCAGGGACATTTATCATCACTGCCCCAGCTTAAAGGGGAAATCCTCTTGAGTCTGAAATGGAAAAGGCCAGGGGCCGAGGGGCTCCACATTTCTCAGGCTCCGGGCAGCATTCCCAGGCCCTATCACCCAGGGGGACTATCTCAGGGTTCAAAGAAGCATGCACAGGCACTAAGGGGATAAGGGCAGAGTCAGATTTCCCTTTTGGAAGTCCCCTTCAGGGGACTACAGTGGGTGTGAGGATGGTGGAGCCTGGGAAACTGGTAAGGAGGAGAGAGAAGCAGATAGGAGGAATGGGCAGATAGGAGGAACATTTAGGATGCAGAATGGACAGGATTCACTGACTGGAGGATGGCGAGGGTGAACAAGTAATGTAAGAGCTGCTTACATCCCCCCTCTGGCCTGAGTGATGGCCTACAACAAGCTTTCCCAGAGAAGCAGCTTCAGCAGCCTGCTGGTGGCCAGTCTGGGGCTTGTGTCCTGGCTGGCTTCGCTACACTGCGTGAGAACAGTGACATAGGAGAGAATGAATTTGGGGACCTGGTCAGTGAGAGGTGCCTGTAGAAGTTCAAGAGAGTGTGTCCAGGAGGTGCCTGGCACAGCGGTGCTGAGTCACCCAGGTGGGAGTAGCTAGAAACAGTCAGATAAATTCTTCATGGTGACTTTATCTCAAACCACAGCTCTTTTAGTTAATTTGTTCAGTTATTTAATTGAGGAACCAACTCTGAATTGGTCATGGAAGCCCCTGAACTCTAAGACTCATTTGTACATGCACTGTGGGGAATATGAGTAGTGCCAAGTGAGAGTCACAGCTTTAGAAGCACAAGCTTTTGGTGCTGGAGATTCCTGGCAGAGCATTTGGGCCACCCCCATTGTTGTACAGTTGGGGAAACCAAGCCCAGAGGGTGGTGACCTCTTCTGTGTTGCCCAGCATAGAAGGGTGGGGCTGGCCTTGTCCTCCCCAGGAGGTCACACCCCTTTGTTGGAGAGCCCCGCCTTAAGCAGCCTCCTCAGGAGACTCTGTAATTACTGAATTGGGAGATGGCCTCTTTTCAGCCAGGCCCTCTGCCCCTCAAAGTGGCCACCTCCCTTGTGGAGATGAGGATTTGTGGCTGGAGACCAGTTTCCAGGTGTGTCCTAGGAAATCTGGCATCCTCTGGTGGCTTGTCCAGCCTGAAAGTCACCATTGTGGCTGCAGCCTCCCTCTGATCAGCTCTATTTTGGGGTTGGGATCCACCCTGCTACAGTTGGAAGACGGAAAAGGTGTATTTCAGTATGTCCTGTGGGTGTGGGGGAGCAGGGAGAGACAGAATGGGAGGCTGCAGCAGCAGCAGAATGTATGGCTTCCAGTGGCTGCTACCCACTATTTGGAGTAAAGAACAGCCACAAGCTGGAGATGTGAGGAAGGGAGTAGACTGGCAGTCCAGGTGGAGGTGGCTGGAATGTGTGGGGAGGGTGGGTGTGAGCCTGGCTCGGACTTTCATGTGGCTTCAGGAAGCTGGGGTGACAGATCCTGTCAGGCTGGAATGTGGGTCTGTGGCTTGCCTGGGCCCCACCTGAGACCTGCCTGCCAGCAGATCTGATTTCCACCCCTGTGGATGCCTACCCACCCTGCCCTCCAGGGTTCCACAATTTGGGTGCAGAGGGCCAGGGACTGCTTAGACTGAGAACACACACAGCTGCTCTTTCTCCTCAATGGGTTCTGCTCTTTCTCCATTGCACTGGGTCATATTTCTGCCCCAACCAGCATGGCGGGTACATTCTAGCCTCCCTGACTCTGTTCTCATAGATCCTCTGCCTGGCATGGCGTTGTGGCTTTTCTCAGCCCATCCTGATCCTACTTACCTTTCAAGGCTTTTATCAGTGCCACCTCCACCTGGAGGCCCTCCTCATCATGAGCTTTCCTCTGACTTCCTGCCAGCCTCACTGGGCACTGTGGCTGCTGAAATTTCTATAGAGTCTTCCCCATCACAGCCTCCTGTTCCTCATCTTTCAAAGGGACAGCCACAGTGGTGGGAAGCTTGCCAGAAAGTGGCTTGATACATAACCTTGGGCCTGAGTATCCTCATCTGTGAAATGAGTTTAATAATATTTGCCTTATAAAGTGGCTGAGAGGTTAGATAGGTGACAAGATTGCACATGGTTGGCACACAGCAGGTGTGCAGGCAATGGTCCTTTGGTTCCTCTGCCCTGGGTGCTTATGGGCCTTTGGGAGTCAGGGCCTCGGCTGCCCAGGGCACAGACCCGTGACTCCAGGAATGACTAATTCCACTCCAGCCCTAAGCTCTTGGAAGCTCTGAGAAATAAGACTTTTTTCTCCTTGCTTCATTAAACTCTTCTTGAGTAAGTGGAATGAGGATTGTCCTAATCCTTTGGCATGAGGCAAGGGGTTCAGGGAACTGGGAGAGTCAGGCTTGAGTGGGGGAAGGGGGCACACAATAGGTACCTTATCAGTATGCTCAAGCCTTAGGGGAACACAGAGAAGGGGTGGGTAAGCCCTGAGTAGTTCCTGGGCTTTTCTCCTTTTCGAGTCTGTTTCCTTACCTTTAAAAGTGGACTGGGTGTCCTGGCTGCCTCCTCCCTGGGCTTTCCAGGTGACCTCAGGAGCTAGACTCTGGGGGCCATCCATTAGGGAGAGTGCTATTCTCAGGCCTGAGTGGAGCCTGTTACCACCCTCTGAGTCATGGCTGCCAGCTTGCCCAGATGGGAATGTCTACCCACCTTTAAGGCTGCTGCAACTGGTAACAAAGTTCTAGACCTTGTCTACCCAATAAGTCTTGGTACCTTCCTCTGTGGAGCCTCAGTCTCCCTCCCTACAAGCAGGAAGAGACAGTGCTGGGAGGGGTAGGCGACTGAAGTCTGGGGAGCCTCACCCTGGCCTCCCTTTGTCCACAGGTGTTCCTGGCCCTTGGGGAGCTGCTTCTGTCCTGCAACTGGGCAGTGGTTGCTGACATCCTGCTGGTAGGTGTGGGGGTCAGAGTGGGGGCTGGTCTCGGGGCCTCTTGAGCAGTGGGAGTCTGTTCAACTCAGGGATGGATCTCTGCTAGTGAGTAGCCCAGAGGGTAGGAGGGGCTTCAGAGATCATGGGGTAGGGAACCAAGGTCACTGAACAGTTATCTTGGACCAGGGGCCTCTCAACACTCAAACATCTCTCTGACTATCACTTTCCATTCTGCAGATGAGCAGATAGAGGCTCAGAGAGGGCAGGTGCCTGGACCAAGGTCACACAACATGCAAAGACACTGAGCCAGGACTGAGGCTCCAGAGCTCCCTCCCTCTTCCTCTTTTTCTTGACTACACTTCTCAGCAAGTAGGCTCCTTGGCCTTCACTCTAGGCATGCTGGACTTTAGGGCTATAGCCACTGAGCCCAGGTGAGTCTAGATCACCCCAGCTCCCATGTCAAGCCAGGGGGCCATCTCAGGCTATAATGAGGCCTGCTGCTGTCCTGACCACATAACTTCACTAGGTCCAGAGTCCAACCTCCCTGCCTCCTTCTTGGAGACATGCAGGGAAAGGCTATGAACACTGATGGACTGTGCCCTTGTGAATAACACAGAGTCTCAGACCTAGGGGCATCCCAAAAGCCTTCCTCCTGCCTCTTGGCAGGCTGGCACAGGTCAATGCTGGGCACAAGGGAAACAGCAGCTTGGCAATTGGCTGAGAGCTGTCCTAAGGATGGTGTAGCAGGGGCACAAACCTGGATTCAGGAAATAGACCTGGATTTCAGCCCTGCTTCTGTCAGTTACTAGCTGTATGACCTAGGCAATTCACTTTGTGTTTCTGAGCCTCAGTTTCTCCATGTGACAATGGGTATGAAAATGCCTGATGGGTTATTGTGAGGAAGAAATGAAATGATATGTGTGCAGCTTTTGCCCTGTGGCTGGCACAGAGAATGCTGGCCAGGGTGCTGATAGCTAGTCAGAGGTTTCTACTTTCTCATCTTTCATCTCCCAGAGATATCCTAGAGTCCTAGAATCTGAGTATGAAAGGGCTGTGGGCAAGTGCAGTCATTTAATTAGTCAACAAAGCCTGCTTGAATATTACTGTGATTGGATGCTTACTTCCTACCTAGGTGTTCTGCCCCCTTCCCATAGCCCAGGCTCAGCAGGTGCAGACAGGCCTGCCCTGTCTTTGAGTCCTGAGTGGGTGTATCAGCAGCAGAGCTGGCAGGTCTTCTCTTCTCTCCCCAGACAGAAAACTTGGACACTTGCCCAAACTTGGCTGCAGATCTCCTGAATGGCCTTGGGCCTCAGTTTCCTTGTCTATCTATAAAAAGGGCTAATCATACCAGTTTGGCAGGGTGAGCGAGAGAGCTTGCAGAAAAACCTCACTAAATGGGGAATCAGGAAAGTGTCGGCAAACATTTTCTTTAGTGGAATTACCTACTTTTAGGCACAGGGAGCTACCCGCTAACTCTAACATAGCTGTTTTCTCAGATGGTTCAGATGGTGCTGAAACCTGCCACCTGCAGCTTCCTCCACCTGCCCCCCACTGCGCTGCTCCCTTTTCCACATGACAGCCTCACAGATATGTGAAGACCGTGCCTGTGTCCCCCACAGTGTCTGTGTTTGAAAGAATGATTAACCTGGCTGAACAGGCTCTTTGTAGAGCTTCGAGAATGTTTGGGGCAGAGGTCGCAGAGAAGGGGAGGGCTGTGGGGCTGCTCAGTTTGACCCATCTAGCTTTGCTGGGGAGCCATCTGGAGCTGCCCAGGTGGCTTGCTGGCCATGATTCAGACCACTTGGTGCTCCCTGGTGTTCTTCCCTGGCTCAGAGGTCTCCAGCTCCCAAAGCTTAGCAAGGCCCGCTATCCCAGGAAGGCTTTATGTCATGCCCCCCTTCTTTCCTACCTTCCTTAAGCCCCTTAATGAAAGATTACTTTTGGATACTTTAGTGGTGGGAGCTAGACTAGTTCTTGCAGCCCTTGGAGCTTAGTCCTCTGGCAGAGAGAGGACACTCAAGGAGGGAGTGGCCTCTGGCTAAATACAGATGAGGGGCAGGCTGTGAGTACCTGGTCTGTGGAATGGAAGGGCAGACCCAGCTTGGAGCAGGGTGAGGAAAGAGTAGGGAATGAAGGAGACCTGCAGTATAGACCACGCACACAGGAAGATATGCTGAGGAGACAGGAGAGAGAGAATGGGAACTGGAGTTGGCAGGAGTTGGTGTTGCTTTTCAAGAGATGAGAGGCAGGAGTAACCTCCAGGGGCGAGGAGGAGGGAAAGGTGGAGAGAGGGCCAGGAGGATGTGGAATGGGGGGTGAAAGGGCTGAGGGGAAGCAGCCTGGACTAGGGTGGGGACAGGAACTTTGTGGGAACATGGGTGTGCCAGGAAGTACAGGAATGTCCCACCTGCTGGCCTACTTTTGCTCCTGAGGCATAGGCAGTCTAATTGGGCAGGTCCCAGGGAGTGAGGAGGCCCTCTATTATGCTACCCAGGCTATACAGACAAGTTAACTAATATCTGCTATCCCAGGGGTCCCCAACCTGTTAGGGACCAGGCCTCACAGCAAGAGGTAAGCAGCAGGCAAGCCCAGCTTCATCAGTATTTGCAGCCACTCCCCAGCGCTAGCATTACAACCTCAGCTCCACCTCAGATCATTAGGCATTAAATTTTCATAGGAGCACCAGTTTCTGGTGCCAAAAAGGTTGGGGGCCACTGTGCTGCCCTCATCATACATATGCCTAAGGGGTTGGTGTAGACCTCGCTGACCTCTGTGTCAGTCCTGTCTCAGGGGCACTACTCTCTTTGATCGCTTAGCCACAAGTAGAAGCCAGATTCTTTCTGGGGAAGAGACCTTAGAGGTGCTCTCTCTGGTCCAGTGGTTCTCAAACTTTATCGATTCAGGTTTGGGGAGCTTGTTGCAAATGGAGCTTCTAGGCTCTCTATCCTCAGAATCTGATTTAGTGGGATTATGCTAAGGTCTAGGGATCTGCAATTCTAATGAAGTTCCCATGTGATCCTTATATAGATATTTCTCACAGCACACTTGGAGACCACTGGTCTAGCGCAGCTAGCTCCCCATTCCATGAACCTTCTGCAAAATTCTGATGAGCTCTGTTCATCCCATTGTTCACAAACTCTCTGACATGGATCTTCCTCCCTGAATCCTGGGTAGCCTCTGTTTCCTGGTGGCTCTGTTGGTGAAAAGATCTGGCTCCATCACAGGCAGGAACAACTTCAGATCCAGTAAGCTCCCTCTAGCCTGGCTGGACCCCAGAAGGCTGTGTTTCCTGGAAAGTTGACATCGTATCTCTTGGGCTTGTGTCTTTCCAAGCTGAGCTCCCTGCCTCCCCAAACTTATCGATGATGTCTCCACCTGCCTTCCAACCCTCCTATCTTTCTGGGCTCCACTTGGGGTAACCCAGAGCCAGTTCATTTCACCCCAGGAGTGGGGAATGGAGCAGAAGGGGAGCTCACTCCCTCTCCCAGGCCTGTCCTCTGGGGTTCTGGAATCCAGCTGCCAGGCTCATCTCTCCACCTCCTCAGCAGATTTCTTTCTACCCCCCTGAAGGGTTATCACCCTCCTCTTCTCCTACTGACCCTGTCTCAATTCTTCCTTGCTCTGCTTTCTGCCCCCCAGGTAGCTGTCTGCTCACATTCCCAGGGGTGTCTGGGTGTGAGGGCTGAGTGGGGATCGCAAGAGGCAGGCTGCCAGGAAGTCTGCACCTGGTGGTTGCCACTCTGACTTTCTGTAGGTCCTTGGTTAGTGCTGTTTATGCCCCAGGCTATAAAGGGAATAGCTCTTCTAAGAAGGGAAAGTAAAAAACAGAGGTGTTTTTGTCTCAGAATAGAGCGAGCCTGGAGTTTTGGGAACCCAAAAGCCTCTCACTTCTAAAATTACCAGCTGGGCTCTCCAGCTGCTGGTGGGCCCAGTTGTGGCCCCTGACTATGTGGAGACACAATGCAGACCCAGAACAGACTGGAGGAGACCTACCTTTTCTGCCACTGGCAGCAGTGGCTTGGTTAGCATTCCTGGGAGGGGAAGATGGAACCAGCCTGCCTGGATCTTACTCTGAGGGTCCAAACAGCCCTGGCTCCGAATGGACATTTTCGGACACTCAGGTCCTGTCCTCTAGGAGGCCCTGCCCTTTTCCCCAGAACCACCAGTGAGTAATCATAACATTCTGGGGTGAGAAGGAAGAGCTTAAGGAAGATGCAGAGCTGTGGTCAGTTCCTTCTTAGGCCTGTTGGCAGGTGGCAGTGGTAGGCGGGAGGTCCAGCTTCTCTCACCACCTGGAAAGAGTAGCTCAGCACCAGTGACTCTGGGACAAGCTGGTCACCCACAGGAGTGATTCCTGCTACTCTGCCCTTCCCACCCACAAGACCCCTCTCACAAACCCCCTGCTCACAAAGGGACACCTTTGCTCACACTCTCCCCTGCCCTTAATGCCCTTCTCCAATCTCCCTGTCATTTACCTGTTTGCAGGGCTAGGGATGAACTTGCCCTTTTTATCCTTCTCTCTATTTTCCAAATGTTCTAGAACTAACACATAAACATTGCTGGAAAGACTCCTCCTTGTTCACAGCAGCAGAGTGGTCAAAAGGCCAGGCCATGGAGAAAGAAGGCCTGGGATCAAAGCCTGCAGCCCTGCTATTTCCTGGCTGGGCAACCCTGGGCAAGTTACCCTTCCTGTGGAGGATTTCCACACCTATAACATGGGGATAATAATTGTATCTTTCTCATGGTTTGGTTAAATAGATATACAAAATATATATACATATGATATATAAAAACATGAAAGAAGCATTTAATAAATGTTAATAATTATTATGATTATTATTCTCTGATGGGCTCAGATTGTAGACATTTAGGTCTGTGGTGGGAAGCTCTCCTGCGGGTGCCCTGTAAGGACCATGTGACCTGTGGCTTCTGCTTGAACCCCTTCCTCCACCCCACCCCCTTTTGCTGCAGCCCTGGGTTCTGGCAGGGTTTCTCCTGGGACCAGTCTCCCAGACAGTTCTACTTGATTTATTTAGTTGGCATACTTTCAGCTAGTCCCTTCTGTACCTGGTACCTTGCTATACCCCAGGGAGCCCAAGAGAAATGAGACAGGAGCTTTGCTGCCAAGATAATGTAAGGGTAAGAAGCAAAGAGGGCAATGTCCCAAATGTGGGGGACATGTGTTCACTTAGGGGTACATGCAGAGGCTGTGGGAGCTCAGGGTAGGCCCCTGAACTCTAGGAAGAATTCACAGAGGAGATGACCAAAAGGTCAATTCTGAAGGCCAAATAAGGATGCTCCAGCTGGACCAGAGAGGGGATGGCTTGCCAGGCAGAAAGCATAGCATGTTCAAATGCCTGGAAGCATTCTGCCTCCTAGAATCATGGGGCATTATTTCTGTCTGATGTCCACATAAAGCTCCAGATACCAGATGAGGAATAATAATGAGCACAACCCTCCATGTAGGTATAGTTTTTATCTCCATTTTGGGATGAGGAGACTGAGGCACAGAAAGGCGAAGCACCTGGCCCGGTGGGAACCTATTGAGTGGGGATCTGGGATTGGAACAGTGACTATCTGACTCCAGAATTCATATTTCTAACCTCCCATTCTCTTCCGTGGAGTCATGTGGGCCTCCCAACCAAGCCTGCCTTGATGTTTGTCCAGTGGGGCCTGAATTTCCTGAGAGAAGGGGTGAGCTGTCTGTACCATCCTACCCAGTGCCCACACATGTAGATACCTGGCTTGGTACCTGCTCTTCACCCTACCAGCCTGTACTACTTTCTCCTGGGTCCCTGAGTTGGGGTACCTCAGCCCCATCATTGTTGTCACAGCCATGCCTGGTTCCTTCTTGGTTCAAGAGCAAACCCTCAAGAGGGGTGGTAGCCCTCATCAGGGGACTTGGCAGCTCCATCCTGGGAGACTGGGGAGACTTCCTGAGACTTAGAGGGGTCTGACATTCTGGTGGTGGGGCTTCAGGCATTGGGGTCATTGACTTCCTCTTATTTTACTCTTGACCAACCTATCACACCCCCAGGCAAGTCCTTGGCAAATGGGGAGCAGGGGGTGGCTATGAGGGGCATCCACTCTTTGCCCTCACTTGGGGAGTTCCCCTGGTGCTCCTGTGTCTTGCAGTCAGTGGTGGTGCCCAGATGCCGAGGGACAGCGGAGGCACTTCAGATAACAGTGGGACACATCCTGGGAGACGCTGGCAGCCCCTATCTCACTGGACTTGTAAGGCTGGGTGGGTGGCTGAGCTGCAGGCATGCCCTAGTGTGTGTGGGATGGGGAAAGTCTGGGCGGGGGGAACCTACACATGGTGAGACCTAGAGGCTGGTCTGGTGGACCTGGCAAACCCAGCCTTTTTCTTCTGTAGATCTCCAGCACCCTGCAAGCCAGGCGCCCTGACTCCTACCTGCAACGTTTCCTCAGTCTTCAGCAGAGTTTTCTGTGCTGCACCTTCGCCATTGCCCTGGGGGGTGGCTTCTTTCTACTGGCTGCACTGCACCTGGAGGGAGACCAGGACCAAGCCAGGCAGCTTGACACAGGTACCCCTACCTCTCTTATTCATGCCGGAGTCAGAGCTAAACTCTGTAGGAGCAAAGAACATTGGCCATCCCCTGAGCCCGTGATCAGTTTACTTGTTCAATTATTTATTCATTCATTCAAAAATAGTTATTATGCCCTTGTTATGTGCCAGGCAGGCAAGCTTGCAGATGTTGGGGAGTGAATGCCAAGTCCAAGATCTCATGGAGCCAATACTCTAGAAGGCAGAGATAAACCAAAAGGCAAAAACAAACAAACAAAAAAACAGAAAAGGGAAAAGATAGAGTATATTTGAGTTGATAAGTGCTGCAGCAAGACATAAAGCAGGAAGTGGATGGAGAGGGGAAGGTAGGGGTAATTTTTGAAAGGATGGTGAGGTAGGTCCTTACTGCACAGGTGATGCTGAAGCAGAGATTTGGAAGAGGTGAGGGAGTGAGCCATGCAGCTCTCTGGGGAAGGTGCTTCCTGCAGAGGGAACAGGTAGTGCAAAGGCCCTGAGGTAGGAATGTATCTGATGTGTTTGAGGACTGGCAAGGAGGCTAGTGTGGCTGGAGCAGGGGCAAGAGAATAAATAGAGATGAAGGTGGCAGTAATGGGGCTAGAGTCTGGGGCATTTGGGGAGCCCTTGTAGGGACCGTGTGGCTTTAACTCTGAGTGAGATGGGAGCACTGTGAAAAGTCCTAAGGCATCTGTTTTATACTGCAAAAGCACCACTCTGGATGCTGTGTTGAGAACAGACTGTAGGAGCTTGGTGTTGAAGCAGAGAGACCATAGGAAGCTCTGCAGCTATCGAGGGAGAGCAGTGGGGCTGGGACCATGATGATGGCACTGAAGGTAGGGAGAAGGGGTTGGATCTGGAATTTATTTTAATAATAGAAGCTAGAAGATTTTTTGACAGACTGCCCAGGCCTGGTCCCAGAGTACCTTTGTCTTCTTTGGGGCTGGCTGAGCTTCTTTCCTCCCATAGGGATACCAGACAGCAAGGACGTGGACAGCAAGGACATGGAGAAACAAAGCCTGCTTTCTGGAACCCGGGCCTCCACAGAGGACCCCTGAGGACCCTGCCCTGCAGTGGGGAGGTCACACTCACCCTGCCTGCACCCCTCCTATTGGCTTCCACAGAGTCAGTGCCTCTGCTCACCTTTGGCTGTTGCTCAGGGACCCTGGCTTGCTGCACCTACCACTTCTTCGCTCCCAGCTAGAGATCTGGCAGTACCTGCATTTGGACTGGGAATTGAGCTGTCAGCACCCTCTGTGGGAGGCCTGGGCCTGTGCCTGCACCTAGCATGAGGCTGCTCCAGCCTGGAGTTCTCAGCCTGGCTACTGGTGGGCCCCGATTAAAGTATGGCCAATACAAGCCCACAGATTTCTAACCTTTGGACTATTATGTTATTTATAGTCTTGAGGCGCTTCTGCTGGGAGTGGAAGCAGGAGAGGAAGAGTTGGGCAGTCCTGGCCAAGGATGTGGGGCTGCCCCTGAAGTGGAGAAACTGGGGTAGCTGCTCAGGGTCTCTAGGCATCCTAACCCTGGACATCCCACTGTGACTCAGCTTCCTTACCCTGCAGGCTCAGGGGGGCACAGGATAGCCTCTGTGGGAATTTCCTCTGAACAAAAGGTGGGAGCTGAATCCATAGTCTTGGAGATATTCTACTAGGGTGCTGGTGTGAGGATGTGACTTCAAGTTCCAAGGAACTACATGGAGGAGTGCTCAAACCTCCATAGACCCAGCTGCTGATGAATGATGCTGGGCTACTCACATGGTTGTGCATGGGCATTCCTGGCTGTGCCCTTCTCTGCACCCCACCCCCTACAGCCCACGCTCTGACCCCAGCATAATCCATGGGGAGGGCTGGCTCTGTGGGACTCAACGTTTGCCACTGGGTTCAGAGCAGCTGGGAACAGCGGGCCCTGCAGGATATCGACAGCTTCTAGGCGGGCAACAGTGGGGTGGCATGTTATTTCTGCCTGTGAGCATGAGTTTCCCTCCATCTCCCCTAGTGCCCAGCCAGGCAATTACTCTTCACTTGCTGATCACCCTCTTCACCATGCCAGGCTGTGTCTGACTCCCAGCAATTGTGAGCAGAGCAGTGACCCAGCCTCATACTCACCTCTCACCCTTGGTTGCTCCATCCCTGCCCTCTATGATGTCCTCCCTGCACCTTATTGGTGGATGGGATAAATTTCAGGAGCCTGACTCTCCAGCTCAGCCCACGCCTCTCTCTAATCCAAGCCCTCCCCCAGGAGCAGCCATCACCAAGTTGACCAGCCTCTCAAATCGCAATTTGATAACTGGAGCTCATGAAATGGTGGGGTTATGCCCTGTTGTAAGAAAAAGGATCAGTGAGGATGCTTGGGAAGGGTTCTGAACCCAGTTACAGTGTGGGTGGGGAATTCCCATACTACCAAGTAATCCTCTGATACCAGATGATGTCCTACAATTCAACTCAATTCTGACGCATTCTACCTGGAAATAGTGTCAGATCCACAGGTTAAGAGTTCAGTCCTGCAAGACTACCCTCATCTGTGCTCCCCCATTTCAGATGCCAATTCCAAGTTCAGGTTGTTACCTGTGCTTCTGACCAACTGGCTATGAATCAGAGGTTCCCACCACTGCCTCGTTGGGTTTGATTAATTTTCCAGAGTGGATCATAGAACTCAGGAAACCCTTTTACTCCTTAGATTACTACTTTGCTATAAAGGATATAACTCAGGGACAGCTAGATAGAGAGATGCATAGGACAAAGTATAGAGAAAGGGCTTAAAGCTTCTGTGCCCTCTCCAGGTACCACTCTCCCTAATTTCCACGTGTTCACCAACCTGGAAGCTCCTGAATCCTGTCCTTTTGGGTTTTTGTGGAGGCTTAATTCATAGGCATGGATGATTAAGCCGTTGGCCATTGATGATTAAGCTAGACCTCCAGTGTTCCACCCTCCCTGGAGGCTGGGGGACTGGTAGGACTGATCACATAGTTGGTTCCCTCACCATAAAGTCCCCATCCTTAAGTGGGGTCCAAAAGTCACCTCATTAACAAACAAAAGACATCTTTACTGGTCTTGTCACTTAGAAAATTCTGAGGATTTTTGGAGCTCTGTACCATAAATGAGGAGGAAGACCAAACATGTATTTCTTATTTAAAATCACAATATCACACTTGGTTTCTCTTGAAAATGAGGCAGCCAGTTTGTAGGGGAAGCTAGAATGGCATGGTCCCTTCCACATTCACTGGCTGTGTGACCTGGGCCTCTTTCTGTCTTCTCTGAGATGCAAACTCCCCAGCTATATTTAAGAGGTGTGTTGAATATGGCCTTTCCAGCCCAGGCCTCAAGTGATTCTCATAGGTTGGATCTAAGTCCACAGAAATCTAGGTCCAGGGTCTGAACATTCCTCCATACAACCTTGGGGAAAACCTTTGTGAAGCTCTGCTCCCAGAAAATGGGTGAAGGCTTCTCAAGAGTCAGAATATTAATCATCCTCATCTCCCCTACCCAAGTCCAATGGCTGGGGAGAAAGATCAGAAACCTCATTCATGCCACTTCCAGAAACATGAATTGGTATCAGTCGGTGCCTATGTTGCTGTCAGGCAGGGAATCTGACTAGCCTTGCCCTTAGACCTCACAGCCCAAGATAAGACAGGGAAACACTTGGCTATGCCAAGTGAGGCACACCGATGGGCAGAGGAAAGGATTGCATCTGCAGAAGCCTTTGGGTAGGTGGCCTAGGAGCTGGTAAATAGCAGGAGAAGGTGTGGGAGAAGAGGATTCCCAATGGAAGAAACAGGACAGGCCAAGGTACAGAGGAGTGGAGGGCTATGGTGTGGCTGGAGAGGACAATATGTATATGTTTTGGAGGAGGAAGAGGAGCAGGAGAGATTGGCTGGGACTAGAGGGTCTCAGATGTCAGCTGAGGAGCTGGGACTTTAATCTTGTAATTTGAGATTGTTTCTTCTAATTCCAGTGAATTCTGGTGTTTGAGTTGCTAGGCAGGGCAGGGTGGTGCTTTCTAGGCCTGAGCTAGACAAAATGCTCAGCTAGGAGTTTATAGGATTTTATAATCCAAAGCATTTTGAGTCAGGATGGGAGGTCCAGGGCCAGCAGACTTTAGGAAGGAAAGACCAGTATCTACTCTGCAGCCAGCTGAGGCCCCAGCTTTACTGAGCTCCTGCACCCTGCCACACTGGGGCTAGTTCTTCAGTCCTCATTAGGCTGAGACCGCAGATATTGGTCTGTGAGAGTCCAGCAACTCAGACTAGAGTGGCCACCAGAATACATCATTCTGGCCTAAAGGGCACTTGCTGGGTAATCCTAGTCCCTGATACTCTAAACTTGTTTGTTGGAAATGTTGAGGAGGGAATGCGCTGTTCAGCAGATCAAGGTTCTCAAGCCTGACTTTCTCACTTAATGTGTTAATTGCTCTTCCCAGACACGCTGCATTATAAGTCCCAGGTGTCATCTTGGCACACAGTGTGCCTGTCAGTATGCATGTGCTTGTGCATGCTCATTTCTATGTTGATGTGTGAGCATGTAAGGGTGTGTTTATAGAGTATTGATAAAAGCTCTTCCACCCTGACTTCAGGCTTGAAGGGTTGAACACCTATATTGAGATGATCACCCCAACCCTGGTTTGTTCCCTTGCAACACCAAACATTGGTCTACCTTGTTTTATTCTCTGAAGTATCTATTTTTCCTCCATGCCTGGGTAGGTCTGTGTGGTTGTTTGGTTTAATGAAGCCTCTAAAGATAGAGCTGGCTGGAGGCAGGTAGAGGTTCCTGGAACTAAGGTTTATCCAACACAAGGAGGTATATGACTGCATGTGCTCCTTCTGTGTGGCCATATCAGGGTTGTAGGGTTTTGTGAAACAGAAACTATCTTAAGTAAGAAAGAAATTTGTTGGAAACGTATCAGGAATTCACAGAATCAATGGGAAGTTTCAGGATCCAGGGTTCCATGGGCTATCTTATTGAGTGGGAGGGGCTCCAGACAAATTTTTGCCATTCTATTCAAGATTTAAAGCACTGGACCAGAGTGTTCATTTGGAGCCTATGCCCATGCATGATTTATAGCTCCATTAAAACCAGGAAACCAGGATGTTGTTAGGAAGGGAGATGGACTCTAACAAAAGAACAATGAAAGAAAAAAAGACAAAAAACAAAAACAAACATGGTGTCCATTATAATGATCTTGGGCAGGCCGCTGGTCCTCTCTCAGATGAGGTCTTTCTAAGAGAAAAGGAAGAAACTGGACTTAATGTCTTTCAAGGAATTCTTCATTTCCGATAGTCTGGGTCTGTGATCAAAGAAGGATGAAGCTTCTATAATTTAGAAAATGTTAAAAATGTTCAAATGACAGAACAGAAACTTCTGTGTTTGTGGGGACTCAGAGCCGTCTGTTCTGAGCAAGAGAAAGAGGTAGAGATGAAGCATTCTGAACAAAATTTGTGAGGCAGCCCCAGGCTGGGGAATGGAGGGGGTACAACAAATCCCCAGCTTGGCAACAGCAGGAGCAGAGAGGAGGTACCTTCTACTCACCCTGTGGGTGGTGACCTGTGGAGAAGGTAATCAAGGGTAAAGGCAAATGACACATGGAAGCTAATGGAGGGTGGAGTCAATTAGGGAGAAAATGCCTTTTTCAAAAGGGCCAGAAGAGGAATCTGGCTGGTTTCTGAGTCACTCAGAGCAACAGACACATGATGCAAATCAACACATACTTCCTGAGCACCTGCTAAATGTCATTTACTCATTCAATCAACAAACATTCTCTGAACATCTCCTCTGTACTGGACTTCGGAGTTGAATCAGAGTATGGGCCCTCGAGGCTCACAGCCTTCTGTGGTGTGTGTGTGTGTGTGTGTGTGTGTGTGTGTGTGTGTGTGTGTGTGTGTGTGGTGGATTCGTGTACAAACATATCAGCATGATGTGTTTAGTGTGACTGAGAGATACACGGGTTACTTAAGTAACCCAAAAGAGGAAATTATAATTGTTTAGCTTGGTCAGGGAGGGCTTCCTGGAGGAAGTCATGTCTGTGCTGGGTTTCTCAAGGACAAGTAGGAGGAATGAAGTAGGTAGACAGCATAGGCAGAGCATGACTAAAGGGCCCTGGGGGTGGGGGTTGCCCATGTGACGCTCTCCATGGTTCTGAACCATCATTGCATTAGGACAAAGGCTTTTGTGTTGAGGGGAGAGCAGGAACTATACATAAATGTGCCCAATTCCTGCCACTCCTCTAGGCTCTAGAAAGTATAATAATTGTGACTGAATTCAAGGAGCTCTATTTTCAGTGTGGTGGAATGTAATTTTGAGAGATGGGTAGTAGGATTTGAGGCTGGAGATTGGCATGGGTCATGAAGGGTTATGAAGGGTCTTGAGATCATGTTAAGGAACTTAGATATTTTGATCCTATAGGCAGTAAGGAGCTATGGAAAGGTATTGTGAAAGGTAGTAATGGGGTCATATATATGATTTATAAAGTTGCTGGCAAGAAATATGGAAAAAAGACTGGAGGGAAGTTGGAGCAGGTGGTGGTGAGCTTTAAAAGGGTCCAAGTGAGACCTAGAGAGTTATGAGCTAAGGCAGTGAGCAATGGGGACATTGAGAGATTTAAAGAGAAAACATGGACAGGACCTGGATGTAGGAGTTGAGGGAGGAGGATGGCTCCCAGATATTCTGCTCAGTGATAATGTGGATGATGGTGCTGTTTGTCAAGAAATAAATGATACCGGGTGGGGGGAGAGGTTTAGGGGAAAGATAATTTCAGTTTTGGATGTGCTGAATTCAAGATGCTGTGGGATGTCTGGGGTGGGGGGATGTGCAGGAGACTGCATATGGACCTAGAGCTTGGTGATGAGGTCACATCTAGAGATCGAGATTAGAGTGTCATGAGCATGGGATGATTGATGATTGGGAACTGGAAAGGGGACTAGGAAGGGGACATTAGGGCCCAGCTTAGAGCCACGATTGTGCCTCCTTCACAGCTAGGCACAGTCATACAGTCAGATATTGTGTTCTAACTGGCACCATCACACATGAGGGTCATTGCTGGGGCCCAGTCTCAGCCTCATGGAGCTCCTAGGTCTGTCTTTGCCTGTTAATCCCCTGTCATCCCAGGCTAACCAGTGGAACTTCCTCTATCTGGGTTTGCAGGCTTGAGCTCAGCAAACTGGAAAGAGGCAGCAAGGCAACTTTCACAATGAAATGTTTTCCTAACCCTTCCGCCCCAGTCATTCATACCCAACATGCTGAAGTATATTTTTAGTCACTTCGCAGAATTTAAAATACACCTTGGAGGCACCAAGAAACACCAGCTTTGGGATTAGCTCTGCTCACAAGAGGCAGTAGGGAGGATGTGGAGGGGTGCCTAATGCCGTGTCACCCTTTTGCTATGTCATGACTCACTGTGGCCGACACCTCACAAGATGTACCTGCCTGTGGACACTGGGTCTGGAGCAGTCTGTAGTGGGAACTGAGCTCCCAGCCCAGGGGTTTTGTATCAGAGCCCTGGGTCAGCACCAACCTTGTCACTGACTAGCCACATTTCCATGAGGGGGTCATTTCTGGGCCCTGAGACCTCTCTGTGAAACACGAGATAGTTCTGATTTCCCAAGCTCTGTCTAGTTCTACCATTTTGTCTTCAGCACTTTGTACAAGATTTTAATTTCAATCAAAGCTTCAAACAGATGAGTGGGGAAGGGTGGGGGGAGTCACAGAACCACGGCACTTCTGACATTGGTGAAAGTGGTGATTGTGGCCCTGAACACAAAAGCTACCCAACCCCCAACCACTCTCCAAGAAAGACAGAACTCCACACTCTGCTGACCACTCATAGACTTCCAGACTGAATCCTATCCTCCTACTATCCCCAGAGAGGGAAACTGAGACCCAGAGGGAATTAGGATTCTAGTCCATGGTCATGCTACCCTCCAGGGCAGAGCTGCACTAGGATGTAGCCTCCTGTCTTCCATTCAGGGCTCTGTCCCTTACCTAGTGCACAGCTGAAAAGTCCGATGCTTGGGGATGCCACACCCTCAGGAAAGAATGCCCCTTTTTTATGTCCTGCTTCTGGTGGGCTTCAAATGGAGCTCTGGCTCTCTCTGCCAGGGGCTGTCTCTTGGTGAGACATGAGTAGGGTCTCGGTGCACACACAGGAATGGGCCCACGGGGAGATTGGGGGCTGGATATGGGTTTCCCTGGGGAGGTGGCCAACATAGCTTTCTGTGCCTGTGGAGGCCTGGGTCCTGGACCAAGCCTCCACTTGTTACACTTCTTGATTCTTACACAGCTCTCCCTGAACTGATTAAATCAGGGAGGGTGAATAGCTGCTGGAGTGGCCACCGGCTCTCCTACAGGCGCCCCAGACTTAGCTGAGACCCTTTCTCCATGACGTCCAGATGCCTTGAGCTCCAGCCTTAAGCTGTCTCCCAGAGTCTCCGCTAATAGCTCACTCGGGAAGAAGGGAGTGGGGAGGGAGGGCATTGAGTGGGTGCTGGAGAGTGCACCTATTGCTACCTCCGTAGCTCCCACAAGCCTCCTCCCTTGCCCGCCTCCGTAGTCGTGCGGCTCCACTGTGACTGTGCCCCCGTCGGGCGGGAGGGACTCAGCCCGAGGGCGCTCCACCGCCTCCCTGCCTCCCGGGGCAGCACGTGCGAGGCGGAGCTGTGGCTCTTGCTTGGAGCTGATTGGGCGCAACCTGGTGGGCGGGGCCGGACCTCAGCTGTCAGAGCTGCCTCGGCGGCGACGGCGCATCGGGCTGAACCGTGGCGGCGTCGCAGCCGGGGCCGGAGTGCAGGAGCAGACCGGGCCCGGCCGGGATGGTGCAGCGACGGCTCCGCGGCGCACACACGCACTGAGTGGGCCCAAGCTGGGCCGCGCGTCCCCCGCGCCCCCCGCCGCCCCGATCTCGGCTGGCATGATGTGCCTGGAATGCGCCTCGGCGGCGGCGGGCGGCGCGGAGGAGGAGGAGGCGGACGCGGAGCGGCGGCGCCGGCGCCGGGGGGCGCAACTAGGGGCTGGCGGCGGTGGTTGCTGCGGGACGCGGGCAGCGGGCGCCGCTGGAGTCGCGGCCGCTGATGATGAGGTGCAGACGCTGTCCGGCAGCGTGAGGCGGGCCCCTTCCGGACCCCCCAGCACCCCCAGCACCCCCAGCTGCGCAACCGCTGCCAAAGGCCCGGGCGCGCAGCAGCCCAAACCCGCCAGCTTGGGCCGCGGGCGGGGGGCAGCAGCCGCCATCCTCAGCTTGGGCAACGTGCTCAACTACCTGGACAGGTACACCGTAGCAGGTGAGCTAGTGCCCCACCCAGCCCGAGAACCAGGACCCCTTGCCTAGAGGTACCCCTGCGAGCCTTTGGTCCCAGACCTTCAATATCCAAGCCATACGTGGGTGTCCTTAAGTGCCTTCAGCTCAGGCACAACTGAGCAAGTGATGCCCTGTGATCCACGGGTCCAATCCAAGGACTGCCCCCCACCCAGGGCCAGGGGTTGAGGGAGTCCCCATCCCTGGAGTAGTCCGCGCGTCCTCGCCAGCCCTTGACGTCCCATCCGTTGTCCTCTTTTCTGAGAGTCTCCTTGCGTCTCTCTGCGTTTTTGCCTCTGCGCCCCCTTCCGCCCCCGCCTCAGATTCTCGGGCCTCTCCTCCCCTTCCCCCAGCCCAGGCAGTCTGTCGGTGGGTAGCGGATCAGTTCCTTCCTTCCTCCGCCACCTCTACTCCTCTGCGTGCGTGCGGCGAGTGCGCGCGCCTCTTGCGGGTCTGAGCCTGAGGATAAAGCGTGTGCACGCGGGCGGCGCGGATGTGTGTGTAAGCGTGTGAGCGCGTGGCTGACAAAGGCTCCAGGCTGCGGGGAGAAGAGGGCGGGGCGGGGCGGGGCGGGTCCGTGGCGCCTGGGGACCCAGGATGCGGTTTGCAGCTGGCCCTGGCTAGAGGCCCAAAGACGCTTCCCACTGCTTTATGGCTCCTGGTGCCTGGAATAGAGTGCAGGCCACTGGGCCTAGAGAGGGGCTGGCTCATCCTCTGTGAGCATCTCTGGGAACCAGACTTGGGGATGTGGTGAGGATCCATAGAACGACTGGGTTCTAGTCCCAGATTTGCCTCTCCAGTACTTGGTGTGTGACCTTGGGCTAGTCTCAGCTTGTGTTTAGGTCTGTTTCTCCCGTTTGTGAGGTGGTTGATCTCCGAGCCTTTTGGGGATGGATGGAGGACTGGAATTTCAGTCTGCTGCCTCCCTTCTTTCAGTTCTTAGGGGTCTGTGAGTAGAGACTTCCTCTAGATTGAGCTGCCTCTAGGTGGGAATGGTGCGGCCTTGAGAGAAAAGGACTCCATGGCTAGGCTGGCATATAGGTAAGGGCTCCTTTCCCGAGGAGAGTGGTGACTGTGTACCTGGCATGCTGTTCCAGAACCTGCCTAACTGCAGCTTAGTAAAATCTGGAACTACCAAAAAAAAAAAAAAAATAGCTGGAGGAATTCTGGACAGACTCTAAAAAGAACTTTGTGGTAATTTAGGGGAGAACCTTGGCATAAACTGGACACCCACCTGGGTCCCCTTCTCCAGGCCTCAGTCTCCTCCTCTGTTGATTGTGGTTTTATGTCAACTAGAAGGGAAGAACTCTCGTGGGAGAGCAGAGGCTTCCACTCCCCCCACTCTCATTTTCAAAACCCTTGGCACTCCATTCCTCTGCTGCAGGGAAGTGGGTACCAGTGGCATCAGTTTCTTGTGTGGGCTCTCCCCAAGGGGCTCTTACCTTGGTCTGGTGAGCAGGAATACCCAGCATGGTCCAAGTGCACCAGCCCTTGTCAGGCATGTGCTTGCCTGGGACCTGGGAGCTTAGGTGCCACCCTAAGGTGGGGAGTAGTCAATGCAAAAGACTTCTGTGTACAGATGGGGAAAAAGGCCCCTGTACAATCCTTGTCCAAGATGGCCCAGAGAGTGCACAAGGCTGGTGTTAGATCTACCAGTAAGCCCCGCCTAGAAAGAGGTTTTCCACCCTCTCTCAGTTGGACAATGAATGGTGCTGCTTCTGGCACAGTAGCACTTTTCAACTTGCTTTTTTTTTTTTTCTGGCTCCAGACCACCCCCTCTGATACTCTCAGGGAAGCTGACTCTGCCAGGAGTTGAGGGGATGAGGGTAGGATCAGGGAGGTCTGGTGTTTATCTTCCCCAATCCTGACTTGGGTACCAGAGCTAGAATATCAGAATGGGGGAGGAAGATAGGAAATTTCTGGTGAACTGGTAAAGGGTGGGGGTGGGAATAGTGGCGAAGAGAGGCGTGGGCAGTAGGGAGGAAGGCCCAGAAAACCCTGTGCAAATACTGCCTGGGTTATGCATCCCTCCTGGTTCAGGCCAACGTTGTAGCTCATGCACTGCCCCTCCCCCAACACAACACACACAGATTTCCTCTCCGGATGAGCCTGGCTTTCTCTCCTTATCTTTATGGTAGATTCCCCAACAGCTTCCTGCCACCAAGTTTAGTTTTTAGGAAGATTTACTGTCTCTATGGCAACTACTATGGCTTGATGGGTCAAGCAGGAGAATGGTCATTCCAGGTCGGAGTCCACCTGTTGCTGGCTGGCCCAGCTGAGAGAGAGCAAGGGATGCTGACACTCTGCTGGTCAGTCACCTTTGATGTTCCTGCCTACTTGGCCCCGCAGGAACTCACTATCTGGCCCTGATTTCCCCTCAAAGAATAAGGGGAGTTCCCACTCTCTTCCTTTAAATTTGTCCTGTGTATTTCTGTCTTCATAGTATAGATCAGCTCTGTCCAAAAAGAATATAATGCAAGCCCCCATATATAATTTAAAATTTTCTAGTGGCTGTGTAAAAGAGTGAAAAAAATAAATGAAATGAATTAATATGTTTTATTCAACTCAATATACCCAATGTTTTTCGACATGTAACCAGTATAAAAGCTATGAATGAAATATTTTGCCTTCTTTTTCCTAAGTTTTGAAACTCAGTGTATGTTTGACATTTATAGCACATGTTGGTTTAGATGAACTGCATTTAGGGTATTCAACAGCCACAGCAGCAGGGGCCACTGAAATTGACAGCACAGGTCTAAAGTCTTTGATGCCAGAGTTCAGAGTCCAAGCTCTTCAACTACCAGCCCTGCGACCTTGGTGATGTCGCTTGAGCCTTCTGGGTGATCATTTTCTCCTCTCTACCTCCCAGGTAGTGTAAAATAAATGAGAACGTCTCTTAAGTATCTGGGACAGAGCCAGACTCCTAGGAGAGCTTCACAAATGTTGACTGTGCCTCAGCCATGACAACCTTCCCGTTTTCCTTTGTTTTGGACAGTATCTTTCAGGACACCTTTGCGATTCCCTCCCTTCTTTACCAGTTTGTCTCCATCCTGGGAACTCCAGTAGGTTCTTCCTCTGCACTAGCATTCCCAATGCACCACCTAGAGATCCAGTTAATTATGGCCTCTCCTCCCTGCTGTGGGAACCCCCTGAGGGCAGAGACCTTGGAAGCAGCTGAGGAGGGTCAGACTCCTGCTCTTGCTTTTCTTACCCAGCCTTGGCTGAAATTGAGGTAGCCCAGAAACCAACCACCTCTAAACCCTTTCCTCTGCCTCTTTGTGTGGATGGGAGCACTGATACCAGGAGAATGCAGGCACTTATCCAACATCATGCAGCAGGACAGAGCAGGACCAGAACCCTTTCCTCCCTTCCACTCCCAGTTCAGTGTTCTCTTGGTAGAGTCAGAGACATCCTCCTGCTTCTGGCCTAGAAACTCAGAGACTGCTGACCAGGGTAAGAGCCCTTTGGGCAGATGATTTCAGCTCAATTTAAAGGAGTTGATTTGAGCTACTCTAGGGCATGTGTCTCTTGCTACTGTAGCTGCTACCAGCCTAGTAGCTACCCACTCTCCATTCTGAGTTCACTTGTGGCCACCAGGTCAGGAGAAGGAGGGAGCCCTCAGGCGAGGGTCCTGGGTCTGCTCTTCCCAGCTCTGCTTCTTGGAGCCAGAGCTGCCTCTGTCCCATCTGTAAAATGGAAGCAGAACTGAGGGTGTAGGTGGCAGCCTTCTGTTCCTGGAACCAGGCCCAGCAAGAGGGAGCTGGTGCCGGCTCTGTTCATGGTTGGAGAATGGCTATTTGAGAGCTGAGATCCTTCCCCCAACTTCTCTGGGTTACCTGTCTCTTCCTGGGACCTTTATTTTTTCCTTTGATCTGGCCTGTGGCAGACTGAGCACTTGAAATTGGTTGGGGCCGGGGCGGGGGTGGGGGGCGGTTGGTGAGGAGAGGCGGAGTGCTGCCCTGGGGGAGTCTTTTTCTGCCAAAGAAGCTGAGACCGGTATCCATGACAACTGCTCACTAACAGAAACCCAGAAGGATAGCGGAGGATAGGGACCTAGCCAGGAACAGAGGCCTGGCAGGGACTAGGGGCTTCCCCAAACACCTAAGCTGGGTGCCAGAGGGGACTGCCAGGCTGGGGCGCTTGGCTCTTTTTTGTCTGCCTGGTTGAGTTTGTCCAGAGATGACAGATGGGAAAATGGAGGCCCAAGGCCATTTATAGAATTGTTTGGGTGGGTAGAGGCCAAGTCAAGCCCCAAGATCTGTGGCTAGCTTTGTGGATAAGGATAGTCAATATCACCTCCCCCATACTTCCTCAGGTAGTCTTTTTCCCTGTGGGTGGCCCCACCCTAGCCACAGCCACATCAGCACTACCTAAAGTCTGCAGGGTGGGGTATCCCAGGGCCACATTCCAGAGCGCCTCTCTGGCAGGCCAGTACCTGGGTCAACCACTGGCTGCCCTGGAATGTTGGCACCCTAATGACTAACTGCCAGCTGCCCATTTCCTTGATCCTTCTTCCTCCTTAGGCACCTTCCAGTTTGTTTTGCTAGCACCTCAGCTGTGCTGTTGACCTGTTGGAGGAAGTGCCTCGAAACTCACTACATTGGTTTGGGACCCAGAGCCATTTAACACTCCAGCCTGTACCTTAGTTTCTCATTTTGTGAATGGGACAGGAAGGCTGTAGGGCTGTAGGTTATAGCTAGGTCAGAGCTGCTCAGAAAGGAAGAGCTCTATGTTCCTTCCTCAGATAGGAAGTGGCTTTTGTTTCTGCCTAGGTGTAGGGGACTGAAATCTAGAGGGTAGAGGGGGTGAGAGTGAGGGAGGCAAAGAGGACATTGGCTTCATCCCCAGGCTCTTGGGGCCAGCTCACTTTTGGGCCCTGAATGTCTTCTGGGCTGAGCTTCTTGCTCATTGCTTTGCCAGACTTGCTGTGTGACCTGAGGCAGGCAGATCTTGGCCCTCTCTGAACCCTGAATCAACAATAGATGATTTTGCTCCTTTTTCTGTGATCAGGCTCTTGCTCCCAAGGGTAGCTTGGTGCCAGGAACTCTTGTCTGCTGGCCCCTGGCTCTGCCTGTACCTCCCTCCCCCAGGATAGCCAGGTCTGTTTCCCAGTTACTGCAGCAGCCAACCTCAGTTTCCCTGGGTAGGTGTCACTGGTGCCTTTGCCTCCTTCCAGGATGTCTTCCCAACTCTCTGGGCTGAGCTGGACACCTAATTCCTGCTTTTCAGCTGCACTATATTCCATATTCATCGCAGCATCTACCCCCGTGTCTGTTGGACATCTTTCTCTAGCCTTGAGGGGCCAATTCTGGGAATCTCTGTGACCCCAATATGTGTTTGTGTGTGTGTGTGTGTGGGGGGGTGCTGGCACAGGCTTGACTCTTGCTGACTGATTGGCAGAGTTGGGTTGACCCTAACCTCAAAGCCCATTCCTCTGGGCTGAAGGGGCCTTGATAAGTTTAGACAATCCTAGGTAGGACCAGGCCCCCTGAGCCAGGGCTTCTCTTGTGGTTGCTGGTGCTACCTATTTGTACTGACCAAGGCATCCAATGAGCTATAAAGTCTTGCACCCCTAGAAAGGAAATCAGGTAAGTTGTCAGCATGGTCCTTGTCTACTTAGCCCTCAACTCTGACAGTGAGGCCCCCTTGCCCACACACTGGGCAGAATGGTTTCTGTACATTCCGTGGTAGCTTTGTCTGGTCTCTTTTGTAGAGAGGCACTCAAGGGGAAGGGCTGGCCCCAGGTCACATAGTGAGGCTGTCTGCTCTAGGCCTGTCCTTTCCTGGTAGCTGGGAGGTTGATGAAAGGAGACCTGGGGGAGATGTGTCTGAGAGCAGAAGCAGTTACATTAGAGCAAGAGGTAAGAGGGACAATGAACTTGATGGCTTAGAGGCTAGGACTGGGGCTTGGCCTCCTACCTTCCCTCAGTTCTCTCCTATCATAGAGACTTTGCTGGGGTCTTCCCCCAACTTGGTATCTCCATGAGGTCTTTGTGGTCCCTTCACTATCAAACCTGGATTTGCTGAATGGAGTCCCAGGAAGCAAGGAGCTTGATTAGACTTTGTAAACTATAAAGGGCTATGCAAGGGAGGGTGATGTTTCTTGGTCACACACTGTTTCTAATATCATATGAGTGCTGTGGGTATGGATGTTGAGAGGGGGCTGGTTGTACACTCTTTTCTGGGTCTGGTTGAGGTAAAGTGGGGGAACATAGGCCAGACTTGGAGCTTGGAGGCCAGCTCAGCCTTGCTCCTGCTTGGTTCTCCAGACTTTGTCCCATTCATCTTCTGAATCTCAATTTTCAATGAAGCAGCACACCAGGAGAAGTTGGGAGTTCAGGCTTAAGCTACGCCATTCTGGGATCTCTTATCTCTCCCCCTTCTTCTCTCTTACCCTGTGTCTGTGGTCATATAGGCCTGTGGTTCCCAACGTTTTTAGCACCAGGGACTGGTTCTCCTATGAGAATCTAATGCCTGATGATCTGAGGTGGAGCTGAGGTGGTGATGCCAGTGTTGGGGAGCGGGTGCAAGTACAGATAAAGCTTCACTTGCTGGCCTGCTGCTCATCTGCTGTGCGGCCTGGTTCCTAACAGTCCGTGGACTAGTACCAATCTGCAGCCCAGGGTTTGGGGATCCCTGACATAGGCCATACTCTTTGAGGGTCATGATAAGGATATGGCCACCTCATCCCCTGCCAGGTGGTCATGGGAGCCCCTGAGGCAGGACAGGGCCTAAGAGGCTGAGCTGGGAAAGGATCGGCTATGCAAAGCCCCCAAATTGCTAAGGCCAAGTCTAGTTCCAGGAAAGCTGGCCCCAAATGATAGACTAGAACCACAGCAGAGAGGCCAGGCTGCCTGTCCCCACCCACTCTAGGCATAGAGACTTGGTAGGGAGAAGGGAGGGCTCTTTAAGCTCTGGCGGCAGTTCCTTTCTAGGGCTGGCAGTGTATGTGGGCAGAGCTCTTGGTAGGGAGGGGTGTTATGGTCTCTAGCTGAAGTATTCTTTAGGGGGACAAGTTCAGAGTCTAGGCTCTCCAGGGAGAGAGTAAGGCCTCTATGAGGGGCTGAGGCTCTGGGGCTGGGGGCCTTATCCTCATGGTTCCTACAGAGATGACCACTAAGTTGTCTTGACATTAATGACCCAAATTTGTAGGGCAACGTGGGTTAGGATGGTCAGTATATGTAGAACAAATGCATTTGAGATTTAGGATGAACCCAGACCAGATGTATGGGGATTATGGGTCACTCTCAGATGAGTGGGGGCCAGATGTTCCTGGAGGTCACTCAGCTTGTCTCTGGGGGACAGGGGCAGGAGTTTGCCCCATGGAAGTCCTGGGGTAGGAAGTTTGTGTGTGCTTGAGATCTTGGGTCCCCAGCTCAGGGACTGCCTTGGCCAGTCCCCTGAGGCTGGGTCAGAGGGGAGGGGGTTTTTAGCAGGGCCAGGCTGTGGTTTCCCAGCCTTAGCCATCCAGAGACAGATCAGTAAAGCCAGGCCGTCAGGCCCCTATAATTACTGGGGCGGGAGCTGTGGCCTAGCATTGGAGCAGGGGCAAGATTCTCAAAGTGCGCCAGCTCTGAGGCCTCTGCAGGGGAACCAGGGCCCCTCCTAGAGGGACCAGCCAAAGGCAGGCATGGCCCATCCCTTTAGATCCTTAGACCCTGTCTTTCTAGCTATCTGTCCTCGTTTTGTAGAAAAGATGACTGAAGTGGGAGTCCCCATCATTCTGTTATGGCCGGGGCTCCTGCCCCATGAGTTAATGATCTGTGATAACATTTAGTAACTACATACTATGTGCCAGGCACCATTCTAAACATTTTACATTGATTAACCTGTTTAAACCTCACTACAATCGTAGGAAGCAGACCTTAAAATTAAGCCATATTACAGAGGAGGAAACTTGCACAGAGAGGTTAAATAACTTGCCTAGGGTCACACAGCAGGGAAGGTGCAGAAGCCAGGACTTGAACCCAGATGGTCTGACTCTGGAGCCCATATTCTTGAGAATTCAGCCAAGTTTCCAGCCGCTCTGAGAAAAGCAGGGTGAATGTAGGGTGATGATGACTGTGCTTGGGGGAGTAAACTTGAGCACCATGTAGCTTGCCCTGGCTGACTGGGCAGGAAGAGACCTCAGAATTATGTTGTCCCAACCTTGCATTTGAGGCTGGTCTGAGCTAGGGGTCCCTGAGGTCAGTGTCAGTTTCCTCTTACACCTTGGCCTTTTTGAGAACTCTGTGATACCAGCAAGTTGGGTTCTGGACCTGGCTCCTCTGGGGGCTGCCAAGGGACCAGCAGTAATGAGAAGTCACTGTATTTGTGACCAGCCAGCTAGGTGAGTCAGGCCAGGTTTCATCCAGCTCTGGTACCCTGGAGATTCAGGCATCTATCTCTTCAGTAAGAGTCCCAGAGGAGGGAGTTGGCAGGGCATACTGGCAGATGTGACCTTGAATCTGGGCTCTGTATGAGGTGGATCTTTATTTATTTATTTTTTTAAGTTTATTTTTTAATTTTTAAGTTTATTTATTTATTTTTATGGTGACATTATTTAATGAAACCCAGTTAGTTTCAGGTGACATTGATTAATGAAATCCAGTTAGTTTCAACACTAAGGTGTGTGTATGTGTGTGTGTATAGATTGTGTGTTCACAACCCATAGTTAGATTTCTTTCTGTCACCACATATTTGACCCCTTTTATCCCATTTACCTCCCCACTCCCTCCTACCCTTTGGCAACCACTAATATATCGTCCATGTCCATGAGTCAGATGAAGTGAATCTTAAAAGTAGAGATAGACTCTTAGGAAGAGGGCACAGCTCTAGTCAAAGCTTGGAGGCCTTTGGGTTGTCATATGCAAGTCACAGAGTCCTCAGACCAGCCAGGCCAGTATTTTCCAATCACCTGGGCTGTATATTTAGAGATACTTGGGTCTCACCTCGAGAGAACGTGTCTGTACAGATGTGGACCAAGGAGGCCTCATGTGCTAGAAGTTTTGGTTTAATTTGGGTGGCAATGGGGAGCCATTGAGCATTACTGGGCAGCCACATCAATGAACTAATAGAGGTAACACTCTTAAAACAGTGTCTGGCACTCGATGCATTTTAATACCCAGATTTTTGTTGTTGTTAGTAGTAGTATTACTGAACCAGTGGCCTGGGTTGGTGGATTTTGAAGAACTCATGGGTTACTCTGAGCCCTTGCCAGAGGTGGCAATCACTGGGCCTTGGCGTTATCTTCTTGAGTCCAGACACTGTCTATGGGCTCTAAAGCCCAGCCCAGGACTTAGGGAGAAATCAATAAATGCTTGTGAGATCAGGCTGCGGGAGGGAGACTGGAGAGGAGGCCAGCTGGTGAAGAAGAGAGAATCATTGGGGCTCATTTGTGGGCCTGTGGAGAGCAAGGAGGTGTCAGGGCCTACTCCTAGGTGTCTGGCCTGGGTATTGCCATGTTGCCACTCAGGGAATGGGGATCAGGCCGGGGAGCTGTAGAACTGAAGTCCTGGTGGCTGGGACACTGAGGGATGAGAGAGTCTATAGGATTGAGGTGGTTGGTTTTAGGGGAGTGGTGGAGGTGGGGACATCGAGTTTGAAAGGGGAGAGAACTCATCTAAGAACTTCATCTAGAGCAGGTGAGAGAGGAGTGGTTGGCAGAGGGGACAAGACAGAATTGCTTTCACCATCAGGATGAGAGAGATGTGAGCACTTTTGTGGGCTGATGTACAGAAGTGAAGGAGATGCTAAGACTATGTATAAGCTCAGGCCAGGGGTGGACCCAGGGCAAGATCACTGGGAGGCAGGAGGGACAGTTGGCCTAGAGCTGGGGACAGTTATCCTTAGACAAGAGTTGAGACCCTCGGGGCTCGGAAGGGGTGTAACTGGGGTCAATGGATGAGAAAATTCAGATGCTTCTTCTGTTTCAGAGTGTTTTCTTGGCTTAGGGATGGGGACCCTGTGGACAGAGGGCGATTCTGAATGTGGATTTGGGGTGACTGCCTGGAGAGTGTTGGATTGAGAGCTGTGGCCATGGGAAGGCTGGGGGTTGCGTGTGAGGTAGAAGCCCCACCTTGCATGCCTTTGGCTGGTAGGGCTGATGGAAGGGGCTTGGCCTGAGCTGTAGGTGGTTGCTCCTGGATGTGAGGCTTATCCTGTGACCCACCAAACCTCAGCCTCCAGGAAAGAGGCTAAAAATAAGGCTGTGGTAAAGAAGGGAGGGGGTGTGTGGGCCCAAGCCAGGCTGGAGCCCAGAGGAAAATCTGAGATGACCGGCAGGGCGGCTGTGACACATGTTTCCCATGCCAGGAGCCAGTGGGATCTCAACCACTTGTGGCCATAGCCCCTTCCAGTTCTATAGAGGGAAAATAACCCAGAAAGACTCAGATAGGGCCTGATCTAGGGCCTATGGCCTGCATGAGGCCCTGCTCCCTGGGAAGGTTCTCTCTGGTCTTTTGCATGGAGTTTAGGCCTTGGACCCAAGGTTGAGCTCCAGGGGTTGCTGGGGTGCGGGCATCCAAAGCTTCCTGTTTCCTAGATGGCCTGGGGTTCCCAGGGGCCCTGGATGCCCATCTGGACATGGAGAAATGTCCCGACCCCCTTACCAGGTCAGGGGAGGCTTTCTGGAGGCAGAGGCAAATGCTGTCCTCTAAGTATGGGAGGGGGATCGAGTCTAGTCAGTCAGCTGGGTAGAATGTGCATTGGGAGGAAATAAGAGTGTTTTGATTTGCTGTGCACACAAGCCGTCTTCATGATGACCATTTTTATATGGCTTCCTTCCCAGAAAGCGAGCCAACAGTTATCTCAGATTTATGCCTTCCATTTGGCTGTGGATAGGGACTCACTCTTCAGGGGCCCAGGGAGAGTTTTATCTCCATTTTGCCTTCCAACTCCACCCATTCTAAACAGTTCTTGTTCTGAGTTCTGGAGGTGACTTGCCATGATCCTGGCCCTCAAGGGGCTCATGGTCTAGAGTGGAAGATGAGGTAGACACTCACCCATCTGACTGTGCATCCACTCCACAGTTGCTGTGAGCTGGCAGTGTGCTGGGCCCTGGGCTAGGAAACAAGAGTGAACTGTGCAGAAGCAGTGTGGCAGAAGAATGAGTTTTGATTTTGGCAATAGACCTGGTTTCAAATCTTAACTCTGACACCTTAAGTGCTATATGACAAGTTATTTTGCTTCTCAGAGCCTCGGTTTCCTCATGATAATCACTGATACCAGTATAGGCAGCAGAGGTAGAAATGCCATCTGAAGAGCTTTACATGGTACCTGGAAGTTAGCAAAAACCAAGAACATATCCATGTTCTTATGTATCTTCCCTGTAGAACTAACTAATCCTAATGCGACAAGTGCTAAACCAAGGATGGACAGGGGCAACTAACTTATTGAGGGTGGTTGGAGGGGTAGAAATCAGGGAAGACTTCCTGAAGAGGAGGCACCTGAACTAGTCTTAAAGGAGTGGCAAGAATTAGCAGAGCCAACAAAATTGTGCCAGGATAGAAGAGAAAACATGTGTAATTGAGTGGTCATGAGTAGTTTTGGGTGACTAGAGCATTGAGTGGAGGGGTGGTGTCCTGAGAAGTGAGGCTAGGGAGTAAGGTTGGAAGGGCTAAACCTGTAGCCCTGTGGCCTGGTGGCAGGCCTGTATCTTCCCCTGAGGCAGTAGGGAGCCATAGTTGATGGTGACTCTGTGAGAGAATGGTGAGATCAAACCCACACATCAGGAGAACAGGTTCTGGCTCAGGCGTAGAAATAGACTGTGGGGTGGGAGGTGAGTGTGTGTAGCTCCCTAAGATCAGATCCAGTCATGCCACCCATAGGCCCTGAAGAAACTCTGGGCCTCTGAGGCCAGGTTGGGGCACTTTGGAGGTCCTACTTGGTGGCCCTGCCATCTGCAGGCCCAGGACTGGCCCCTGGCTCTGCCTTCAAGGCAAGGCCACAGCCTGCCTTGGTTATTAAGTCATTAACTGGGCCTCACATAGCCTCTTCATTATGGGTAATTATGGTAAATCCACTGTGGGCATTAACAGGGAGGAGGCCAGCTTCTCTTGGCTGTCGGGCTGCTAGGACAGCAGCAGGGTCTGATTTGCATCCCAGGAAATTGCTCAGCATCCCAGCTCTGGATCTTGGGAGGGACGGTGACACTCTACTCTCCCCACTTCTACACCGTCAGCCACCAGATGGGATTTTCACATAGTGCTTGGAGATTCCACTTTTGCCTACTTTCCTGTTGTATGACTAAGCGTGAGGCTTAACTTCCTGTGCCTCAGTTTTCCTTATCTGTCCAGTGGCACAGTATTATCAGCTTCATAAGATTATATGAGGACTAAACTAGCAAAGAACTTAATGCTCGATAATTCAAACCATTATCTTTCATTATCTCATCATCATTTCAAATGCTGATATCATCATCATCATCAAGAGCTCTAAGAGTCTCCTGAGGCAGGGTCCAGTCCCTTCCTCTGTCCCCTGAATAGGGAACTCCTGATGCAGCCCCTGTCTCCTCCTTTTTTCCCCTTCTCAATGCAGACGTGCAGTGGTCAGGGGGCTCTGACCTGTGGCCTGGCCTCCTGCTGTGCTCAGAGATAAGCCAAGGTGGGGGCCCTCAGGCCCTCAGGGCTGGGGGTTGTGCTTACTCAGGGCCCTGGTCAAGTGCTATAAGAGGTGAGGGGCCGAGGAGCTTGCTGAATCCCATATAGCCATGGTTCTGTCTGTTCACAGGTGGGAGTGGTTTCTGATTGTTCTGGTTAACCCCTTCCTTGATATGCAAAGCCTTAATGGGAGAGCAGAGGTGGCTGGGACTTGGGAGAAGCGATCCCCTTCCCCCTGAAAAGCAGTCCTGCAGCTCTGCCTGCTTCCCTCTGCATCTCAAATCTTGCATTGGAAAATTGGGGGTCCTGCTTATAATCCAGAGGACAGCTGGGTGAGAATATACATGTGTTTGTGTGTGTGTGCTCATGTGCTTGTGCACATGTGCTGGTGAGCAGTTACGAGTATTGCCTGTGAGCCCCCTCAACCATCTCCCAGCCAGAGGGCTTCCCCTGCAGCTTTCAGTGGCTGCCCACCTGCTCTCTGGGCTTCAGACTTGGTAGTCTTCCCTGAGGACAGGGCGCATGTCTGTTCCTCAGGTGCCAGTACCCAGTCTGGGTTCAGGCCACAGGTAGACCAGAGGCCCAGGATAGCAGATAGAAGGCTTAGCTGTTCCACTGAGCTGAGTAACCATGGAGGAACCTGGCCTGTCTGTGCCTTAGGTCCCTGCAGCAGCCAGGGAGGAGGTGAGATCCTACCCCTAGGGTGAGCACAGAAGTCCTAGTAGGGCAGGATAGAAACTTGTACTCCAACATCCCCAGTGGCCTGGCTAAACTGGTCAGGGTAGAGTTGTGTAGATGGGGCCAGCCTGAGCCCTGCAAGGTAGAAAGAGGGCTGGGCTGGGACTGGGGTCACCTAGGTGGGCTGGGGTAATGGGGATGCCAGGCATTAGACATCACCAGTAAGCATCATCTGTCTTTCCCTCCAGGCGTCCTTCTGGACATCCAGAAGCACTTTGGGGTCAAGGACCGAGGCGCTGGCTTGCTGCAATCAGGTGAGGCCCACCACCTGCTTCTAGGTCTCAGCATCTCAGGCCCCCTCCACCCGGGTGGGTCATTCCCTTCTGGGTCTCTTCCTGGTCCTGACTCACTGGAAAGAGAATAGACTTTGCATCCAAATCCCACTGTTGCCACTCATAAAAAGCAAACTTCTCCAGCCTCTGCTCTTCCTGTAAAACAAAACAAATCATACCTGCCCTGAGGGACTATGGGAGATACACCAGCGTGTAGGCCAAGGAATCAGGTTCTTAGAGGTTACCCTTATTTTGGGTCTTTGGGCCTCATCAAGACCCAGGCATCCAAGTTTCATTCTGAGGCTGATGAGGGAAAAATCCTTAGATCAGTAACTTGGGCAATGTCAACAGAGCCTTGCCAACTCTGTTTGCATATTGTCTTCTCAACCCCAAGTCCTTCCACTGCCATCAACCTGGGAATCAACCCCTTGGTCAGCCCCAGAGCTATTCCCAGACTCAGGGCAGGAGCCTGAGAATCTGGGTTTTGAGCTAGGATGGGGCCTAAGTTTCTTGGTCCTATCTTTCTGGAGCCCCCCACCCACTTGACTGATGAAGAGGCAAAGCCCCAGATCCCTGGGCCAGAGTAATGCGGCAGGTCATTAAGCAGTTATCCCAGCCTGTCTGGACCTCCATCCAGAGTCTATGTCTCCCTTGTCCCTTCCCTGTCTACTATATGGCCCCGGCAGACCTGAGCTCTTGGCTCCCTGGTCCTCCCACTAGCTGTGGCCATGCTGGCTGTGCCCTCAGCAGGCCCCTTAGACATGGGCCTCAGAGTCCTGACTTGGCCCCAACCTTGCTCTGTGGCTTGCCTGGTCCCCTTGGCCCAGGAGTCTATCTGGCTGTGAGGCACAGTTAGATATGTGAGAAGACCATGGCCTGTATTCCAGTCTGTGAACCCCTTCCCCATCCTGGGCTCTCCTGGGAGGGAGGGGTAGAGTAAGCTGGCTCTGTCCAGGAACTTGCCTGACCTGTTTAGGTGGCATTCCAGTATGCACAATGCCAGGCCTCCACAATGAGTTCATAGAGCCCAGCTGCCTGTGCTCATTTCCCAGATGGGGTCTCTGGGTCTCAGAGAGAGAGAGGATATAATAGTTTCAGGGCTCAGCCCTAATGTGTGAGAGTTAATCAAGCTAGGACTTGGGCAAGGCTGTATGGTCTAGCACCTCCTAAACGTGGCCAGGTCCTTGCCATGAATATGTCATTTTCATCCAGGATGTGAGCCCAAATCCGTCCCCTGGTCCCTACTCCCTGGGCTTCCCTGGCTGGGCTAGAGCAAGTCAACCACCCTGGGGCCTGGGACGGGTCCCTCCAGCTGCACTCCCAGTGACCAGCTCTTAGAGCAGGGGAGAGGGAGTTTAAGCTAGATGGGGGCGAGCTGCTGAGCTGATGAGGGAAGGGAAGGAGAGAGCCTAGCCATCCAGTACCCTCCCTGTGTGGCTCCTGAGACATGGGGGACCCCAGCCAAGCCTCATCCTATCCTGGTCTTGGCCTTACTGACTGATGTGAAGTAAGGCTTTACCTTTGCCTTTTCCATTAACCCCCGCACTGAGTGAGGTCAAGGCCAATGCAGCTGCCCAGGGTGTGTGTGGGAGGGCTATGAGGGTCATAGCATTGCCACAGTTGGCTGAGAGAAGTCATAGCAGTCTCTACTGATCCCTGTTGACCTGGCCAAAAGTGGACGAATACCCCAAATACCCCAGGCATCATCGTGCTTGATTCTTCCTCCTACAAGTTCTGTTTGGTCAACTTCACTTTCTAGATGAAGAGGCAGAGGTCAAAAGTGGAGAAATGACTTGCTTAAGGTCTCATTGTAAGAGAGTAGCAGGCCTGGAATTGGAACTCTGAGTGTGTTGTCCTCTTGGCTTGGGGAGTGAGTACAGATGGCCACTGAATTGGCGAGGCTTGTTCCAGGTATCTAAGAGTCTGACATCTACCTCAGTGTTTTCAAGATGGATGCCTCTGGGCCATAATTAGGGTCCCAGCACTCTCAGAGATCCTGAAGTCCTCATTCCCTGGCTCTTACCGTCACCCTTCTACCTACTCCTGGCACAGCTGAGTTGGCGTCCCAGAGTGTCCTCACTTCTTTGGCCATCTGAGCCAAGAAGGTAGGTGAGCTAGACCAAAATGTGACTCAGTGGGCACCCAGGCAAATCACCTAATTGGCCTGGGCTGCAGGCACCTGTCTCTTCCCCAGGCCCCGATAAGGTCAGAACCAGGTGGAGGGCGCCAGCCAGGTGTTGGTGCTTGCCTGGATCAAAGGGTTTGGGCTGAGAGCCAGGTTGTTTGCTTATTTCTGGGCACCAGGGGCTTCTAGGCCAGGAGACAGGGTCGGGGATGGCTATGGGTTAGGCCTGGGCCTGCCCATGCTCTTTCCTCTTGGGACTAGAGCATGAGCACTGGCTTGGGAAGAGCCTACTTTCTGTAGCCTCCTTGCAGATTGCAGCCAGCTCAGAGCTGGCCCCTGAGTCTCCTGTGGCAGCCGTAGCTCAGCCTCTGCAAAAGCCCAGAATTATAGCAGAATTATAGCTCTTGGGTCTTGCTGTTTTGGGAAATCAGAAGCCCCCATAGCCTACACCTATAGAGCTGGCTACATCCGAATCTACTGCTCAACAGGCCCTGTGCTTGGCTCTGCCACAGACTCAGTCCTTGAATTCCCTCTGTTGATGGGAACAGAAAACATATTCAGTCCCCACCCAGGCATGGGGGTTGGTGAGCTGTGGGAGCCCTGGGGGAAATGGTAGTGAATGCACACCTAGCTCTGCTTGGTGGGAGCATTTGAGTGGGGCTTTGAAGGATGAGTTAGAATTTATTCAGGGGAAAGAACTTCCAATCAGTTTGTCAGACTGAGAAGATGTGAGAAGCCCTGCTTCTTCCTCCACACTGGATAAAATATGCCAAGAAACACTTAAATTTTATAGTTGAGCTTGAAATTTCCAGGTGCCAGAAGCAAAGGATTGAACTTAAAAACAGGAGTGGGATCTGGTATTGAAGCCAAATGATGCAGAGTGTTTGGGGACCAGTATTTGTTTTAGAAGCTAGTTACAGTATTTTTAATGTAAACATTTTTTATGATAAAAAATTCTAAACATACATAAAAAGTAGAGAGTTGTATAATGAACCTTCATATAGCCATCACCCAAGTTCATCAAAGTATCACCAGTCTGACCCAGTTTCCAAGTTTGGAGGTTTCTTTGTTCTTAGGGTTGTGCAGTGCCAGCTTAGGTTCTAGTGTTGCATGGGTGACTTGGTTCCCACTCAGAGCCCAGGGCAAGCCCCCTGATTTCAAGCTGTGCTCCCAGATTGGAGGGCAGTTTTTCCATCTGCAAAAGGACAGCTCCTTCCTGGTTACAGCTTTATGCAGAGAGCCTAGTCCAGCCCCTGCTTTGTACAGGTCCGAGACTTCCACTCCATTCTCCATGTAGGCCTTATGTTTCCAGAGACCTCAGCAGAGGTAAATCCAAAACTGCTCCTTAGTGAAGCCTTTGTGAATCATGAGCCTTCATGGGACACAAATGATAATTCCTGCTGAATATAAATTCAAATTCAAAATGATATAGAGCATACAAGGAAACCCACTTTTGTGAGAAACAGTCAGCTGGCCCAGAAAATGGGAAAGCCAACTGCTGAAGACTTATAGAACTTTTGAAGAGACTTCAACATTAGGTATACTTATTTTTTAAAGTGCTACAGGAAAGAGTAGAATTTTAAGACAGGAACAGCACCTTATTAAAAAAGAACAGGGAGATGTTTAAAAGACCTAACTTTAAATTTTTACTAGTGAAAAATATGTGTTAAAATTAAAAAGTATAGTAATTAGAGGAGTTAACAAATAAACTAGACACAGTCGAAGAGAAAATGAGCAAGTTAAAAGTTGGTTCTTCTGAGGAAATCAGCATAAATGCAGGTCAGGGGAAGTGGGAGTGAGAGGGAAGGTGGTGATACTGCCTGGCTCTGGTGACTTGTGGGCTAGAGTATGGGGAGAATGGAAGGAGAAGAGGCTGAACAATAAGCAGGGTCTGATTGTGATAGGCATCTGGATTTTCTCTCAGGGCAGTGGGGAGCCAGAGAAGGTTTCAGAGCAGGGCAGGTCCCTGTAAGATGTGTGCATCAGGATGTTTACTCTGAGGCCCAGTGTGGCAATGGATGGCAGAGGAGGCTGGAAGGTAGCTCAGGGCTGGACTTTGTTGGGTCATGAGGAAGTGCCAGGATACAGGAAGAATGGGGACAGAGGAAGAGCCAGCTCAGACTGAAACCAGACAGTGCCTCTGCTTTGGGGCTGAGACTCTTGGCCTTGCTCCCTTTCCTTCTTTGGCCAGCCCAGTAACATCTTCTGCTTGGTTCTGAAGGCAAAGTGAGGCAGCCCCTGTGGCTGTTACCCCAGGTCCTCCCTGAGGCCGAGGGTCCAACCCAGGGATTATATCCTGAGCAGACTATAAAGGAGTGGTTCCTTCAGGAAATCTGGGCCTGGTGGCTTTCAGGCACTGATGGGGCCAGGTTTTCCTGGGTTCTCTCCATCATCTTGGCTGGCCTGGGCTGCCATCCTTCACATTCTGTTGGCAAGAAGGGTACTCAGGCAAAACCTGACCCCTGCCCACCCCATGCCTGCTCAAGTGCTCTCTCTGCCCACAGAATGTGGAGGATGGCAGATCTTTTCCAAATAATAGGTCAGCCAGATCTGTACTTTGTAAAAATAGTCCTGGTTCAGCTCAGGCTGAGGTGGAGGCTGGACATGGGCTCCGAGGCCACAGTGTGAAAATCCAGGGCTCCCCCAGCTCAGACTTCACCCACTCCTACTCCAGGACCACGTGTGCACTGGCAGGGGGCCTGGGGCTATCTGCTAGGGTGCCTCACAGAGGAAAAAGCCATCAGCCAGCACCCTGAACCCTTGGACCACCATGAGAGGTGGACAATTCTTATGGATGTTGTCCAAGCCCCATCTTTCTAATGACTCTCACCAGCTGGGAGGAGGGGGCACGGCTCATCTCACAGAGGAGGGAGTAAGGCTCAGCCCAGGTTCTCATGGTGAGTCACGAGCCCTGACTTCTCCCACCCTGCCATCTGTGCCCTCCCTGCCCACCCCCAACTCCCCCCCCCCGCCCCCGCTCCCTGCCTGCTGTTCCATTGTCCCAGACCTGTGGGCTCAGCACACGTGAGCTGAGTGAGGGCTTCCCCACACCCCAGCCACAGGATGTCCTCATGTGGGAGCTGCTGGGAAAGCCACCCCTACTGAGATCAGGGGTGGGGCAGCCAGAAAGCTCTCCTCAAACAAACAAAGACTATGGGGAGGAGGGTGGGTGTCCAGAGAAGCTTCTAGGCCAGCTGGTCTTTATTTTCAGCAAAGCTGCCTGCTGGCCAGATTGTCCTCTGTGCCCTTCTGGGACAGGTTCACATGTTCTGGCCTTTGTCTGTGCTCTTCCTTCTTGCCAGCAACATTATTCCTCCTGTCTCTACCTTGATTGCGTCCAGGCCCCTCCCTGGCCTGTGACATACTTGGGGTCCAGGAGAAGCCCTCTTGTCTGCCCTGAGCAGGGCAGAGGTGAGGGCTGCAAAGATGGGTCAAGTCTCCCTCCTGACCCTGGACTCCCTTGTCCCCAAGGAGAAGGCACTGAGAGACAAGGGAGTCCAGGATCGGGAGGGTTGCTGTATCATCTTCGGGAAGTTTTTCCACATATCGGTGGCCTCAGCTATAAAATGGGACAGACATGGTGAAGCTCAGGGTGGTGCCTGGTGACTTTCAGCAGGCTGGGACTAGGGGTGGGGATGGGGCATGCTTGCTCCCACAAGAGTCCACTGCAGTCCAAGATGCCTCTGCCCACCTAGATGAGCAGGCAGAAAGCCAGGGGCGGAAGAGTCAGGAGCTGCCTTCCTGCTTCACTGCAGGCAGGAGGGTGGGGATGGACCAGGAGCACCGAGGTCTAGCCAAGGCCTGGTTCACTTCTTTCTATCCCTCTCTGCTTTCCCAGTGGGGGCCCAGTGCTCTCCCTTGAAGTGGGAGAACAGAGCATGCTGTGGTTCTCCACTGTCCTCTAACTGAACACCAAACCTGGTCTCAGTGTTTAGGGCCCAACGTGGTTTTATCTCTCACTGCTTCCTCCATGGCCTTCTCATGCTGCAGTCTGACCTGCTTTCTCACTGTCCCCAGTATACCCTGAACTTTATCTGACCTTGGGAACAACAGCTTGGGCCATCCCCCTTCCCACCCTGGAAGTCTGCAGTGTGATTTAGAGCAAGTACTCTGGAGTCAAATTGGGGTTGAAATTTTGGCTCAGCCACACACAAGTTGTGTGGTATCACAATTTTGAGCCTCTATTGTCCTCTCTGTAAGATGAAGATAATAGTGAGAATCAAATGAGATAACCTATGCTTATATCCAAGGCACATCCTTGGGCCTTGCCTATAGTAAGTATTCCATAAACAATAACTGAGGTTATTATTAACAATAAGCATTGTGCCTTCTTAGCCATTATAGGGTATAGCTTATAAGATTTATAATTTATATTTTAGTATACATTCTTGATTTTAAGTTTATCATCATGGTAAACTCCTATCTGCATCCTTCAATGCCCTGCTCTGACATCACTGTCTTTATGAAGCTTCACTGTCATATCAGGGGTTGGCCCTCCTTGCTGGTTTCTTGGTGTTTTAGCCCTTAAAACACCATGGACAACCTATGGATGGGATCTGCCACCTGACCAGACAGAGGGAAACTCCTACTCTGATTCTTTTTGCCCACTCTCCACCTAGCACAGATAGGCACAGAGGGGACAGTTCTTCCTCTTCCCCCTAACATGTGTAAGTTCTAATGAAACTGAAACCTCTTTCCTGCTCATAGTATCCTGGTCTGAGCTCAGGCACACCATCGGAGGCAGGCCCAGTGTATTTCCCCATATCTTTTTCTAGATATGAGGAAATAATTTCTGCCTTGATTAAACAAGGCCCAGTGTTGATTGAGGCTGACCCTCTGGGCAGGGTGTGGCATTAAGTACCTTACAAGTCTTATCTCATCCAAGTGCTAAGAGTTGCTATTTTTATCCTCATTTTACAAATGAGGAAGTTGGCATGCTGGGTCTGGCTTAGACCTGCTCCTGAGAGTAAATTGTTAGATTTTCAGGAATTGTGTGAGCTGGTTGTTAAACACAACCATTATTAAAAACTAAATTATGTAAACTTACAATTAAACAACTAAAATTTAAAAGTAATAAATACAATTCATCACTCCCTAATTATTTTACTACATTTTGCTATTATCTATGTCCTTAAGGTTATTCACATATATTATATCTGTCTGGTAGAAACATTGTATAAACAATGCCGTGTGGAACAGTGACATCATGTTGGTACTTGAAATCAGCCATGGTGGGAATATTTACACCATGAAAATTGGCAAACACTACACATCAGGAGAGCCAGTTGTTAGACATTTATCAGCATATCACTAATTGAAACACATAGAGGCTGTGACCTGGTTGAGGTCACCCATCTAGGAAGAGACAGAAAGATGAATTCGAGCCCAGGCAGAGTGTCACTGGTGCTCAAATTAGTGTGCCTCTATGCTGATTCTGCTCTTGGTCCCTGTCACACAGAGTTGGGATTAACAGCCACCCGGACACCCACACACATTCACTGTTCTCACTAGAATAAGAGAGAGACAGTCATATTCCTCCAGCTCAGTTCTTTCCCTTTGTTTACCTCTTTCTCTCCTTCCTCCCCGCCCTCTGTCTCTTCTCCCAGTCCCTTCTCCCCAGGGACTCAGGTCTATGAGGGAGCAGCCTAGCCCATGTGCGCATTCAGCCTGGTGATCAGAGGTCTGTCACTGTCCACCTTGTCTGACCACTCCGGGCTTTTGTCTGGCCATCTGCCATCAGCTGTAGGACTGCCTTCCAGTGGGAGAAAGGGGGGCGGGGTGCTGCCATGCCATGACCCTGGCCCTGCCCTGGCTTGCTGACCTCTTCATTCCACCTGGGACCTCTGAGGCTCCTCCCATCACTGGCAGTGGCATCCCCACTGAGCCCTCTAAGAGTCTGCTGCTCTCTTGTTCTAGAAGAACAAAACCAGGTCATATCACTCCTCTGCTCAGCATCCTCCAGTGTTTTCCTTTCTCACCGGCAGAAGCCACAGGCATCACAGTGGGCCACAAGGCCCTACCCCTTATAGCCTTTCCCACCACCCCAACTGCTTTGTTCCAGCCACTCTGGCCTCTTTGCTGTTCCTCAAATATGCTAAGTATGCTCCTGCCCCAGGGCCTTTGTACTGGCTGTTCTTGCCTCAATGTTTGCGTGATTTGTTTCCTCACTTTTCTCAGGTCTTTGCTGAAATGTCACCTTCTCTGAGCCTTCTATTTAAAATTATAACATCTGCTTTACACATTTTCTGTCTCTCATTTCTGCCCTTTACCCTCCTTAGCACTTGTCCAATCTGACATACTATGTTTTTTATTTTATTGTCTGGTTCTAAGTAGAATGAAAGCTCCAAGAGGGCAGGAATTTTCTTGCATTCATTCATTCATTCATTCATCCACCTATTCAGCAAAAAGCAAATGACAGTGTTTCCAAATGTAAGGACAGCCTCTGTAGCCTGTTGGGAGGGAGGGCAGCTATGTAATGTCAGGTATGAGACCTGGAGTTCCAGGCCCAGATCTGTCCTGATTTGCTGTGTGACCTTGGGTAGTTCCCTTCCCCTCTCTGAACCTCTTTCTCAAGTATAATAAGGAAAACAGTGTGGCAAAGTACAAAGAATACTGGCTTTAGAGTCATGTAGATGGGGTCAAATCCCCACTGGGATGTTTACTGCTGGTGGGGCCTTGGGCAAGTAACTTCTCTCTGAGCTTGTCTCCCCATCTGCCAGGTGGGATGGGTTAAAGGGATACACAAGATGCTTTGTAGTGAGCCCTAGCATAGCTCCTGGCTTGTAGAAACTGTTCAATGAGTAAATCCTTACTGTTTCAAAAGTACCCAAAGGACTCGCAACTGGACGAATTGTGTGTTTGCATTGAAGAGGATGGTGTCACCCTAACCTGGAGGGCCTTTCCTGCCTCCTCTGGGCCCAGGCCTGGACAAGGCTGTCCTCTCTTGGGCCACTTCTTCGGTGCCCGGCCCAGGCTGAGCTCTGCCTTCTGAGCACTTGGCCTCATGCTGGAGTGGTCTGGACAGGTGGGCTCAGCCACAGTGACCCTGCATGGCCCCTCAAGCTCTCCTTTCCCTGCACAGTGTTCATCTGCAGCTTCATGGTGGCTGCCCCCATCTTTGGCTACCTGGGTGACCGCTTCAACAGGAAAGTGATCCTCAGTTGCGGCATTTTCTTCTGGTCAGCAGTCACATTCTCCAGCTCCTTCATCCCCCAGCAGGTGAGGCCTGTCTGGACTTACTGTCCAGTAACCCTGTGTATCCCATCCATTCCTCCAGTGTATGACCAGTCTGATTGACCTGTTCTAGTTTAGACTCAGGGTTCCAGCCCCTTTGCTTGAACCTCAGACAGCATCTTCCAAGTGCAGTGGGTGGAGGGGATCTTTGGGTACTTTTATAAACTGGCCCTGCAAATAAGGTCTTCCCCACGCTGGCCAGAACTGAAGGACTTGCAGCCTAGTGTGGTACTCTGACTCTTTCTGAACTACTTCTGATTTGGGGAGGATGCAAAGAACAAGGGGAAGTAGTCTGGCCTAGGAGTCAAGATCCTTTGGTTCTATTCCTGGCTCTGCCATCATTTTGCTGTGTGACTCTAGGTGAGTCACTACCCCTTCTGGGCCTCTCATAGTTTGTTCTTTATTCAATGAAGAGCTAAATTCTGGGTCAAAATCCTAGGGAGGCAAACATCACTTCAACAGAAGGAAGGTGTTTCTTACTTGGCTCTCACAATTCTGGGTTTGAATATCCCAACTCTGTTGCCCACTCAGCTTTGTGATCTGGAGAAATTTACTTAACTTCTTTGAGCCTGAGTTTCTTTATTTTTAAAATGGGGATAATACCTCTTAGCTAGAAGGATTATTGTGAGAAATAACTAAGTTACTGCCCAGGCCCTGGAACATGGCAAGTATTCAGCAATCATTATTTGTATTCTTTTTTCCAAAGAGGAGATTTGTTGCTTTGAGAGGTAGTGAATTTTCCATCACTAGGGACATTCAGGCAAAAGGACAACAATCATATGATGCTTACTATAGAGGGAGATAGAGGAAGAAGGGGAGAAGACCAGGGTATATCCTTAAGGAGTTTTCAGCTTAAGAGACAAAGGAGGAGACCCTGGCCTTGTCCTTGGAAGCACCCAGGCTAGCAGTGGGGAGATGTGACAGGAGTATCACATTCAGAGCCTTCAAGAAATGCTAAGTGCTGAAAGTCCTCACTGTAGAGTGAGCAATCTCTTAAAATCCATGGGTCAGGGAAGGCTTCCTGGAGGAGATGGCATTTGAGCTGGGCAGGCAGGACAGGGGGATTTGGCATTTTAGTAAAGGTAGCATGGGCAGAGGGAGCAAACCCATGGATTTGGGTACAGAAATGGTGGAATGTGTTGAGAGATGAAGGAGCAGAGTGTTTTGGCTGGAAAGGAAGGCACGGACCAGGTTGTGGGGCATGAGCTTTCTCCTGAGGGCAGTGTAGGACCCTGGAAGAGTCTGAAGAAGGGTAATGGTGAGTCAGATTTACATTGATTGTGAGGATGGAAAGGTTAGAGGTGAGGTCAGGGAGGATAAGTAGGTTTGGGGGTACAACTTTGCTTCATGGGGCAGTTTTAGAGGAGGATCAGGCTCAAGTAGGTTCTGGGCCCAGAGTGTCAGGTAGAGCTTGACATCCACAGTCAAAAATGAGGCTGGGACCAGAAGCCTCTAGGCCTCTCTGGGCCTTGTGTTGTCCCTGGCCAGGCCCCTGGTCTTCTGAACTCTGGGTTACTTCTGGGATTGACCATTGAGTTCAGGACCATGATGCCAGTGCTGGGCCCCGCTCCAGGTATGTGGGAGGGAGGGAGGGTTGAGGACAGATGATGGGCAGAGGCAGAGAAAGAAACAGACAGTTCACCTCCAATTTATGTATAAATTCATTGCAATCACAGTCTGAGTCCCACAGGAGTTTTGAGTGGACCTTGGTAATGTGATTCTGAAGTTAATTTGGCAGAGAAAACACCCAGGAACAGCCAAGAACATTGTGAAAAAAAAAAAAAAAAACAGTGAAAGGGGCCTTGCCCTGTCGGTTGTCACAATATGGCTATTCTAACCACAACATAAGAGGGATAGATTAAGAGATCAATGAAATGGAGTCCTCCTTTCTATGGGAATTAAGTGTAAAATGAAAGTTGAATCTTAAATGATTTTGAGAGAATTGACTATCCATCTAGATGAAAAAGAAAGTTTAGTCTGTATTTCAAAACACACATCAAAATAAATTTCAGATAGGTGAAAGTAGAGTAAAAAGCAAACTATAAACATCTAGAACTATAAATCAACAATAAAAAGACAATTAACCCAGAGGAAAATGGGCAAAGGATACTGACAAACAATTCTAGGAACAGATACCCAAATGGGCACTAAAAGTATGAAGAGATGGTGTTTGGTTTTGTGTAATCAAGGAAATGCAAATAAAATAAGATACCATTTCACACCCATCAGATTGGCAACAATTAAAAAGGCTGACAATACCAAGTGTTATTAAAGCTGCTAGTGGGAGTGTAAATTGATAGACTCTTTGGAGAGCAAAATGGGGGAATTTTGTAAAAGTCTAGCTCTATACATTTCATGGCCCAGCCTTCTACTTTGAGGGATATGCTCAAGAGAAACTCCAACCTATGGACACGTAGTGACCCATGCATGCAAGGATGTTTGTTGCATTCTTGTAGCAGAAAAAAAAAGGGAAATGATCTAAGCGACCACAATAGAGTGATGCCCAGATAAAATGGGGTGTCAACATCCTATGAGACTCTTGACTGCAAAAGAATGAACTAGATCTATATTAACCAGCAGAAAATGGGTTACCAAAAGACTGAAATGAGGTGAAAAAAGCAAGTTGTGGGACAAGATGCATGGAAAGTTTCCTTTTATGTTAATTTCTTCAAAGCACAAGGGGACACCGAGTGTTGTTCATTGGTACCTGGATGTGTAACAAATGCACAAATACACAATATAGTGGGTAGTGGTGCAGGATTGGGATCAACAGGATTCCCTGTCAGAGGGTTTTTATCTGCCTGCTCCTGTACTGAGGAGAATGACTGAGGAAATCCCTCCTGTTCTCTTTCTCTCTCTCTAAACTATAAAAACAAAACATTAAAAAATATTTAAAAATCATTTTGGGGTAGAGTATGCTTTCCTAAAAAAGACATGAAATCCAGAAGCCATTAGGGGAAAATCAACAGATTGGACATCATCAAATTAAACACAAAATAAAGCTTCTATATGGTAGAATTCCCATATACCAAGTGGAAAGAAAGATGATGGAAAATGTTTGTGACATATGCAATATAGGATCAATACCCATGATATATAAAAAGCTAATAGAAATCAAGGCAAGAAAGACAAACAATCCAACAGAAAAATAGGCAAAGGCTGTGGGCAGCTAATTCCCAGGAAAAGAAGCAGAGGCAAGGAGCTAGGGGGAGACTCAGAGACAGAGTGAATGAGCTACAGAAGTGAGAGGCATAGAGATAGCTGGGCAGGAGCAGTGATACAGAGAGAGGGCCAGGAAAGAGCTGGGCAGGAGAGAGGGAAGTAGGGAGCCTGGAGGAGGGCTGAATGTGGGCGATGCTGGCTGGATGGGTGGTCAGGGTAAAAATGACCAGGCTGGGTTCTCAGGCTCTGGGCAGCTGGGGGCATGGAGGGGCCTCGTCCACATCAAAGGGGTAGTAACACTGGCAGTTGGCATGGCCCCACCCTTCCCAGCTCAGTGGGGCTTTGCTCTTTGATGTGTGTATGGGGGAGGGGCACTGAGCCCACTGGGTTGCTCTAACCACTCCCCACTCACATGGGGTCCTCAGTGCTGCCAGGGTCAGCTCAGCTGCCCTGCCTGAGAGTGGGACACAGAGTGAGAGTGACTCAAAGTGGGGCCAGAATCCAAGGAAGAAATCTAATTTTGGGAGGGCAGAAACACAGGCTATGTTCTCCATGCTTATGGGGATGAAGGAGGCCTATCTGGGTCATACCTACAATTCTCAACTTGGGAAAGTCCAGTTCCATCCCAGCACTGGGCCACTCAGGCCCAGTCAGACCCACTATATGGAAGGTAAAACTGAGGCCCAGTGTGCCCCGGGGATGTAGTGGTTGCCAAGGCAGAGGTTGGGCTTCATTTTCTCCTCTGGCTCCTGGACCCTGCAGAAGGTGGGCAGCAAAGTGGGGACAAAGGATGAGTAGTCAGGGGAGCAGGACAGTCTCCCAGCATTATCCACACCTTCCTCACAGCACTTCTGGCTGCTGGTCCTGTCTCGGGGGCTGGTGGGCATTGGTGAGGCCAGCTACTCCACCATTGCGCCCACCATCATCGGCGACCTCTTCACCAAGAACACACGCACGCTCATGCTGTCTGTCTTCTACTTTGCCATCCCGCTGGGCAGGTGAGGATCTGGGCAAGGTTCCCTTGGACTTCTGACCACTCTTTCTCCTTGAGGCAGTCCTCTGTGACCTAAACATGTGAGCGGTCAGGCTTGGAAAAATGCCTGGACCTGCTCCCCAGATGACTGGCTGGGTAATTGGGGTGGGTGGGCGGGTGACCTGCCTGGTAGATAGTAAGCATCCCCTGCACATACCATCCCCACCCCTATCTGTCCCTGCCTGACTGTCTCTTCTCTGCAGTGGCCTGGGGTACATCACTGGCTCCAGCGTGAAGCAGGCAGCTGGAGATTGGCACTGGGCCTTGCGGGTAAGCACACGCCCCAGACCAGACCATGCCTAGGGTCACTCAGAAATTCAAGGACAAAGCCTTGGCTAGAATGTGGGCTTGGCCTCCAGGCTTCCCAGCTCATGGGCCTGGGCTCTTCTAGATTAGTCCAGTGTGGTGTCAGGGAGCCCAGGAATGAGCAGAGCTGGATTCAGCCCTGCCACCTCAGGGGCCCCCAGGCTAAGAGGACAAAAGACTCTCCCGCCATGTCAGCCATGTCAGGAAATTCCAGGTCCACGATGGTGCTTCCTGCTATAAGCCCTGCCACTGCTACAGTGAGGTAGAGACCAGACCTCTGTGTGGGGGCCCCCTGAGTCTGCAGCCACTTCCTGTCCCCTGGGAAGACTCCAGGCAAGTCTGCCAAGGCTCCAGGACAGTGCAATCAGAGGAAACAGAGATCCCCAGTCTTGCAGGGTAGAGGAAGCTTAAGACAAAGTGTTTTTTCCTCAAAAGCAGGAAGGAAGCAGCCTCCATGGAATTTCTTGATGGGGGTGGGGTTGGCTAATGGAGAGGAACTCCCCAGCCCATGGGCTCCAGGCCTGGTAGGGGTGGGGATAGAGTTCTCTGTTCTTATGAGCTGATGGAGGAACATGTTATTTTGGAATCCAGGTTGCTAAGATGTGTCTCCACCCTAACTCCCACCTCCCGCTGTCTGGAGAGAGGCCTGGGGCCTTGGAGATTCTATTCTTGACACTGGACTGGACACAGGGAAGACCCAAAGGAGTCTCCAAGCCTCTGTTCTCCTGGGGCCCACATGGGCCCCTCCCAAATGATAATCTACCTGATCTATCTGCTGGAAGCTTCATGCCCAGCAGGTCCCTTCCCAGTGTCCCCCAGGGCAAGGAGCTCTCATGAGGAACTTTCCCAGACCCAGATATCTGGTATCTGGCTCCCTGTCTCCAGGAAATCATTTTCTTCTCTCACGCATCATTCTACACATCCAGTATCTACCTGTCTTTCTTTATTTCTATCCATCCACCCATCCATCCATCATCCATCTTCCTGTTTTTCCATGTGTTAATTCACTCATCCAGCGATCTATTGATCCATCCATCCATCTTCATATGTTTTTCATCAGTTAATTCATCCATTCATCCATCTTTCCATCTGTCTGTCCATCCCTTTGTCTATCTCTCCAACCATGTCCCCCCTCCTCCATCCACCTGTCTTTCCCTCCTTTCTTCCTTCAGTCCCCTCTCCCATCCTGTCCCTGGTCTGGACACTCCAATTTGATCCACCACATTCCTAGTGGTTTTGCAGCAGTTGTCAGGAAGGACGGGCAGATACTAACCCAGGGGAGGGACCTGGAGCCCAGAGAAGGTGCAGCTTTCCTAAGCCCCTTTTCCTAGTGCAGCAGAAATAAAGCTGATTCTGCTCTGGTGTTCTAACTTGGTGCTCCCTGTCCCATCAGGTGTCCCCCATCATGGGCATGATCACAGGAACGCTCATCCTTGTCCTTGTCCCGGCCACTAAGAGAGGCCATGCCGACCAGCTCGGGGGACAGCTCAAGGCACGAACCTCATGGCTCCGAGACATGAAGGCCCTGATCCGAAAGTGAGTACTGTTGGGAGGAGTCTGGTGAGAAGAGGGAGGTCTGCTGAGGCGAGAGGACACCTGTTGCAAGGCAGCCCACCTGGCACCCTCGGCCAGACTCCTTACTGTCTCTGTTGTCCACAGTGCTGGGAGTGACATTTTGGGCACTAGTGTTTTATTATTCCTGCAGCCATAGTCCTCACGCCTGTAACCAGTAAGGGAAGGCATTAGAGGCCTTCTGTCCCTGGGGATGGAGTGGGGGAGAAAAGGCTGCCTTCTGGGCCAGCTGCAAGGCTCTTGGCCCCCACTCAGTGTCGCTGCCCTGGCCTCTCCCCAGCCGCAGCTACGTCTTCTCTTCCCTGGCCACGTCGGCTGTGTCATTCGCCACAGGGGCCCTGGGCATGTGGATCCCGCTCTACCTATACCGCGCCCAAGTAGTGCAGAAGACGGCAGAGACGTGCAGCAGCCCGCCTTGTGGGGCCAAGGACAGGTGAGGGCAGGCTGGGGTGGGGGTGGTGGGTAGCAGGGTAGTGAGGGACACTGGATAGAAGTGCCAGCTCCTCTGCTGCAGCCTTGGGCTTCCTCTCAACCCATACCCCACTGTCCTCTGTCCCCACAGTCTCATCTTTGGGGCCATCACCTGCTTTACGGGCTTTCTGGGTGTGGTCACGGGGGCAGGAGCCACGCGCTGGTGCCGCCTGCGGACCCAGCGGGCTGACCCTCTGGTGTGTGCTGTGGGCATGCTGGGCTCTGCCATCTTCATCTGCCTCATCTTCGTGGCCGCCAAGAGCAGCATCGTGGGGGCCTATGTGAGTGCAGTGCGGGGTACAAGGGTGGTGGTGGGAGCTGGCCTGGCAGGAGATGTAGTCTGACTTATGGGGCCCTCCTTCCCCATGGGGAGGCTGCTATCTGCCTGCCCTGCTCTTTCCAGGGCCTGTCCAGGGCTCTGGTGTCCTTCAGGGCTACTGGCATGGCTTGGTAAGCCACAATTTTCTTATAAGCCTGACTGCCAGGAGATGCAAGCCCCAGGGACGGGAGGGAAGCTTTGGGGTTCCCTCCCTAGCAGACCTGGGCCGCTGGGGGTGGAGGGCCTCCTGACAGTTGCTCTGGTTTCTCCTGTGCAGATCTGCATCTTTGTCGGAGAGACACTGCTGTTTTCTAATTGGGCCATCACTGCAGACATCCTCATGGTGAGGCAGGCTGAGGCTGCCTTTGCTAACTAGGCCTCTTGACCTCTTAGGGCATCTGGGGAGGGCAAAAGAAGGGGTGGAAGAGCTGGCAGGGCTTGTGGGGGTTGGGGGGTGGGTGTGAAGGCATGCTGGGAAGGTTAGCCTGGAGGCAAGGAGATCAGAAATGTTGGAGCCTGCATGGGACAGGTCCTTAAATCAGAGGGTTGAGCAGGCAGAAGGATTGGATGTAGGGACTGGTTGGGGAGGGAGACCTCTGGAGGTTCAGGTTTGCGGCTCAGAGGCTGGCAGTGCCAGGCTGGCACCAAGGGGGTGCTGCCTGCCAGCGCTCCTCCCCCAGGGTCTGAGCTTCTATGGACTCTGCCCTCCCAGCTCAGCCTGGGTCCCAGGCACGCCTGCCCAAGTGCCTGCGGCTGGGGCTGGGTAGACAGAGGCTGTCTTCACAGGGCCAACAATGGGCTCCAGACCAGCCAGCTAGGGACAAAAGGCTGTCTGAGTGTGGCAGGGGCTGGTGTCCCTGGGTGGGGTTGGGTGCAGCCTGGAAGGAACTGGGAAGGGGCTGTGGCCCTGGTAACTTGCAGTAGTCTGAGGGGTGATGAGGGGTGGGGGATGGAGTGATATCTGGTTCTGCCTTCACTAATCCTCCAAGTCAGTGTCAAGAGATGATTGGGAGAAAGAAGTGCAGGAGACTGGTGGGGCTGGGGGTGGGGGTTAGGAAGCTGCCAGGAAAGGCTCTAGGGGCAGGAGGCCAAAGAGCTCCTCATGGGCGGACCCTCAGGGCACTCAGGGTTTGGTGCCACAACATAGGACAGCCCAGGAGATCACAGTGTGCCATGCATTGGGGCCTCTGCCAGCTCCTCTCCTTCAGGAAAGCTACCTTCCCCACCAGAGCTTCCCTGAATATTTGCTTCACCTGCGGCTGTCTCTCTCTTGTCCACGGGTGGGGGGAGGTGAGGGGAGGTCTGACTCAGCTATATGCCTCAGCATGGAGCCAGGCCCCGTGGCAGGGTCACTGCCCAAGCCCAGAGTGAAGGGAGGAGGAGTCTGTCTACAGGGTAGGATCCCCATTCCTGCCTCTGTCCCTAGGGACAGCCCTAGCTGCTGGCAGGGTTTGGGTCCCAGGGAAGTCATGTCCCATTTTATTAAGTGTCAGAGCCACGTGACTAATTATTACTGGAAATGGGGTCATACATCAGATCCAGGTCTCCCCCCCACTCCCTGGATGCTCAGTGGGTACTGCCTGCTCTCACAGACTGTCCAAAGGCTGGTATTCTGACTAGATGAGGTAGCTAAAGCTTGGGGGCAGGAGGCTGCGTAGGGGCACCCACTGAGCTGGCTGCTGCCTGTCTCACTGCTCCTCTGCTGACCTTGGCCCACCCAGCTTTGGAGCTGCAGCCCCTGGAGTTAGGGCCTGCTCTGTTTGATAGGGAATCTTGGGGCCTAGTAGCCCCTGGCATTTGGTGCTGTGGGTGCCCAGGCAGGGTCCTCCTCCCTACTTCCCTCACAGGCCAACCTAGGCCTTGCCAGCTTCTCATGGAGAGGGAACCAAGATGGGCTTGTTCCTGGGGAGGTGAGGGCACGAGGCTGAGAGGTCAGGATTCTAGGCTTAGTGCTCCCTGACTCGTGTGTGATCTGTGTCCCTCTGGGCTTCAATTTCCCATAATCACTGCACTTGGCTCCCCACTAAGAGCCCAGTGCAGAACCTAAGGCAGTCTGGTCTCATGAGCTGGAGATGAGAAGAGCCCTGCTGGATGAAGGATGAGGTAGGAAGAGGGAAGGGACCAGGGGTTTGAGGTATTAAGACACCAGGGCAGAAGGGGTCTAGTGTGTGAGGGCTTCAGAAGTGTCCTGACCTCAGAGACGAGACCAGGTGGGTGAGCTTGACTCCTCTGGCCTCTGACCTGCCACCTCTTCTACAGTATGTGGTCATCCCCACGAGACGGGCCACTGCCGTGGCCTTGCAGAGCTTCACTTCTCACTTGCTGGGGGATGCCGGCAGCCCCTACCTCATTGGCTTTGTGAGTCCCCTGGGGCTGAGCAGCTGTGGTGGGTGATGGGCTTTGGTAGGTGGTCCTGCCCTGACATCCATCCCCAATCCTCGCAGATCTCTGACCTGATCCGCCAGAGCACCAAGGACTCCCCACTCTGGGAGTTCCTGAGTCTGGGCTATGCCCTCATGCTCTGCCCTTTCGTCGTGGTCCTGGGTGGCATGTTCTTCCTCGCCACTGCTCTCTTCTTCCTCAGTGACCGTGCCAAGGCTGAGCAGCAGTGAGTGGGGGTGGGGTGGGCCTGTTGCTTCTGCTGCCACAGCGCTGCCTGGGGTGGTGGGAGGGTGATTTGGGTGGGTCACCTGTCCCCTTCCCCACCCCCCCCCCCCGTCCCCCTGGGGTCCGAGCCCTCGAGCCTTCCTGTCCTTATGATGCTGCCTCCAGTTCAAAAGCCTCCATCCCATACCCAGGGAGGGCCTGGGAGCTGTGGGAGCCCATGGTGGATCAGGCTGTTCCTGGTGGTTCTAAACTTGGGTTTTTCTCTGGAGCTCAATGTTTTCGGAGCTGGGACCCCTTTCTTTCCTTTTCCTCTCATTTTCTGACTTCTTTCTCCTCTCCTCTTTACTCTTCTTTTTCCTCTCCCCACCCTTGGGCTCTCCCACTTCCCCCTGGGGCTGACGAGGTCCCTGCCCAGCACATCCGGTCAGCCGGCCTCCGTGATGCGATGTGCCAGAGCAGTGCCTGGGCCCGGTCCCCGCTGATCCGCCACCTTGACCCCCGCCCGTCTCTTCCCCAGGGTGAACGAGCTGGTGATGCCACCTGCATCCGTGAAGGTCTGAGGCGGTGAGTGCAGGCCAGGGGGCCTGAGGGTGGGGTCTTTGTGGGAGGGGAAGAGGGGGTTAGGGAAGAGAGCACTCAGGGCGGCACTTTGCTCTTCCTCCTGAAATGTTGCCTAAATGGATTGGAGGATACGTGGGAAGGGGGCAGGCTCCCTCTTCCAGTAAATCAGCACCCTCCCCCTTCCTTCCTCAGAAGGGCTGAGGGCATAGATCAGGGCTGGGACTGGCCAAGACTCTGTACTGTTCTGGATTCTGACATCCCTAATCTTCCTAGAGGTGCCAGGGCCCTGACTCCTACTTTGACCTTCCTCTGAGCCTAGCCTCTGGGAACTGCGCTTCCCAGCAGTGCAAGACCCAAGGTCACCACCCCCCCCTTCCCCCGCCACCCCTGGTCCAGGAGACCCATAACCCTTTCACGCCCCCCTCCCCACCAGCCCAGAGAAAGGCGTCTTTCCAAAGAAAAATGAAGGAGGGAAGTTTTAGATTGGCCCCTCCCAAAGCTCCACTTCTGACCTTTTATCCTCCTCATTCCAGGTGCCTCTGGGACAATGAAGAGCCCTCCCTCCCACCTGGTCTGGGGGATAGCCTTCAGTCTCCCAGACCTGTTGGGCTGTCCAGCTTTCCATGTGACCCACGGCTGGGTACCCACCCTCTTTGGTTTGAGACTGAGTGGCCGTGGATCCAAGAAGAGGCCATGTCCTCAAGTAACCTAGAAGGCTGTGTATGCTGGGGCCACATGGTTGGACAGACCTCCAGCCCTGGGTTTGGGCTGCAGGGCCCTTGGGGTTCAGGGAGAAGACACTCTCCATTGGGGATGTGGAGAGAGCCTGGCCTGTCACCAGCTTATGTGATCTTGGGCAAGTCCTTGCCCTCCCCAGACCATGGGGCCAGTGGACTGGCCTTTCCCCTGCAACTAGCCCAGCAAGGCACTGTTTCCAACTTTGAAGACCCAACAGCTCCTGGACTGCACAAAGAGGTAGCCCAGGACTCAGGGTGGCACTTCAGGCTCTGAGGCTCCCTGAAGGGCCTGGAAGGTGAGGAATGCAGTCTTTCAGCTGAGCCTGTGACCTCGGGAACATTGGACTCAAAATGGCAGCCCCAAGAACCCAAATTACTGGGCATTTTTCAACCTGGCGGGTCACTTGTCTCTGTTGCCTCAGGATGGATCTCACTGGGTCTTCCAGTTGGAGACATCCCAACAGAGAACTGGCACCACCAGGGGTGAAGGCCCTGGTGGCTGTTATACAACATCTGTGCCCCCAGGCCCGAGAACTTTGAGGGTTGCCGGTCCCTGCAGGGCTCCTTGCAGACCCTGGAGAACCTCTGCGGTTCATCTCATTCTGGAACCCCCACAGAAGCCTGCCCCAAGCTTGGCCCTTTCCAGGGGTAGGGCCCAGGGGACTATTTATTCCCAGAATCCATGGGGCAATAGCCAGGGCTGTGGCTTCCAGAGGAAGCAGCCATCCTCTAAGCTTCCTGACCCAGGGAATAGCCTGGCGAGAGCCACCTCCACCCCAAATTGGCTGCCGTTGCTCACACGCATTTCCACACAGCCCACTACTGCCCCAGCCCCTGACCACCCCTGTAGTCCTCTCTGCATACACCATGCTATCATTATAGCCACACACAGGGTACAGCTGCCAACTTTACATGAGATTGCTGCCCCCAGTGTGGAGCTTATCATATCCCTTCTGTTCCCTACTCCTTCCCTACACATTTGCTGGAATCAAGGTGGTTCAGTTCTGGGGGCCCCTTGTGGCCAGTAGGAGACTCTAAGAGCCAGCTTAGACAATGTTCTTTGCCCTGTAGTTACTGGCTGGTGTGGCTTCAGTGGTGTGTAAGCTTGTGGAATACCCATTCCCCAACAAGCTCTGGGGTACCCTGGGGGGCCTAACAAGGGGGGACTCCCCAAAGACCAGCCTGGCCTCTACCCCCACCCCAGCCTCAACTGGGGCCCCAGCAATGTTTTCTTGTTGTACAAGAACCAGGTCCAAGTGTTGCCTCCTCTTCCTTCCGGAAGCCAAACCGCTCCTTTATTTTTTAGAGCTGCTGATTGTGAATCTGAGTCTTAAGAGAGAAGCCAAATATATTCCTCTTGTAAATGAAGAAATAAACCTATTTAAATCATGCCCTGGTGGCTCCTGTAGTAAAGCTGCCCAGGGGTGGGGGGCACAAGGAGTGGTCACACCTGTGCTCAGCCAGTGTGCTGGCTGACACTGCCCTGGTGGTGTCTACCTGTGCAGACTCACCTCATCATCACATTGCCAGAAGCTAAGGTCCCAGCCCTGTACGGCTCAAGTTGTGCTCTGGGCTGAGAAAAAGGCCAGCCAGAGAGCAGAGGCAGGGCCCAGCTCAGGGCCAAGGTCTCTGCACCCACCCTGGGACTATGTGGAAAAGGACTCGGATTGTGTTTGTTGCAGCAATACCTCCTGGCAGGCTGACAGCGAACCTGCTCCATCCCCAGTGCCAGAAGGTAGTACCTCACACAGTGGCTTGTTTATTAATATCATGGTTAAAAAACAGGAGTCTCTCAGGCTGATAGGGAGGGGCTGAAGAGCAGGGCCTGCACTCAGGACTTTCTCTCCTTCCTCATCTGTGCTTTCTTTTTCTTGGCCCCAGTCTGGAGGAGGCTCGGGCTCTTGCTGGCCAAAGACAATCTTGCCTTTTTCTGTGGCAGTGCCAAGTGTGGCGACTTGCCTGAGACCCCTTTTTTGGGCAGCTCCTTCTGATGCTGCTTTTCACCAGCAGGTTCTGTGGGGGACACAAGGGTGGCTCCATTCACCTGGGACAGCTTCCGATTTTTCTTCTGTAGCTTTGGGGTCTTGATAGGGGTGCTGGGGTTTGCAGCAGGGGACTTTGGGGCAGGATTCTTGATGGCAAGACTCTTGGCAGCAGGAGTCCCATTGACCTGGGCTTGGGCTGCGACCTTAGCCTTCATCCTTTTCCTCCTCTTCTTGCCAGTGCTGGGGGGCTGGTCCCCACTGATGGATGTAGGCTTGGCATTCTCTTGTGTGGTGCCCTCAGACTTGCGTTTCTTGCGCTTCTTGGTCTCTGGCAAGAATCCCTTTTTCTTTCGCTTCATGCTAATGGGGTTCTGCATGGCACTGGGGACTTCCCTGGCATCCTTCTTCTCTAATTTGGGACGCCTGGGAGAAAGTGAGCAAAGTAAGGCAGTGACCAGCAAGAGCACGAGTGACCTATACTTCTCATCCCAGGTAACCCAAACTGCCCAAAGCTCCCATACTGGGGCACACACATCAGAACGTGGGCAGTGTGAGGGTCTCTCCAGTACCCTGCAAGGTATGGGTCCTCCTCCCTGAACCTACTGGACTCCGAGGATCTTCATGGCCTGCCAGTAGAGGTCATAGAGGCGGCTAGACCCGGCTGAGTGCTCTCCTTGCTGCACCCTCTGTTGCAGGTTTGACTGCTGGCTCTGCAGCACGCTCCGGATACAGGTTAGGTCCACAGTCAGCTTCTGCAGAGGAGTTGGAAAGCTGTGGCTGCAGTGGAGATGGGAAGCAGGGCCTCTTCCCAGCTCTTGGTCCTCAGTCCTCCCACGCTAGCCCAGTTATTGCTACCTCTCCAGTGACCCCATGTCCCCTTTTGACCCTCGGCTACTGCTTCTGCCTGTAAATAACAGTTCTTACCTTGGGAATGGAAAAAAGAACCCCAGGTGCCATGTTTGTTCCCAAGCTGATTCCTCACCACCCACTCAATCCGCCCCTTGGCAGCTCTGGCCCACCCACTTTTGAGAATACCATGCAATGACCTTGGGCGGCCAAAGCCTTTCTTCCTATCTCACCCTCCCTGCCACATACGGAATGGATTATTTTCGAATCCCACTGGATTCTAGAACACCCCTCTCTCCTGGGTTTTTACTACCACTCCAAGCACTGCTTCTCAGGTCTGCCCACTGTTCTGCAAGGCCCTGGCCAAGGCCCTGTCTCCTCCCTCTAGTACTTCTCAAAAAGTTTGCCCTGCACATGAGTTTTGACCAGTGTCTATGCTAAGGGATCTGAAACCTTTCTCTCTGGGTCAGATGGAGGGAACCACACACTTATTCACAGCTGCCTTCTGACCCCAATTCTGATGGCTCCCTGCTCCTCTGCAGGCCTGGAAACCTGGCTTCCTCCTAAAAGTTGCCAACCTGGAATCTTCTTCACTGCCTCCCATGGTCCTCAGCCCTTCCAGCCCTTTCTCAGCTTTCTTACTGGGGTACAACAGCATGGACACAAGTGGGGCACTCTCCCTTCCCAAGTCAATCACCTATGTCCATAGCTCTCTAACCACCCAAATAAAAACAGCTTATTCCTCCCCTGGCATTCAGAACCTTCGTCATGACTCACTGGCCACCCCCTGCCTTTGCTGAGATTGGTCCCTCTGCCTGCCTAGTGACCTCCTTCCTGAGCCCATGGCTCACCTCATGATTGATAATCCGGAAAAGAGCGTTGAGCAGCTCTAAGGAAGACCGCTCCTTCAGGTGCTCTGACTTGGTCTGCGCCTCACCCAGCGCCCGCAGGTTCTAGGGAGAAGACAGCCAGGCTGAGCCACTCTGGAGAACTGACTAAAGCCATTTCCCATACCAGAACCCACAGCCCTGAGGAAAGAAATGCTTGCTGGGGCAACCCTAAACCCACCCCCAGGCTTAGGGTCCCAGTAATCCTTGCTCCTTGGCTCCTGACGGTGTGGGAGAGAGTTCAGTGGCTCTTACCTCAGTGACCTTTGCCAGGATCTGGCCAACCAGCTGCTCCCACTCAGGGTCCTCAAAGCATAGTCTCAGCTCCCGAATGGGCAGGGTCTTCTGCAGCAGCAGGCAAGCCTGGGCCTGGGGTGGAGAAATGTGGTTGCCAGAAGCCTCGCTGTGTTTGGCCAAGGCTTAAGAAACTGTGGGGCTCTGCGAGCCCGCTGGGCATCTACTAAGGCTACAACAACTCTAGGCTGTGTGAGGGTATGCCTGCTGCTCTGGGTCCAACCTGCCTGGGTTGTTATCACAAAAGTTCTGGGTTCAGTAATCATCTACTCCTGTCCCACCTTCTCAGGTAGGTGGGGAAACAAAGGCCTAAAGGGAAAGCAAGGGTTCCTAAATGGACAGAGGTGGCAATCCAGATTGAGACAGTATCTGACTCTTAACCTCTCAGTATTGTACTGTCTTCCTCCAGCCTTCCCAGCCCCCTTCCCCAACCCCCGCCCCCCGCCCTGGCTACTCCCCAGAACCACCCTGGGGCCCACCCGTCAGCCCAGACCCCGAGCAGACAGGGGCTTCCTCTATGCAGGTCATAGTGTGAGTGCTAAGGAGTCGGAAAGCTCAGGCCACATGGGAAGTGGCAGCAGCAGGAGCAAAGCTACCCCCAGTCCCATAACTATACAGTAGGGGACGGGCTGGCCGGGCCAGGCTGGGCCCTCCTGTCCCACCCTCACCCTCACCCTCACCCTCACCAGGGCAGCATTCCTGGCCCTAACAAATATCCATCCAAAATTGAGTCAGGTGAGTAACTCAGACAGGCCCTGGGCTGGGATTTGGGAAGGCCCTTACCTGATGGCGGGGCCGTGCTTGGCCTGTCACATGCTGAACTACAACGGGGAGCAGGCTCTTACAGAGCACCTAGGGAGGGAATGACAGGGTTGATATAGGGGACTAGGCTGATCAGGGGCTCTGAGAGGTGGGCCAGCCCCTACACTCACCGGGTGCCGGGAGAAGAGGCTGAGGAACATGGGAATGGTGAGTGGGCTATTGCGCTTGGTCAGGAAGGAGCTCAGTGCTGATGAGTAGACAGGGGTCACGAGGCTTAAATCCAAGCAGCTGGTAGCCTGGGCCACCTGAGAGAGAGCTGGTGTAATGCCAGGGAGAAGGGGTCCCTGGTATGGGAACAGAGCCTGGCTGCCTTCAGAAGGCTGAAAGCTGGGTTCTTGGAAGTCATCTCAACTCCCCATCTGTGAAATGGGTGATGGTCCCAGCCTGCTGCCAGCACTTGCTATCTATTGGCAGTGGACTTTCTAGGCCAAGCCTTCCTGAGCCAGGGCCCACTCACCTTGGGGCCCTTAGGCTTAGTGCTGGTATCAGTGCCTGCTTTTTCCTTCTGGGTCTTGTGGATGGACCTGTCAGCAGTATTTCCCTTCAAGACCCGCAGCAGGTAGAGAGAGGCGTTGAAGTAGTAGAGGGAGATGGAGGAGTCGGCCTGGTGACTGGCCTGCTGCACCAGACGCTCTACCTGGGTGTATAGAGCCTCCACGCAGTTGCCCACATCATGACAGTAATGCCGGGAGCGGCACAGGTGATGTCTGTGGGGTAGTAAGAGGCAGCATGGGTTACAACATTCTTTCTACCCTTGCTCCCTGCTAAGCAGAGTCAACCCCAAGAACAGGGATCCCGAGTTCCCATTTCATAGGGAAACAGAAAACTAGAGAAGAAAAGGGATCTAAGGATGCAGAGCGAGGCCCAAGGCTACCTGTAGATTTGCTGAGAACAACGCAGAGGGGAAACTGGCTCCCTAAACTGAGGCTGCACCATGGTCCACATCTCCTGTCTATATGTCTCTTGTGGGACAGTGGCTTTTAAATCTATTGTAAAGCAAGACCAGGGTCTGTGTGCTTCGAATTCTGTGTGGCCCCACAAGGCTGGGAACAGAGTAGGGATGAAAGGCAGGACACTGAACAAGCCTAACATCACCCAAGCAGGTGGTGGGGAGAACTAGCTGAGAAAGTATGGCCCAGGGCTCACAAGGGAGAAGTGTTGGGAGTGTACTGTCTGTTACACTCTCCCTAACCTCTCTATGCTGTGCATTCCACATCTCAAGTCGCTAGGCCTTCAATTCCCCCAGCATCTCTGCATTCCAGAAGGCAGGTCTGTATCTGCCACCTACATCACCCCTCTTGTGGGGGGCTCCCTGAGGCCTCTTATGTTCCAGCTGCAACTGACAAACTTCCTTCTGAACCCTTACTGCCCTGCCTGTGGCCTCTGGGCCCAATGAACTCTATAGCTCCAAGCACTGATGACATCTTTCCAGGAGGCTTTCTCTAGCACCTTGAGACTTGTTTAGTGCCTCCACCATTTTGTGCTCCCACTGTCTCCTATCCAACCCCCACCACAGCCCCAGAATGTCACTGCCAAAAGTTCAGTCTGGTTTCCCAAAAGCAGTGACCCTGAGGGCAGAGATGGGACTGGGGGCCCTTGAGGATGGCGGGTCTGGTGGAAAGCTGGTGCTTGCTATGTGTCAGAAAATAGATAAATGAATTAAGGGCTGTGTGTATTAGTGACACAAGATCCCAGAGCAGAGCAGTGAGCGTTGAGAGCCAAGTGGGCCAACTCTGGAAACTTGGCTCCTACCTTTCCTACTCAGGAAACCCCAAAAGCCTGGCGCTCCTCTGAGCTCTGGTTTGGGGGCACGTTGGTTGCCCCTTGCTCGCACTCACGTGAAAATGCGGGCTGTCTTGTGCAAGAGGTCCTGTTCCTGCTTAGTGCTGCTGGTGCGCATGCTGCGCCGGATGATGTTCAGCAGCGGCTCGAGCAGCTCCAGGACCAGGGGGTTCTCGGGCTGCTTGGTCACCAGCACCTCGATCAGGTCCAGGACCTGTGACCAGGACAGGTGGTCTCAGCCAGGACTGGGAGGACATGCAGAGGAAGGGGAGAGGCAAGGTGACTAGACCAGTTCATAGGCTCACCCTGATCTGAAAGTCCCGCCGGAGTGCCTTCTCCTTCTGTATCTTGTTCTTCTCGTCCCTCCGGGCCTGAATGCGCAGCTTCTGCTCAGCAAAGAGACTGGCGAGGTTCTGGTCCAGAGCCATCATAGCCTCATCCCCCAGCTCTTCCTCATCGTCCTCACTGTCCACTCCACCCTAAGAAACAGATGCCCAGTAAGCAGCCTGGTCTCCTGCAGGCACAGGAAAGCACACACAGACAGGGACAGGAGCCCCTCCCTAGCTTTTGCTCACCAGTGCCTTCCCTGCCTGCAGCACTGCCATCAGCTGTTCCCGGAAGCCTGGGTCCACATCCCCATCCCGATCTTCCTCGTCACTCTCCTCCTCATTGCTTTCCTCCTCACTCTCAGAGTTTTTGTTGTCCTCACTGTCCGAGGTCTTGTCCTGTGGGTGGCATGGGTGCTGGTGAGTCACACTTCCCCATTGCCCACCATGTGTCTGCCCACCCTACCCTTCGATGGCAAGTACCTCCTCATCCTCTAGCTGCTTCTCGGAATCGTCCGTGACCACCACGTTGTCATCCTCATCCTGGCTCTGCTCTGGGTTTAGCACCTGCCGGATATTCCATGATAGCTGACCCTTTACCATCCTCAGACCACTGGGCCCTCTTGACTGTCTTCCCTAAACACGCCCCTTCCAGTCTCGGTCAAGAGAGAAAAATGGAGCCCAGAAGGAAGGGGCACATCTTCCAATGCCAAGGGCCAGCACCTCCTTGACAGACATGATGAACACTCAGCACACCCTGAACAGGCTTGTACAGCGGCAGTGTCTGAGTAAGGCCACCACCTGCTCTGCAGATTACAGCAAGGAAAATGGGCTGATACAAAAGTGGTGGTACAGCCTAGTACTTGGACAGCCGCATCCCAGGAGCCATTTCCCCAAAGGTCCCAACTTACATCCAGGATTAGCTGCAGGGCACGTGAAGTCAGGTGGGAACAGATGTGGCTAAACACGCTCCTAGCCACCTGGCGAATCAGGTGGCTAGGCTGGGCCAAGAGGGCCAGAAGGATCTCCACCAGCACCTCCACCCATGGTGGCTCCTGGGGGTCTGCAAGTGGAGAGAAGGCTGAGTCTAGTCGGCAGGGAACACCTACCCCACTATGAGTCCCTACTGTGCCCAGGTCACACTCTTCTCTCTCCTGCCTTCCCACTCAAGAACATGATCTACTTACTGGTGGCCTTGGAACGGGTGCGGCGTGTCTTCTCCCCCAGGCCCTTCTTGATGCAGGTCTGGATGTCACCTAAGAGGTCGCAGCTCTCTGTAGGAGACTATGGGTAGGACAGAAATCAGAAGCCAGGCCCCATTTCTAGCCTTTGTTGAGCTAAAGGAAGAGCTAGCCAAGTGGGAGCGGCTGGCATCAGAACCTGCCTTGGCCAGTCACCCACACCATTCAGAATGGAGGACCTCAGCTAGAACCAGGTGATGACCTAACACCTAACATGCAGTCACTGGATTTGAGAACCCTCAGGGAACATGGATCCCAACTTCATGTCAGGGTCATAGGGCAGCAGGCCCTGGCCTCACAATTTGAAATTTTAGATTTTTCCTCCTACACCTGGCTCAACATTATTACAAATAACTCGAAAATCACTAATTTAATTTAAATTGATTTAACCCTTCTTGCTGAGTATATGCCCAGACTCCTGCCACCTACCCTCCTCAACCGCCCTTGGGGAATAAAGGGGAGGCTCTGAAAACAGTCTCTGTAATTAGGATGCTAAAAAGGCAGACTTTTCGCTCTTAACATGGAAAGGGGCTTTAATGTTTGGGATGGAGTGATAGAATAAAGGCCAGAGTAAGAGCCCAGAACCTTGGCCATCTCTGTTTCCAGCTTCTTGGCTGTGGCTGGGCACCTTTTATTCAGTAGTTTGACACACCCTTGGTCTAGGACAGGTTCAAAATGTGTCCCCAGTCACCAGGGCCCCAAGGCATAATGCCAAGGAGCAGAAGGGACATCATGGCTAACCTTTACCCACACAACTCGTTCATGGGCTGGGCCTAGAGTGCCAGGGGTCTGGAACAAGATCCACAACCAAGAGGCCAGAAGGGAGCAATATCTCCTCAGACTATTTAAGACCCAAAGTAGCCTTGTAAGAGCCTCGTACAATGTGAGAAGAAAACCTCTGAAGAAATGAGAATGTACTCAGGAAGAAACCATGAGGGTCAAGAGTTGCTGGCACTAAGCTCCATCTAGGACCAGCTGGCCTAGGACACCTGCCAAGTTCAACTTTCCTGAGTCTTTCCTGGAAAAGCCCTCAAGCCTCTCAAGAGGAAACCTGTCGTGCCCCAGACCCCAGATCTCTAACTCTTTCCTTTCTAGATGGCTGTACCTTGAAGAGGTGGATGCCCACCAAGAGTAGGAGGTGCTGGAAAGCGGTGGCCTTGGGCTCTGAGGAGCGAGCCTCCAGTTCCTTCAGAGTCTGCAGCATCCTAGGCAAGATGGGTATGCTCTCAGGCCACTGCTGTCAGTGTCAGACCCCAGAATGCCCCACCCATCCCCTGGAAGTCTTGACCCTCACCGGTCCCAGGCCTGGCGCTGCTGCGTAGTGAAGGGTGCCAGGGGGGCCACGTTGCGGCTGTGGTTCAACAACATGTCTGCAAACTGTACCAGGCGGTAGGTCCAGGGCTGCCTGTCCTGGGTCTGCTCCGTTGTCTGCTTAAACTGTGTACTAAGGGTCTGCAGCAGGCTGGGTTGGGGGCAGGGTCATGGGCTGGGTCAGTGAACATGGCCATCTTCCTCCAGCCTCACACTTTGACCAACTAGAACTCACTGGGCCTTTAAGTTTCTTCCAGCTTATAACTGGAGAAAGCAAGCATCCTCAAGGCCACCTTCCCACCCTGCTCACCCACCCTCAAACCTCTCCCATGCTGCCCATGGCCCACCTGAAGAAAGCATTGCTGACCACCTCTCGGGCCCGGTCCTCCATAGGGAAGGAGAACTGCTGCTCCGTTTCTGGGATCTGGGACGTGGGCTTCTTTTTTTCAAAGAATGAGTGAAAGAAACAAAACCTGGGGAAAGTAGAACCACCCATGCTGCCTAGGTTAGTGCCACCTGTTTTTACCAGCCTCTCCTCAGATGGCACCACTGAGGGACAGAGGAGAAGGTAGCCACACTTCCTGATGAGAAGTGGACATTTCTCAGATCTGGATCCAGCATCCCTCCCTTAGAACCAGAAATAAGGCTGTGTGGCCTCAATCAAGTCACACCATCACTTCTGCTAACACAGGTGGCTCCTTCCTGGGACTGTACTGAGGGCTGAATGAGCACCCGGCACAGACAAGGCTGGTGTTGAAGCTTCCCTGACACTGTTGGAGGATGTACAGAGGCTGCTTGTGGAGACAGCCTGAGCCTTTGAGGCCTCTTCAGCCCCACATTTCCTGGGTTTGTTCCTTTAACAGGCTTCCAAGAAATTTCTCCTAGATACTCTTCTGCTTAAGGAGCAGGAATGGCTTGCCTGCTTCCCACAGACAACTTGACATCAAGGTTTCTGGCTCCAGGGAGACCCAAACTAGGACTAGGCAAGAAGTCAACTGTTTGGCAGCCCCACCCATAGGGAGTTGAGGTTTGAGCATGTCTCACACCTGGCCACTTCCTCAATCAAGGCCTCCTCCTTCTCCAAGTGCAAGCTGTCTACGATGCTGACCAGGCGGAGAATGATCCATTTCCGCAGCCGGTACACAGCACGCTCAGGCCTGGAAAGCAGAAGCCAGATTACAAGAGGCATTTAGAAATGGCAAAAATGGTACTCCTTTAACTCTCTATGGAGACTGGAATACTGAGATTTCTAGCCCCTGAATACCAGCATGTGAACATATGGTAGGAAATTGAGCTTTCTTTGAGAGCTAAGGCTCACCTCTTCCCTTCTTCTGCCCTTTCATGGAACCATGACACTGGTCTTTGGGCTCAGCAGGCCCAGGAAGCCAACTCCTGAGCCCTAGGCCCCTCCTCACCCCCAATCCCTGGGCCCACTCACCCATGGAGTGAAGCATCCTGGGCTTTTTTCTGGTTGTTAGTGCTGAAGTCCACCAAGGAGTCCAGGTCAGGCTGGAGAAACATGTCCTGCAGCCAGGCCACGTAGCCCTTGAGGGCAGGGGCGCTTAGGAACCGCACGACCCGCCAGAAAGTAGGCATGACTGGGAGGCCCTGGTTGGTGACAGATGTGAAGGCCACTACCACAGCCAACTGGTGCTCAGGGTCATCCCGGCAGCCTTCCAGGAATGTTCCCACGTACTCATTCATCTCTGGAGCAAACTTGAACTGGTTTCGGAACTGCAAGAATCAGGCACAGCATTGTTCAACACTCCTGCCAGCCTTTTACCCATCAGGGCAAACCAAAGCCCCAAAAGCCTCCTTCCCTTGTAACAGCCAGGATGAGTTGCCCTATCTCCCTAATGCTTCTTTCTTCCTGGCATAAAGGCTGCTCTGACTTCACATTCGACCCCAGAAGGCCTCTCCTTCCCACCACTCACTAGATCAGAGCAGGCTGTTATCTGGGCTTGAGACAGGGTGGAACAGTGGTTCAGAGTCCAGACTGGGCCATCAAACTGACCTGGGCTCAAATCTTACTTTTGTAAACTCTTGGCTGTGTCAGTGGGACTTAAAACCTAATCCCTCTGGCATACTTCCTGTGTGCTGGGCACCATGTATCATGTCTTTGTGTGGCAGCTTGTTTCACCTTTATAATGATCCTTTGCAGTAAGCCTCCTTTTATCATTTTATAGATGAAGTGAGGCACAAAAAAGCTTAGAAGTCATTTCTGAGAGTCATGGGGCTCAAAATAGTACATTTGGGATGTGGACCCAGTCAGCCTGGCCTCGCAGCCACTCTCTTCACCACTGCTCTCTACTTTGTGACTGTTCATGTCTCCGGTGAGGGGCCCAAGGACAGATGGGCTGACCTTGTCAAAACTCCATTCAGAGGGGAAGGGGCAAGGGGCTTAGATAGCTCACTTTACCCGAAATCAAGGGACATCGAGGTCCCAGGCCCCTCCCAACAACAGCTGTGCTTGCCCATCCCAGGCAGGACCAGAGACAGGAAAACCTAACACTGGAACAAAGAGTACCCTACTTTTGCAGAAGTTGGCTGATTCCTGAGGCAGCCCATACCCCTTGACAGGAAGCAGCCCCATTGCCTGGCCCTTTTTGGTAGTGTTGGGCTGTGTGGTTGGCACCCACCTTAGCAGTAACCATGTGCTCCCCATAATGTCTGATGACGTCTCCCCGCATCACCAGTTGCAGCTGCTCCTTGGATAGCAGGGGCAAGGCTGCACCCAGCAGGCGGAAACACAGGTAGCTAAGTGGGTACATAATAAAACCTGGTCAGAGCCCTCAGTTCCCCTGGGTAGATCTCGAGACCACTGGTCCATCACTGCTTAACAGAGACGGAGGGGTGGAGAGTGGACAAGCACGTCACATACCTAGCTGGCCAGAACTGCTTCTTCAGTAGCCCTTGTTCCACGACTTCCTTCCAGAACCGTGGGAACTTGTCCTCCTGAAGTGCCAGGCGGAGCAGGTCCAGAGCCACGGCAGGCAGTTTGCGTTCCTTCTTCACAGAGGTGGCAGCCATCTTCAGCACAGTCACCAATCTGTGGAGGGTAGAGGGGATGACTCAGGGGGCACCTACTGAACAGATAAGGACCAGTGTTCCCAGAGCAGCAGGGACATCCCTGGGCCATACCACATACCTATAGATAACCAGATGCAGCCCCTTGGCCCCAGGGAGTCCACCCACCCACCTCCCTCACACCTGGGGATATTTTCATCCGAGAATAGGTTGACTGATCCCATCAGCTTCTCGAGCTTCGTGGGCACCTTCTGCTGGGCCAAGAGGAAAAGCTCCAGGTGCTCAGGGGAGCCAAGTATGGAATTCAAGTCAGCCTTGAGGACCTTTGGCAGGACCTCCTGCAATGTGGCCTCTGGGACCTAGGTGTGGAGACAGGTTGAGGGAGGGTGGCTACCCCACAGCATCATTTAAACTGAGCTCTATGGGTTCCCAAGAGGCCCCTGGCATAGTACCAGTCTGAGGTGGAACAGCCACAACCCACTTTGCTAGGCATCAGAATCATCAGAGGGCATTTGTTAAAAAGCTTAAATTCCAAAGTTCCAAGAAGTTGGGTTTTTAAACAAGCACGCCACTGATGCTAATTAGCCAAGTGCCACTGTTTTAATTATTTTTATTTTGGGTTTTTCAGGACTAGCTCGTTTCTTATACAAGAAGTACCAAATGGAGAGCTAGGGTTCAAATTCAGGTCCTTCTGGCTCTGTGGCCAGGGCTGTGCAAAGCTGGGGCCCAGAACATTGCTGTCCCTGCCTTTTCCTCAGTAGCAAAGGGTTCCAGGTACCAGCCTTCCATTCCCAAGTAGGGCAGTGGGGGCCCCTAAGGGGCCAACTCTGTCCAAAACAATAGCAAACATGTTAATATACTTGCTACGTGTCAGGGGCTGTTCTAGAACAGCACTGTCCAATATGGCAGCTACTGGCCACATGTGGCTACTGAGCACTTGAAATGTGCTAATCTGAATGAAGATTTGCTGTAAGTGTAAAACACATACTGGCTTTCGGACTTAATATGACAAGAAGAAGTGTAAACTACTTCTATATCTTTTTATACCAATTACATGTTAAAATGATACTTCAAATCATTATTACGACAACCTAATAGATATGCTGGTTAAGTTAAATGTTTCTAAACTATATATGTTTCTTTTTACCTTTCCAACAGTTACTAAAAAGTTGCCAAAGCACATACTTGTTTTTCTATGGGGCAGTGCTGCTTTAGAGCTTTTCCATGTGTTAACTTGTGTCTTCTCCATGTCTGTAATGAGCAGCACTACCCTAGGGCCCACAACCAGTAAGCCTGTACCTCAGAGAGGATATCCACCAGGGCCTTCTGGGGCTGTTCCTGCAAGTGGTTGTAGTGCTGGGCTAGGGCCTGCAGCAGCTTCACTGACTTCATCAGTGCTTCTGAGTCCTGGTACCCACAAGGGGGAAAGGGTATGAGCAGGACATGCCACTGTCCCCCACCACTCCCAAGCCAGTCCACATATCTCCTGTGACCCCCAAAGCTCTTACCTTCACCAGCCTGCCTGATTGAAAGAGGGCTAGCACCCCAAATAAGTTTGCAAAGAGAGCAGGTCTCATCATTGCCTAGAAAAGGATTCTAGGAATCAGTGAACTGGTAAATTTCCCAAGAGCCCAAGAATTCCCCACCCTAGGGCTGCTGACCTCCCGGGGGCCACTAACTCTCACCTTTTTAACTTTCTGCAGATCATGTTTCTCCTGTATCTGCTGCAGGATGCTGCACAAGGGGATGTCTTCGAAAGACTGTAACAACTGCCAGGAGTGGTGACAGGAGGGAGAGAGAGGCTCAGGCAAGTGGCCTACCCACATTCCAAAAGACCTCAACCTCCTCCGAGAAGCCTTGGGCCCCTACTCCCACCCTGAGGATGCCTTTGAAGCTGCTCACTGCCCTCTGAGAAGTGCTAATGATGAAACATGTTGCTCAGGTGGAGCTGAATCTTGTCTCTCTGCCCCTAGATTGCTCAACTGAGATTCCAGGACACACTATCCCCACAGCTTGCTCTGAGCTCCCTCTAAGCTGATCTTAAAGAACTGATCTTTATTCCAGTTGTCTAAGTTCTTCAGAGACCGCTGATAATTGGCCGAGTGCCCCTTGGAGAGAGAGGGTCTTGAACCTTGCAGAGGAAAGGAGATCCACTCCAAAGCTTACTAACCTCAGTAAATGTACCTCAGAAGCCAGTCGACCCATGCATCAAAAAGAAAACTGCTCAACTTCCCATTCCACCTGCTGGGGGTTCTCTGTAGACAGGCCTTGCTCACTTTCTCCACTTCCACTAGGGACACCTCCAGTCAGCTCAGATGCCACCTTCCCACTCCCGACTTCTCCCTCAGACCACTGCCTCTTTCTGCAGCTGAGACATTTGCCCTCTTCATTCCCCACCGTTTTGAGCGTGACTAGGCTCGTTCCAGGAATCACCATCTCACCTGGGCCAGGGCCAGACTGTAGCAAGGCCGAGCGGTTTCTCGCCCTACGCCAAGCCCAGTGATTAGGCGCTTCAGGGCGTACTTCATTTCCGACCCCTGTGGAACCAAGCACATTTCCGGGTCGACAGTGGCAAGAATCGTACCGCACCTGCCCACTCCCGTCCCTCCGACCGCGCTCACCTGGGCATCCAGTTTCGCTACCACGTGTTCCCAGTCCCAATTCTGGTGCCCGCCGCCACATCTTTGCTGAGGCCTACACAGACTCTGCCCCAGGCATCGCCACCCTACCTTTGGTCTTGTGCGCAGATATTCCAGGAGCTTCTCCGTGGCCTCAAGACGCGTCTCCTGTTGCGGCTTCGCAATGTCCCAGAAGAAGTCCAAGAACTCGCGACTGTGCTTCAGCAAGCCATGACGGTCAGCAGGTCGAACGCTGCTTTTCGTTCCCTCTCCCAGAGACATAGGCTCACCGACGTCCTGACTCTCCATCTCCGCCATGCTCTTGGAACACGTGGGCTCTGAAGACAGCCTCTTCCGGGTCAGGTCGCAGCGCAAGCGCGCTGAATTGCGTCGGCTGCGGAGCGGAGTCTGAGCGGGGCGGTGCCGGGAGAGGCCGCGAGGGGTGGGCGCGGGGGCGGCCCGGCCCCTCAGCTCTCTCTCGGAGATCTAGAGTTTGGATTTTATTTTGAATGTGATGGGGCCATTGGAAGGTTTTATGGAGGGGCAAGCCTTGATTCTATTTACATTTTTAAAAGATTATTTTGCAGCTGTGTGCGGAGCATGGGTTGTAAGAGTGCAGAGGTAGAAGGAAGAACAGTTAGAGACAGTGGTGGATTGGACCAGGGTACTATGAGAACAAGTCAGAGTCCAGCTAATTTGAAGCTGGTAGCGGATGATGGATGTGGAGGGAGTAAGTAAGAGAGAGATGCCAGATTTGGAGCTAAAATAAGCGGGTAGATTGTGGTCCAATTAACTGTGCTGAGGAAGAATTTTCTTTGCTGGAGAAGATGAAGGTGGTGGGATCAAGAGTTCTATTAAACCAGAGATACCTTTTACAATATGTGTGTGTGTGGGGGGATGCTATTGGATACCCCTGGTTATTGACCTGAGAAGCTGTCTCTGGAGGGTTGTAGTCCAGAGAGGCCCCAGCCCTAGGGGAGTTGGGGAGGTCAGAGCCAGACCTGGCCTTGAATTTCCAGAGACTCAGCTCTAACCTCTTTTGTACCCAAACCCTTGAGGCACTTCCTACTCACACACTTAACCTTTTTCTTGCTCTGCTCTCTGTTTTAGAAAGTGAGATTAAGAGGTTTACCTTGTACATATGGTGCCCTAGAAGGAAGGAGGTAGGCAGAGCAGGGAGGAGCCTAAAGACACAAGCCCAGGTCTCTGTCTCTCTGGCAGAGAGTTTCCTGTGCTGCCTATCAGGGAATCCCTGACACCAGGTGCCTCAAAGACTTATGGGAAATTAACCAAGCAGGAGGAATGGGACATGGTGTCTGGGAGACTTGATCTTTATTTTGTTTCCAGCCTTGTTTAGCGAGATCAGAAGAGAAGGGCCTGAAGGGAAGGACAGAGATGCCAGTAGTACCCTAGGCTCTGCCTGACCTGCCTAGGGGTCCCAGAGCCTAGGCAGAGGTTTGGCATTCTGCCACCTTTCCTTCCCAGAGCTGGATCTGAACTCAGGGCTTGCCCCAAGCCCTGGTACTCTTTTCTGATTATCCTTTGTTTCCTTAACTGAAAAGAGCCAATCCAAGTCACTGACCAACCCAGAGTTTAAGGGCCAGCAGTGAGCACATAATTGATATACACTCTTTATGCCCTTCATTGCTGCTGGGCCCCCTCTCTTCCCTTGCCAGGGCCTACTCTTGTCCCTGCCCACTCAGAACCCCTGAAAGGGGCAGCAGCCATTGGGGATACTGGAGACATGAGCATGCTCTGCATGGGCTGTCACCTGGAGTACGGTCTCTTGGCTACAAGTGCTGGGGCTCTCTGTTGATTCTTGCTGGACCTGGTTCTGGTTTTGGTGCTGGGTCTGGGGTTGGGGCCCAGCTAGGTGGCTGAGCAGGGCACGAGTTGTGACTCTGGCCACTGCAGGGGTCCCTGAAGCCACCAGCCCCAACACATCGGCCTCCATGTCATCTGGGTTACTACGAAGGATGAGGGGGCAGGACCAGGTACTAATTGCAGACTTGGCTACCAGGTTGCTGAGTAGAATCCCAGTGCTTGGGGACAGGTGTCGAGAGCCGAAGGAACTGTTGAGTGAGGAGGTGAGAAGGAGCACAGAGCCGCTACTGTCCACAGTGGCCAGAATACTGCTCACAGGGTTCATAGAAACTTGTAGGGGTGGTGGGCACAGGTCAGAATGGGGCGTACTGGACTGTAGGGCTGCCTCCAGCAGTGCCAGCAGTTCTGGGCCAGCTGAGGGGCTAGGGGTGGTGAACAGGGTGCCCTGGGTCAAAGGTAGCTGCAGTGCTGGCTCCAAAGTGGGCATGGGCTCAGCTGAGGGTCCCTCGAGCCCCAGGTCTCTGGCTAGCAGACTCAGTAGGGCATCCCCAGCAAGGTTTGGGGTCGGGGCAAATGCTTCCTTGTGTAGCACATCTGCCAGTTTTGGATTGGTGGCTCGGGCCCCAAGGCCCAGGGGGGTCCCATCAGTGTGGCAAAGCAGTGGACAGAGTCCCTGTGTGCCCTGGGCTGCCAGAGCTTTGGCCAAGGTTTTATCCACCAAGAAGCCCTCTTGAGCCAGGGTGGTGGGGCCCACTAGCAGACGTGACCAGGGCAGGCGGCCGAAGTGTGTGTGTAGCAAGCGCAGGGTAGGTAGAGCTGAAGGCAGTCCAAGGCCAGGGGCCAGAGTCTGGGCTGGGCCTGACGTCAGGGCAGTTGAAATGCCCGAGGAGCTATTGTGGAAGAGGCCCCAGAACATGGCACCTGAAGGAGATAAAGGGGTCACACAGGAGTCAGGGCACTGACTAGGGTCAGGGTCACTCATTAGCCCCAGGTGAAGGGCCACTGATTTAGCCTGGGGTCAAGAGTTGCTGACTAAGCCTGGAGACTGACCTGGGGTCAAGAACACAGGGACCTGGGATCAAGGGTCACAGTCTAGGGTTGGGGCTACTGGTCAAGTCTTAGGTCCTGCTCACTAACCAGCCTTGGGGGCAGGGCTACTGACTGCCTAGGGTCCAGGTCACCAATCAACACCCAGGGTCACTGTTTGGGGTCGTGGGTCACTGACCTAGACCTGTGGCATGAGGATGCACCACTGCCAGACACAAAGCTGCTCCAACTCCGGCATCCACAACATTGCCCCCGGCGACAAGCAGCTCTTGGCCTAGGTGGGAGCACGTGGCTGCATCAAGGAAGGGACTATTATGTGGAGAGGCCTGGAACCAGTGACCCCATACCCTCCCTTCTCCTGAACTGCTCCCATCACTGACCTGCAGGGCTGATGATGGCACTGTGGTGGTATATGCCGGGGTGGTGGAAGTGCCCATGGGGTGGAGGGGCCACAGAGCCCACGGTTTCTGTAGAGCTACCCCTGGTGTGGAGTTGCCATGTGGCCAGGGAGAAGCCAACAGCCAGTAGCAGCAGGGTGGTGACTAGTTGGGCCCAGGCCCCGGGCCGAGCACCAGCGTCTTTTCTGCAGATAGTAGTATCCTGAGCCAGGGCTGGGCAGGTGGACACCAAAGAGCCCCAGGAAAACCCAGAGAATATTTCCCCAAAGGTTGATCTTACTTACAAGAGGAGTAAAATTTGCCAAGGAAAAAGGCCTTCTGGAAGATAGCGCAGTGTGGACAGAGACATGAAGATTAGGGAAACTGAGGACAGTTAGGGATAGGGACAGAGTCTCTGGAGAGAAGGTTGGAGAGGTAGGGTTGAGCCAATTGGTAGGCAGGCCTGACAGGATCTTGGCAGGCTTGAGAAGCAGGGCCCAGCCAGGTGTAGTCAGGCCCCAACCAGCTCAGCAGGTGCCTCCTGCACAAAAGAATGGGGGCTGGGAACCTTTGACAGAGCAGCTGGCAGGGCTGGCTTGGTACATATTTTCTACACAGGCCAGGTCTGGGGCTGCAGCCCTGGTTTCCCCTATTTAACCAGAAAGTTCCCGGAGGTGAGCCAAGCTCAGGGCTATCTGGCCTCACTTAGGTGCCCCAGAGGGAGGGACCTACCAGCCTCAAGCCTGAGTTGCTGGGTGCCCAGACCCCTCCCTGACTCACCCAGAAGAGTCCTGGGGCCTCCAAGGGTCAAGAACAAGTGGCTCTGAAATCTCCCATTCTTCCTCAGACTCCAAGCTCTGCTCCAAGAGCATCAGCTTCTGGTAGAGCACGGGACCTGCTGTGGCTTCCATGGCCCTGTGGTACCCTCCTGCCTGCTAGCTTTCCCGGCTGAGTCTCAGGAGGCCCTGCCTGAGCCAGGGCGGTGGAGACAGCCTTGGGGAGGGGTGGTGTGGAATCTAGAACAGGTTTGGGCAGGTCATGGGACCAGGAAGATTGCAAGTGAGCCTGCCCCATTAGGGCCCAGGGCCCAGGGGTTCTCATGGCAGGGGACTTAGCTCAGGGAGGTAGGAAGAGCCCAGCCTACGACCTAGAGTCATAGGTTCTGAGACCCAGTTGCGTGCTGGCTCCCTCTCTTTAGAGGATGCAGCCCCTGGAGCCCCTGGCCTGTTCAGGACGCTAATCTAGGGAAAGTGGAGCTTGAATTGGAACTATGGTTATATTGTTGCTTGTATCAGAGCCCAGCATGTGATGTGGATGTGTCTGGTCTCTTGGAGTAAAAACTCAGCCTGAGGCCCCTCCAGGGGTCTGGATTTGTCTGGGGAGCAACTAGTGGTGAAGACATGTCATGTGGCTCTTATCCAGCAGGCGGCGCCACAGACCTCTCAGGGAGCCACTGCCTGGAAACCATGAGTTTCCAAATTCCTTCCCTCTCTAAGATTCACAAGGACCTGTTCTGTGGCAAAATCATAGAACCCAAAAAAGTACTGCAGAACAAACTATGAACTCCAGTCTCATCTTTTCTCTAGTTATCTTTCTGCTGACTATTATGACTACTTCAGACCTTCTCCTGCTCCTCTCCCCTGAACTCTCTGACTTGTATACTCAGTGGACAGCCTTGTCTCCAATATCACATGGACAAATCAAGGCTGATGCAAGGAGCTCCCCATATCCACCCCCAACTACAAACCCATGTTCCACATTGCTCTGTTATTCCCATCTGATGCAACAGAAAAGCCACTCCCTGCCTTTGGTTCTGGCCAATGCCTCCCCGCTTTTGCCTCCGGACTGCACTATCTCACTGACTCCTTCTTTCTATAGCTTCACATCTTCTCTACCGCTTTCTTCTCAGCAGTAAAACATGGTCCTCTCTTAAGTATGTGCCTAACAGACATCCTAGAACAGGAGTCCACAACCCCTGGCCAAGAATCAGTACCAATACCAGTCCGTGGCCTGTTAGGAACCAGGCCACACAGCAGGAGGAGAGTGGTGGGCAAGTGAGCAAGGCTTCATCTGTATTTGCAGCTTCTCCCCAGCACTAGCATCGCCACCTCAGCTCTATCACAGATAATTAGGCATTAGATTCTCATAGGATCACCAGTCCCTGGTGCCAAAAAGACTGGGGACCACTGTCCTAGAATGCTCTATCAGCATTAATTGGAACAGTTCCAAATTGGAAAATGCCCACACACCCATTATCAGTAGAATGAGTAGTGCAATCACACAGTGGAATACTCTGCAGCAGTGAGAATGAAAGATATACAATTGTATGCCATAACATATATAGAGCTTACAAACACACTGATGAATAAAAAAAGCCAGGCACCAAAGAGTACATATTTTTGCTTCCATTTATACAAAGTACAAGAACTAGTAAAATTAATCTCTGCCATTAGAAGTCAGAAGGTGGTGGGAGGAGGCATAAGAAGGCTTCTGGATGCTGACAATGTTCTGTTTCTTAATTCTGTGTTGGTTACGAGTGTGCTGATTGTGAAAATGCATTCAGCTGTACATTTATGACGTGTGCACTTTTCTATAGGTGTATGGTATTTCAAGAAAAAGCTTTAAAAAAAGCTTAAGTATTTTCTGTATTAGAACAACCACCACAAAAATCATTTTTAAATATCACTTGGCTCTCCAGCCACTTCCCTTTCTCTTGGCCTCTTCACAAGCAGCTAGAGTGGTGGTTCTCCGACTTCAGTGTACATTGGAATCACCTAGAGAGCTTATTAAAAAGGTTGCCAGGCTCCATTCCCAGAGAGTCTGAATTTGTAGATTTGGGGTAGGCAACAGGAATTTGCTTTTCTAGCTCCCAGGTGACGCTGCTGCCACCAGTCTTGGAACCACACTTAGAGTAGCATTGATCTACAATAATCGTTGTCTACACCTGCTATCGCCAATTTCTTGTTTTCTATTTTTCCCCCACAGCCCTCTACAAGCTGATTTCCATCTCCAAACCCTCAGGGAAACCCTTGGTTTCCTGATTTTCTGATTCTGTGGACCAAAACCAAAACAAATACACAAACAAACCAAATGGAGATACCAGCATAGGTTGCCACCTTTTCTTTTGCCAAGGATGGGGAGTCGCAATTACCATCTCTTCTCATTTCATACAAATAATTTGATTTCAGTTCCTGTGAACACAATGTGGGAAGGTTATAGTCTCAGGATGAAGGTCAGATCTTCTTTCCTGAGCAAAGGCAGTTGTGGACCTTTTGTGTTTGTGCTGCCCCCGTCTCCTGCCTCTTCCTCAGCCTGGCTTCTGGGCTTGGAGTGCTGGCTCCCTTTGTCCAGCAGACATGATTCTTTGTCCCCTGTCCAGCCGACATCCCTCTGATGTTAATGTGCCCCAACAAGCTCTTTGGGACCAAGATTTCCACTGATGGGGTCATGGAGGCCTCTCCTATGTGGTTCTTCTCACTCTTGCAGCTCTGGGCCTGGATGGCACTGCCTGTACACCCCAAAAGATACCTGTTAGCTCAGCTCCAATTAGACATCAGACAGACTCTTGGGATGAATGGTGGTCAGGCCAAGGTGGCTGCAAGGGCAAATGGAGCCAGACATTTCAGCAGGAGCTGGGAATGGCATTTGCTTCAGGACAACTGAATCTGGTTTAGTATCTCCCACTGACTTGCTTTGTGTCGGCAGGCAAGTCCTTTAACCTCTGGGAGTCTTGCTTCCAATTCTGTAAAAAGTGTAAAACAATATCTATCCACTTAGGGTTATTTTGAGGATTCAAAAAGAAAATACATTTAAAGCATTTAGGCCAGTGCCTGGTACAGAGTGGACATCTCCAAAATATGTGAGTTCCATGCTCTCTGTTGTATGAGTCTCAATATCGCAATGCTAAAATGATATGGATAATCCCCACCCCTGCAAACACAGACATGCACACACAAACTCACAGGGTGGCTCTAAGTCTAAAGTGTAGGACTATAGATTCATCCATTCCCTCACTTCATTATTTTCTTATTCTCTTATCCTAATGGTCCTGCACATTAGATTCACCTGGTGAGCTTTAACAATCCTACTACCCACGCAGATCAATTAAATAATTAAATCAGAATCTTTAGGTTGGAGATCCATTGATATTTTTTTAATTCTTCCCAGCTGTTTTCAATGTGCAGCCAAGGCTGAGAAACACTGCCTTATCTAGCCCCGTTCAGTAATTTCTGCAGTTGGAATCACTACCGGTGATTAAAAAACAAAAAACAAAAAAATCCCTCTGTGCTGCCCGCCTCCAGTCACACAGCAATGGTGTCAGTATCTCTGGAAGAGAGTCAGTCATCGCAATAGTTTTTAAAGCTACCAGGTGATTCCAATTTGTAGCCAGGTTTGAGAATTGCTGCTTATACTAATATCTTCACAGGTGCATTTATCTGTATTAGAATGAGTATGTACCATTTGCTAGGGCAATTGTGCATTCAGGAAAGAGAAATACCCATATGTTTTAGGGATTCTTGGATGCTAGCTGTAAACTAATAATTTCTGAATGCCACTGTGGTCCACTAGTTAGAATGGGGGACTTACAATAGTTAGGCAACAAAGGGAAATTTGTAGGTCTGGTGGAATTCCTCACTCATCCTATGGCTACTTCCACACCTTCTGAGTATGTAGTTGGAATAAATATACTCTGCGACTTATAATCTTTACATTGTTTCTCAGATTCATAGAGTAAGAGACTTTACTGTGTCAAGAGCTAGGTGAATGCCTCCAGAGTATCTGCTCTATAAGCAGAATAGTAAACCAAAATCAATACTGCATTCTTGGAGGAATTACAAAGATGAATGCTACCATTAAAGACTTGAAAGACGAAGGGGGTACTGAATCCTATCATATTTCAACTTACTTTAGGGCTTTGCATAATGCAGAAGACAGATGGATCTTGGAAAATTAGAGTAGAGATACAGTTGACCCTTGACCAATGCAGGGGTTTGTAGTGCCAACCCTGCCACTCCTGCATAGTCAAAAATCTACATAGAACTTAAGTTGGCCCTCCACATATGCAGATTCCCAACTACTGATGAAAAATACAGTTAAAAATAATACAGTTTAAAAATCTGCACATAAGTGGACCCATGCAGTTCAAATTCATGTTGTTCAAGGGTCAACCATAGTAATAAGAGGTAAGTTGAATTGCAGCTGCTATATGCTTTATTCTCTGTCCCAACAAGCAGAGAATCCAGAAGTCATTTGTTTTTACCTGGTAAGCATAGCAATATACCTTCACAATCTTTCCTCAGAGTTATGGCAACACGGCATCTAATGTTCAGTGTCAGGGGTACACGCTGTGGCATCTGGTGTCCAGATGAGGCAGAAACAGCTGTGCCTTCCCAACATTTCCACAGTATGATTCTGAGCATCAGTGCTGGCTGCATAGCCCTTGAGCCAGTTCTCAAACAGCCCACCACCATCTGCCTTCTGGGTCACACACCTTTCATAAATTTATCTTATATTTAACTCAGGCAGAAGCGTGGCTTTTGCCTACAACTAACATGGACACATGCCCTGGAGGGCAGCATTCAGCATATGTGCTTGAAATGATGCTAGGTAGAAGCAGCACATTGACACTGGCTCAAAGGCCCTAGACACCTAGGGGGACATATGTGCTCTCCTGATCCTGCTGGTTCCCAGGCAGAGTATGTTTTAGACTTAGACTTAGAATGGGGGGAGGGGTTTCACCTCCAGTAAGAGGTCATTGGTCAATTTCTTTCCTGGATATTTCTAAAGCAGAAGACCTGAATCAGGAAGCACCTCTGGTGTCCCTTTCTTGGTATCATCTAGTTCTTTATGCATCACTTTTATCTTTTGTCAAAGTGTTCCAGTTGCCCTTAGACACCAGTTCTATCCTCCTGCTGAGAGCCTTATTTATCTTAGACATTACTGACCATAGTGGGTTTACCAGGTTTTCAGCTATTTACTCTCTATTTTCTTTCCTAATTGCATCCAGATTTTCTACTAGGGAATTATTCCTCTCTCCCTGCCCCACTATTGTGTAGATTTCTGGTGTGTGGCAAGATTTGGGGGCTGATCAAGAAAAAGCACATGACCACAAGGTGGCAGTAGCATGCAGTGAGCTGTCTTTGGGTGGTACTTGGATGGAGCTGCATGGAAGACCCCATAGCAGAAGACCTTTTGGAATAGTGAGGCCAGGCCACCACCCGGAAGGGGAATGGGCAAGGGACCTCTTGGAAGAGAAGGAACTCAGAGAAAGGGTTTACATGTCTAGGTGAGGAGGAAAGTCTCTCGGTCAGAAATCTCTTGAAGGGCAGCAGTGGCTTGGGGTTTGTCTTACCTGTGGCCAGCAAATGTTGGGTGCAGTTTTGACAGGTATGCAAAGGAGATGAGCACTAAGTGGCTAAAAATATGCTTGGGCTGTATTGATCTTTTAGAGCAAATTTTGTCAACCAGGTCACTTTCTGAAATGAAGAACACAGAAAATGATTGTGACAATTTCCCCAATTCTTCCAAAAGCCTTGGTCTTTTTTCTTTCTTCCTGCCTGGGATCAGACTCTAGACCTAGACCATGAAGGTGGAGGGTCCTACACCAAGGATGGTGAAGTAAGGAGCTAAGAGGAGCCTGCACTTTGATGACATTTCAACCAGCTGTAAGTCCTGGACTATATATCTTTAGGTTTCTTACCTCATGAGAAAAATAAGCCCCTTATTTGTGAAGTGTGAGATTAAATAGGACTCACAGGGTGCCATCATAAGGGAGTTTTATTTTTATCTCTCCAAGCTTGTTCTGTGGTGATGGTTCATTGCCACCCCTTGTATCGAATATAGGGCAAGCCCATGTCTTTTCTGAACATTTTCTACTGGCAAAAAGTTGCTGGGTCATTTCAAGTTATAAAGGTCTCATTTTAGTAACTGCAATTTAAAAAAACCATATGGAGTGGTCAAATTCATGAATAGTGGTTGCCGGGCCAGCGGAATGAGTAGTGGAGGGTTACTGTTTGGTAGGTAGAGGTTTCAGTTGGGGGTGATGAAAAGGTTCTTGAGATGGATGTACAACAATGTGAGTTTACTCAGTGCCACAGAATTGTGTTAAAATGGTAAATTCTATGTTATGTATATTTTGTCACAATAAAAATGCAAAATAAAACAAGCAAAAAAAATGTAAAAGTTCTTTTAAGGTAAAAACTTCTCCCTTTCACCTTCTTGGTCTATTTTGGGTAGGCAGAATGCAACGGGGAAAGGAGCGCGCGTGCGTGTGTGTGTGTGTGTGTGTGTGTGTGTGTGTGTGTGTGAGAGAGAGAGAGAGAGAGAGAGAATGTATACATTATATGATTAACTTCTCTTCAGTCCCCCCCCCCCCTTACTGCTGTACACCTTGAGATTCTCTTTCTTATGTGCTAGGCTGTTTTTTGCTCCTCCAAAGATGAAGTGTGGGAGTGAGAGGAGGAAGGGGGCAAGAATAATCTTATTCTGATTAGTACTAGTGAGCTGCCACACAATCTTCCCAGCATGGTATGTGTATAAATCTGACCCCTCATCTAGTGGGGCTCTTTTGTAAGTTATTCCCAAACTGTCTAGCACACACTATTATTGGGGTGTCTCAATCACAGGTGAGTCCCTTGGTGTGGACTGGTGGCTGACCTCTCCTAGGCTCTCAGGCAGCTCAGGCTTCAGCTTCTTGCTGCCAAGGTTTCATCTTTTCTCTAGGTGGCGCTCTCGGACAGGTTTTAATGTGGCTCTGTGCAGGCCTTTGCTTCCTCATGACTCACACCTGATCCTTGGGAGTCACATATTCCCTCTGCCTCCAACGGATTTTAAGGGTACCAGTTTCCAATGCAGCAAATTGTTTTCACTTTATAAAAACCACCATGCGCTAGCAAATATGTCATGCATTCTATTTTAAAAATTAGATTTATTGAGGTATAATTTACATAAAGTAAAATTCACCTATTTTACTTTATATAGCCATTTACCAATACCACAATCAAGAGAAAGAGCAGTATTACCACCCAAAAAGTTTCCTTGTGCCCCTTGTGCCTTGCCTCTTATTTCTGACCCTTAGCAAACACCAATCTGATTTCCTTCACTCTATGTTTGTTTGCCTTTAGCTAAGGAATTGTTTTGGAATTTCTGTCCCTATATGTTTGCCTTTAGAAAATGGAATCATAAAATATGTAATTATTCATATCTGGCTCCTTTCACTTAGTATAAAGCCTTTGGAAAACACCCACGTCATTCCATGTATTAGTGTTTTTTCTTTTTATTCTTGAGTATTTTTTTCTTTATATTGTATCTATATACCACAATTTATATGCTCATTGATGCAGATTGTGCTGTTTCCAATTTTTATTATTGCGAATGTGACTGCTATAAACACTTGTGTACAAGTCTTTGTGTGGACACATGTTTTTATACCTCTTAAGTAAATATCTAAGAGTGGGATTTCTGGATCAAAAGATAAGTATATGGTTAACTGAATAAAAAATGACCCAACCATTTTCCAAAGTAGCCACACCATACCAGCAATGAATGAAAGTTCTAGTTGCTCTGTGTTTTTGGTGTCACTTAGTACCATCAGCTTTAAAAATTTTAGCCACTCTAGTGTGTGTGTATGTGTAGAGGTATCTTACTGTGGTTTTAATTTGCATTTCCCTAATGTCTAATGATGTCGGTTCGGCTATCCTTTTATTTGCTTATTTTCTGTTCATATATCTTTTTTTGGTGAAATGTCTGTTCAAGTCATTTTCCCATTAAAGAAATAAGGTATTATTATTGAGTTTTAAGAATTTCTTGCACATTCTCCATGCCTCCCCCGAAGGAAAACCTTGTACATTCTAAATACAAGTCCTTTACTGGATAAATGTGTTTTGCAAATGTGTTTTTTCTATGTTTGTGGCTTCTCTTTTTGTTTTCTTAATGGCATCTTTTGAAGATCAAAATTTTTTATTTTTGGTAAAATTCTAGTTATCATTTTGCCTTTGTTTCCTACCTAAGAAATTCTTGCCTAACCCAAGGTCACAAAGATTTTTATCCTTTTCTTTCTTCTAGAAGTGTTATAGTTTAGCTCTTACAATTAGGTCTAAGATTTATTTTGAGTTAATCTGGGGTATGGTGTGAGGTATAGGTCAAGGTTTATTTTATTTTTACATATAGGTAATTAATTTTGAAATGTTAAACCAAGATTACATTTCTGGGACAAATCTCTTATGGTCATGTTACATTATCGTGTAATATAGTACAGGATTTGATTTAGTCTGTTAAGAATTTTGTATCTATGTGCATAAAGGATTTTGTTTTGTTGTTGTAATATTTTTATCTGGTTTTGGTATCAGGATAATTCTGGGCTCATAGAATAAGTTGGAAAATATTTTTTCTCAACAAATTTCTAGAGTTGTGCATGATTTTTATTATTTAATTCTTAAATGCTTGGTAGAATTCATCAGTGAAGTCATTTGTGCCTAAAGTTTTTCTTTTTAGGAAGGGTTGGCTATTCTTTTTGAATAAACTTTGGTAGTTTGTGTATTTTGAGAAATTTATATATTTTATCTAAGTCAAGTTTATTGACATGAAGTTATTCATAATATTCCCTTATCCTTTGATGTTTGTAGGATCTGTAGTAATGTCCTCTTTTTCATTCCCGATCTTTTGTGTCTTCTCTTTTTTCTTTTATCAGTCCTTCTACAGGCCCCCTACCTTCCAATTTTATAGGTCATTTCAAAAGCATCAGCTTTTGGATTAATTTCTAGTGTAATTAACTTTACTGATTTTCTGGTTTTCACTTAATTAAATTCTGATCTTATATTTATTATTTTCTTCTACTTACTTCAGTCTTCACTCACTCCCTTTATCCCCCTTTTCTGACTTATTTTGGATCAATTGAATATTATTTGTTTCCATTTCTATCTCTTTAGTTAGTTTGTTGGCTATAGTTTTTTGCTTTGTTATTTACTGGTTCATTCAAAGTTTATAGTAGACATCTTTATCATAGTTCTTCATCACCATTATAATGGTGATATTATACCATTGCATGTATAGCATAAGAACTTTACAATAGTATACCCAAAACAGTAAGATGGAGCAATTTTAGAGCTCATCTAATTTGTTTGCCATCTTTCAGAGATCCTTGTCCTTTGTTGCTTGATATCAAAGGTCTTAAAAAACGTTATTTGATGTTTTGTCTGTTTTTAGATTGTTTCAATAAGAGGGTATATCCAATCCTTGTTATTCTGTCTTGGCTGGAAGTGTAATCTCTCTAGCTCCTTTTGAGATTTCCTTTTGATCTTCATGACTGTTTGTTGCTTTTTCTGGAGGAACTGGCAGTGATAAGTAGGGACTGGGAGGAGCTAATAGTTCTGGAAAGATAAGGGAGGTAATGGTAAGAAGTGGGAGTGAGGCATGGGGAGGGATGGCCCAGAGGACTTGGGAAAAAGTAGGAACTCTAAGGCAACATGGGAGGGGCTCCTTTATCTAGAAATAAAATTCCCCAATATGATTAATAGATTTCTCAACTTCTCTTTGTAGTTCTACCAGTTTTGGCATTACTCTACTTCAGGGATAAGTTATGTGCATGCCTTACTGGAATTCCTGCCTCCACTTTGGTCCCATTAAAATCTACCCTCCGCATGATATTAAAGCAAATCATGTCCTCCCCTTGCTAAAAACCTTTCAAAACTCCCATACTTTGCACCATTGTTCTCAAGGATGCTTTCTTAGCCCCACCCCTTAACAGGCCCTGCCCTTCACATGACCACACCCCCTGACCAGGTCCTGTCTCCCTCTCTGGGTACCCCTCAAGTCATTCACTATCCTGTCTGCTTTTTAACACTCCAAACTGGGTCCAGGCTCAGGCTGTTGCTTTTGCTGATACTTATGCCTGGAATGTTCTTTACACATAGGTCTTAGCTACCTTTTGAATTTTCAGGTCTCAGCTCAGATTTCACTTTTTTTGGACAAGCCTTCTCAGACCATCCTGGGCAAAGCAGTCTCCACATTGCCAGTGGCTGTGACCCACAGGCCTGAGCTCATGTTCTTTCTGGTACTGACCAGCACCTGCCATCATCATGTGACTGTGCCATTTGTGTGCATATTGACTGCCCCCATGAGAACATAAGCTCCTGAAGGCTGGGTGTTGTCTTGTTCACTGTTGTATTCCCTATACCTAGAGCTGTGCCTAGAAGACTGTTGATTGACACATCCATTCATATCCATGTTCATAGAAGTATCATTATTCACAAGAGCCCAGGTGTGGAAACAACCCCAATGTCCATCAATGAATAAACAGATGAACAAAAGTGGTATATCCATACAATGGAATATTATTCAGCTTTAAAAAAAGAAGGAAACTCTGACATATACTATGGCATTGATGAACCTTGAGGAGATCATGCTGAGTGAAATAAGCCAGTCAAAAAATAACAAATACTGTATGATACCACTTATATGAAGTACTTAAGAGACAAATTCATAGACAGAAAATAGAATAGTGGTTGCCAGGGACTTGGAGGAAGGGGAATGGAGAATTGTTGTTTGATGGGTATAGTGTTTCAGTTTTGCCAAATGAAAAAGTTCTGGAGATGATGGTGGTGATGGCTGCATAACAATGTGAAAGAACTTAAAACTACTCAACTGTACATTTAGAAATGATTAAGATGGTAAATTTTATGTTATGTGGGGTTTTTTTTTTTTACCACAATAAAGAGGACATGATTGATACATTCATGATTGCTGAATCTTATTGGTGAATTGTTCATTTTCTTAGTATGAAATATCCATCTTAATCATAAGCCTTTTGTCCTGAATTCTTTTTTTGTCCAACCTCACTATTGTTGCATTAGCTTTCCTTTTCCTTTAGTAGTTGCCTGGAAAGGTTATTCTGTGCAGCCTTTACATTTCCATCTTTATGTACTGTAGTTGCTTTTTAGGCTCATCTCTTGTTAATACAATTTAGTTGGATTTTATCTATTTTGAAAGGCTTAGTTTTCTTAATAATTTAAATGTATTATAGTGGCTACATTTGGACTTATTTTGCTGTCTTATTTTTGTATTTTCTATTTATCATGCTTTTCTCCTCTTTTTTTTTTCATTTTACTTTTCATTTCTATTAGTTACATATGCACATAGTTTAAAGAATTAGATAGTTTCCTTCAAGACTGTTTGGAAAAATATCTGCTCTTTCTTCCTGCTTCCTCTTTCCCACAGGCAGTCACTTTCTTATTTCTTTTTAGCTGATTTTAAAAAATACTGCTGTGTTTCTAAATAACATATATGTGTTGCTATTTCCTGATTATTAAACTGTTACCCTGCAGTTAAATCCCACCTTTCTCTATTTTCCTCTGACATACAATGGAATATCATTCAGACATAAAAATGTGTGAAGGACTGTGATACGCACTGCAGCATGGATGAACCTTGGAAATTATGCCGAGTGAAGGAAGCCAGTCACTTAAGATCACATGTTATATGACTCCATTTATATGAAATGTCCAGAATAGGCAAATCCATAGAGACAGAAAGCAGAATAGTGGTGGAATTGGGGTGTGACTGCTACTGGGTACAGAAGTTCTGCTTGGAATGATGAAATGTTTTGGAATTAGAAGTGGTGATGCACATCTTATGGATATATAAAAACCACTGACTTTACATTTATAAAATTCATTTAATGGTGGCGAACTGTATCTCAATAAAAACAAACATACAAACAAACAAACAGACAGACAGGCAAACAATTTGTGTCTCTACGATCCTCTGAAGAAGTTAAGAACCTTAGTGTCTTAGCTCAGAGTCCTCTTGAGAGCAAAGCCTGTGATGAGGGCTTGTGTGTTAGAAGTTGATCTGGGAGGTAATGGCAGGAAGCTGGAGAGAGGGACTTGGAAAGTGGGAGTTGGAGGGGAAGCCACCATGGATGTGTTATTGAGGTCTCTAATGTGGGCAATTTGGGCCCAGTTCCGGTGGGGATTTTTGGAGTAGCCTATTGAAGCCTTCTCAAAATTGTTCTTGTGAGGAACCAGTGGGAGAAGTACTTATCCCAGCACTGAGGGATGCCTCTGGAGGCATTAACTCTGGAAGTTCCAGAGCAGAAAATGAAACACACTTGAAATGAGAGCCTGTCATTCTGAGCCCCCAGGAACAACTTTGGCTGAAATTGGAGGTGAGCCTGAGGGTATGTGAGGAGCACATCAGTGGCACCTGATACATATTGTTCTTGACTGTCTCCCATACTCTGTTCTCCCAACTCCCAAGTCCTCATGATCCAAAATTTTAGTACCAGAAACTAAACATAATAAAATTAATGATGGTTATTTAGATTTGGTAGTACGTTGAGCCAATTTGCTCATTATTGCTTATTGTAAACCACAACTTTTCTTCTAGGCTCATTTTTAAAAAAATTTTAAATGATGTCTGAACATTTATTAAATTTGCCATTACTCTTAAAGGATGGTATTGCTGTGTCCACAATTCTAGGCTCAAGTTTATTTTCCCTTATTCCTTTAAAAATATTATTTTATTGTCTTCTGGATTCTAGCACTGCTGTTGAAGACTCTGATGTCAGATTCTTGTTCCTTACTTCTAGATAAGCTGCCTTTTTTGCTGGCACTAGGATTTTTTTTTTCTTGTTGCTTGATGTCCTGAAGTTTTACTAAAATGTGAAACTAGCATGGATTTTTTGTTTATCGTACTTAGCATGTGCAAACATTTTTCCCAGTGTAAGAATTTATGGTTTTTTTATTTCTGGAAAATGCTCAACCATCACCTCTTTAGTAATCTCTCCATCACTCTTATTATCTGTCAATTCTGGATACATCTATTTCTATTCTCCTTGTGTCTAATTTTTTTCTTTCATATTTTCTATCTCTGATCTCATAGGGTGTGTTCTTAGAGATTTCCTTGGTTCAATCTTCTAGTTCATTATGTCTCTCTCCAGCTGTATTCAGTCAGGTATTCTGCTCACTTTGTGAGTTTTTTTTTCCCTGTAATTTTAATTTCCCATATATGTCTAGTGGAATCTTTGTCATTTGTCCTCCTCTTATTTTATGACTTCCTTTTGTTGTTTTGTGGTTGATATCCTTTTGATTTCATTGAGAAGTTTAAAGATACCTACTTTAAAATGCTTTTCAAATTGCTCTAAAACTTTATTTTCTCAGCTGTCATTTCTTCCATTTGCTGCATTTGTTTACCTCCTCAGTGCTCTGTGATTCCTGGTTGTGAGGTTATTTGGAGATTCTGTAAAACCCAAGGCCATCTGCTAGTGGCCTCAGCTTGGTTTGTATCTGGCTGGGCTCCAGACCAGGGTTTTCTCAGAAGTGTCCACTGTGGGCTCCACTTCATATGAGTGATGCATTTCTGAGACAGTCCCTTTGAGCTTGGTGGCTCTGCTGACAGCCCAACCACAGGCTTGCGGCTTTGGGTTTTGCCATGATCATAAGGGGTGGCTGTAGCTGACTTAGTTTATGTTCATCAACTGGCAGCACAGGTCCCAACACCAATCGGGCTCAGGCCTTAGCCTGGCTTAGCATTTATATTGTGGCCCACACCTAACACATTCACCCAGCCTCACTTTGCAGTTCCTAGGGACTGCCTTTCTTTTTAAAGAGAAGTCTCCATTTCTTGTCTACAAATATGTCCCTCTCATGTTATTGATTGTATTTACGTGATGATTTAAAAAAATCTCATATCTATGTGTTTAGAGCAGAAAGAGATGGTTTCAACCATCTTTAACTGGAAGAAATGTGACTTCTCCACATGCGATACAGCCACCGGTCTGTAGATGTTAACTAGATGTTGTTTCACAAGCAGATCTGTAGAAATGTACACATCAAGAACTGTATGTTATTCCATGACTTAAATTACAGCTGCTCACATCAGGCTTGTTTGGACCTGTTGGTACCCAGGATCTGGCTCACCCTCAGGCAACAGGATAAAATCAAAACAACCTATAGTTTTTGAGAGTTGAGTTTGAATCATGTATGCATATTTATTAAATGTATTATATATAATATATATATATATATATATATATATATATATATATATATATATATATATATATGGTACTCACTATCTGCCAGACATAAGGGCTTTTGTTTGTACAGGCCTCACAAACATGAACTAATCCCAGGATGCAGATACTATTATTATAATCCTTATTTCATAGATAAGACAGCTGAGATGCAAAAAGTGATGAGCCATGACTGAGATTCAAAGTCCTGTGCTCTTTGCCACTCCCCTTGTGTTGTATGTGTGTGCTTACATGCTAGTTTGCACATAGGGGTGGGGGGCATGAAGTCAAACTTTGGCCATGGCGTGACTTTCTGTAGCTTTCAGTAGAATGAGGAAGAAGAATAGACTCAGGGACCTGACCCACTGACATGAACCTCCTGCCCCAGACCAGCTCTGCCCACTTCCTCCCTGCTTGCTCATGTGCTATGCGGCTGGCCTAGGACATGACAGCCTGAGCGTACAAATGGGGCCTGGCTGAAGCAGGGGCAATGAGTTCTGTCCTCTCCCATTCTCTCCCACCCCTGTCCCACCGTCGAGATAAATCTTCACTGCAGACTCTAGGGACTAGGGGCTGGAAAGAGGGGAGAAATGTAAAATAGCTACTTCTTAGAAGCAAGGACTAGCATATCACTCCATTATTATTTTTCATGTCTAGGGAGAAACAGAGATGGAAAGAGACAAAGATACAAGGACCAAGGGGATCAAAAAATGCAGAGAAATATGGAGTGCTGAGATGAAAAGGTCCAAAGACAGAGAAACAGACATAGTGACTGAAAGACAGGAAAAGATGAACCTGGAGGGTGTCTGAGATGCAAGCTGCTGAGAGATGGGGCATGGGGTGAGTCAAAATTGACATGGAGGGTGAAATGCAAGAAGCTGAGCACCAGGGGCCCTGGAGGGCTTGGGGAGTCTGGAACTGTAGGGCCTGAAGCCAGGGGTTTACTATCTACCCATGTGGCTCTTTATTTGAGGGAGGGGCTGGGGCTAGGGCTGAAGTAAGTGTGTGTATATGTGTCTAGTGTCCTCCTTGGGCTGCTGGCCTGGTGTCCCTGGAGCTGGGAACAGGTGTCTTGCTTCTCCGTGCCCTCCTCCTGAACTGGGCCAGCTAGCTGCCCCCACTCCACCCCCCTCCGCCATACCCCCAGCCTCAACTAGTGTCAGGTTCCAGGCTGTTCCCTGGAGGAACTTTGATCTGGAAAGAATGAGAGTGACCGATCTGGCTGCTTCCCAGGACCAAGCCATGCCATTGAGCCTTGGCCTGGGCTGCCCTGCTACCTTCTCACCCACTGGGACACCAGGCAGTTATTCTGGGGCTCAGGAGACACAGAAGGGGTCTTTTCTGCTTTTCTTCCTTGCCTTGTTCTCTCAATCTCCATTCCCTGTTCAGTCATTAGTTCATGCACTCATTCATTCAGTACCCTTCCCCGCTTCACTCACCTTTCATTCACTCATTCAACACGTTTTGGTTGATGGAGCTGGGGACTGAATGATGGGACAGAGGGATGAATAAGACAGGGTCCTGTCTTCCTGGAGCTCTTAGCCTGAGGGGGCCGGGGAGCTTCACAGACACATCCAAACAGAGATCACTATTCAAGAGAGGCACAGGCCCCACACTGTACAAGGGTGACAACGAAGTGAGCATGGTGGGGCAGGGAGTGAAGGTGAGGAGTGGTGATGGCTTCATCAGGAACAGCTTCCTAGAGGACACAGCATTAAAACTGGGCTCTGAAAAGCTGAAGAATGAGCAGGAGCTTGGCAGGATGCCAAGTGCAAGAGACTCTTCAGGCTGAGGTGCCAGTGTAGGCACAATTGCAGAAGTGAATTTCATGTGCATTTTGCTGGAAGGAACTTGAATGGCACTCTCAGGCATTCCTCTATTGGTGGAGGTGATCCATGAGTCATAGGGCCCATTTCATTAGAGAAAGATGACTCCGGGGGCTTGCAGGGGGGTGGCTGCCTGGTGGGCCCTGATGCTGGCTGATCTCTGCCTTCCAGGCATTCCTAATGAGGGGCTGGTGTCCCATGCCAAGCCCCTCCCTGCAGACCTTCTGTACAAGCCCCAGCCCCAGTGAATCTCCAAACTGCTTTGAGGAAGCCCAGCTTGTTTATGGACTACAAAAGGCTCCAGTGGGCCCCTGGATTAGGCCTCAGCCCAGCCCCTACCTTAGCCCACCCTTACTGCTCACTCTGAGTAAGGAATGCCTTTTGCTGGGCTGAAAGCAGACACTGCCCAGCCTGTGGGGGCCCCTGGGGAAGGCCTGATGAGCTATATCCTTGGAGCTCTGGCTTCTCTTGTCCTGGAGGCCACTGAGCCAGGCCCTATAAATAGCCCAGGAACAGGAGGGGAGGCAGGCCAGGAAGGACTGGAAGGGCCAGGCCTTTGGGTGGGCAGTTGTGGAGGAGGTGGGGAAAGGGAGAAGGAGCCCAGAGTTCGAGCCTAGTTCTTCCCCCAGACAACTGCTTGCCTTTCCATGTCTCAGGGTCCTCTGTACTGGGGCAGCCAGGCTCTACAGGGCAGAAAGAGCCTCCCTGCAGGGACTGTTTTTGTAAGAGGAGGAGATGTCCTCCTTCCTCCCATCTCTAGGCAGTTTCTGGAGCCCTAAAGGTCAGGATATTAGCTGTAAGGGCCCCAGGCTGAACCTGTCTTACCCTAGAGGCCACTTTCCCAGTCCCCAGTGGCTTCGGCAGGGTGCATGCTTTTCCCTGATTTTAATCTACCCTCTTGGCTCTGCAGTTCTCAGGGTGGGGGTGGGAGGCTTGAGTAAGTCATTGGAGACCTTTAGAGGCCATATGGCCAGAGCTTAGGGGCTGGGACCCGAGGTAGAAGATCCTGGAAATGGAAAAATGTGAGCCAAACAGCCTTATCTGGGCTGGAAGCAGCTGTCTCCACTCCACACCCTCTGTAGCCCCCACCTCTGTGGGGAGGGCCGCAGGCTCCTCCATTCCGGGATACACGCTATTTGTTCTCTGGGTAGCCTGGGCCTCAGGAGAGGCCTGTGGGAAATTTTTCCTCCACTGGGACCAACAAGGCCTAATTTGGTCTGGGATAGCAGGAAGCACTATTCTCTATTACCACCTCCTTGATCAGTGCCATCCTTAGAATTTTATACGCAAGAGTCTCTGTAGAAATGTACACACCCAGGATCTGTACTATCCCTTCTAGAAACAGACTTCTAGCTCTGGTTAAAGAGTCAGCAAGAAATGGGGCATGTGACAGTGTGATCAAATTCACACAATGAAACCCACATAGACATTTGCCATATGTAAGCACATGTACACATGTGACAGATGTACAGGCATGTGCGTAATAGCAGTGGCATAGAACACATCCTGATGTCTATGTTGACATGTGTACTGCAGGCATGTGTACACATATGTGTCTATAAACACATCCACCACCTACAAGCAAATGCATAAAAAAATTTTTTAGAAACATGATTACTTGCAAATGTGCACACACTTTACATACCCTACACACGTGCAGATATGTGCATGGGTCTTGGAGACTCTGTAACTCCCACATTGTTCCTCTACATGGACACACTCACACATGTGTGTGCAAGTATGATACGTACACAGACACACCCTCAGAGACACAGGAAAAGGATGAACATTATAAGTTTACACATGTGCTCTGCACAGTGTCCCTGGGATGGAGGTATGAAGTTTAAAGAAGGGTTTGGTTGAGGGCAGTTGGATTGACCCAGGGTTAGGAGTCTTCTGGACCTCCTGGGGGCCTCAGGGGCCCAGGGTCATTGGGATGGCTCCATTTCAGGCAGGCAGAGCTGTGGGGCAGAGGGAAGAGCCCCATGTGCCCCTCTCTTGGGTAGAAATAAGGCCTGGGGGCTCTGATACTTGTCCTTCCAGGGCTTCTGCACCTGTACAACTTCCACCATGGCTCCCACCTCCATGCTTAGCACTCTTCTTGGCTCCTAAACCCAGCAACCTGGCAGGAAAAGATAAATACAAGCCCTGTGTCCCCACCCCTATGGATCTTATAACAAGGCAATAACAGTTTCCAGGGCAGAGGCTAGATTTCAGGATTTGGGAGGAGTGGGGGATGGTATGTTTCCCAGGGAGTCCAGTCCTGGAATGTATTTTTTCACTGAGTCCTTGTTAGCTTGATCCCTTTGGGTGCTTGCAGCTGTGGACCATGAGGAGTGAGATATGGCTTCTTTCATGTACCTTCCCATTTACAAAGCTTGGTTGCCAGGCCTCTTAGTTGCCCCAGCAAGCTGAGAGCTGCATGGACAATGTGGCAGGGCTGTCTGGGGCCAACAAATAATGGGTCTTGCCTGGCCCATTACCCTCTAACCTGGTGAAGGGGCTGGGAGGGGCGAGGTGACCAGTGAGGTTGGCAGCTGCCTTTTACCCAGTGCAGAAGCTGATGTGACCTTGGAGACAGGCTCTGTGTAGCAACTATGAGCCCCCCATGGCTCCCATGCCCTCCAATGTACCCTCTCTGTGACTTGTCTTAGTGGCTGGTACTTTCATAGCCCCCAGATACCCAAGCCAATATTTGGGAGCTATCCTTTCCTCTCTCCCTTTTCTCTCCCCATTGTCCATCCATCTAGCAGTCCTCTTGGTTCCAATGGCTCTCCAATGGTCACCTTTTCCCAGGCATTCAACCACCTACTTTCTAAAGCCATTTGCTCCAGGTGTCAGGATAAATGAACAGTGGAGAGAGACAGCCCCTGCTCTCAAAGGATTGAGTCTGACATGTGCATGTCAGTGCACGTGTACTGCACCCATGCACGCGGACCTGGTGCAGAGGGTGGAGGGCAGTACCAGGCAGGTGGACAGAGGACTGCAGAGGACTGAACCATGACACTTCTTATAACCTTTCCTCACCTTGTTCGGCCTGTGGGTGAAAAGGGAAAAAGCCTAGCTCAGAGCCCTGGGGACCACTCTGTTAAGGAAAGAGCACAAGAAGAGTCACTCAGGAAGTCCTGGGGACAAAAAAGCAAGAAGGTGAGAAGGGAGTATGGAGAGAGGAGGAGGGAGCAGTTCTCAGGGGCTACTTCCAGAGCACCATAGGGTAGGGGTATTGGAGACCTCTAAGGGGCAATTCCAGGGGAGTAGAGCCTCCAACCAACCTGGGAGCAGGGAGGTGCTGCCTGGACTTGGCTGTTGCCCTTGGAGGTACCTTGGGACCAGCACATAGGAAGTGTCTCGATTCTGGGGCCAGGGCCCAGCGTTCCAGTCTGGTCTTCTATGCCTTGACGTGTGGCCTCTCAGGGCCTCAATTTCCCCATCTCAGGCCCATGACACTAGCTTCCTTGAATTCATAGTTTTGGTCTGGCAAGAATTTGATCTCATGAGGGGACTGGCAGGGGGACTCAGGAAGACTTGTCTCACATCCTGCTTTCAGCCTAGAAGCAGAGCAGATCAGGGACCATTAGGCAGCGGAGGGGTCAGAGCTAGGTGAAGGGGAGCTGGGAGGGTAGGCGCCAGAGCCTCCAGGACTCTGTAGGAGGTCAGTCTCCCTGGCTCACTGACATCAGGGCTGGTGAATGTGGAGGGAGTTCAGCCAGGTTCATCAATCCTCACCTCCCTCACAGCCTGGTACTGGGCAGGAGGAGGGTGGGAGGAAGAGGCCTGGAGCAGCCTCCTCCTACCTGGCATGGAGCCAGCTCTTGGGTGGCACTGGTTTTCAAGCCCCACTCCTGTCCCTTAATCCCCTTTCCACCTCCCTCCTTCCATCCCTGCCCCTCTGTCCCTTTGTCCCTCTTCCTCATGTTTCTGTTTCATCTCTCCTTATCTACTAGGTTCATCTTTAGCTACTGACTCAGTGGACTGACTGCTGAGAGAGAGGAGCTAAGGAGATGATTTGCTTCTTATACTGTCTGCCTTCCTAGAACCCACAGATGGAGCCCTGCCTTATCCTCAAGCAGCCCTTTTTAGATATTCTCATGATAGGTCAGGAGAATTCAGGTAACCTACATCAGATGGGAGAGTGTGGATGGATCCTGGGTAGCCAGAAGCTATAGTCTCTCACCTCTTTCTCACTATTAGGCTTCCCACCCCAGAGACCTGGCCTTCCTTCCTTCCTCTGGAGGATGGGAGAGAAGGCTGGACCCCCGCCACCCCTACTCCCTACCTATGCTGCTGGTCCAGACACATGTGTAGGTGCACATTGGCTGTAGGGCGAGGGATCAAGCTGTACAGTTCCTCCTAAGACATCCCCACATGGTCCTTTTTTGGGTCCTGCAAAGGAAGGGATTGGGCTTTTCTGGCCTCTCAACTCCAGGCTCCCATACCCAGACCTGTAGTGGCTATAAATGTTATCTGGGGTAGAAGCTGTAGCAGCAGTGTCTCTCACGGTCTCTATCAAAGATTCTACCCAGAGAAAGAATGCAGGGAGTGGTTTGGCTTACCCTGTCCAGACAGCTACTTGGAATACACACACACACGCACACACACATGCAGCATGCACGCCTTTTGGCATTTGACTTTCTCATGAAATAATTGCTGGAAGGCTGCTTGGATTAGGTAACCCAGCATTCCTTCCTGTCCCCATAGTGGAAGAGGAAAGGGGATCAGCACTCAGCATCTGTTAGGCTGATCCAGCTCCTTTGGGGCAGAGCAGGCCAGCCCAAGAGGTCTGTGGCTCCAAACATCTTTGGAAGCCTAATGTGACAGGAACAAGCCTTTCAGGTCTCTCATTCCTGCAGTCATCTGGCTGTGCCTGCCCAGTCACAGGGCCTCCAACAAGTGTGCCAGGCCTGGGAAGAAGGCTAATCAGGAAAGGTTTTTTTGTACACAGAAAGATGGGATGTGCTCATTTTTATTTTAAGTCAGCTTTATAATACAGTATACTAGGAAACTTACAGTATCTTGCCCATCATCCTATCATCCTGAACAGATAAGTGTTTCCATTCTTCCCTTTCTTGTGATGGTTGGGGGGCAGGAATGTTGGAAAGGAGGGATATCTGGGTTTAGGCAGATATTCCTGAAAGGAACATTGAGAGAGAAAAGAGGTGGGAGCCTCCACCTGTGGATAGAGGCCAGTGACCAAGACTCTGATGGAGGGAGGGGGTGATTAGTCCCAAAGTCCTCCATGCCAGGATTTTGAGATTAGGCCCTGAGCACACTCTTTCCTCTCTGTCTAACCTAAGTCTCTCTTGATCTCCTAACAGGAGCCCCTTGGTGAGTCTGGAGCCCCTCCTGACCACTGGTGGGAGGGCATAAAGATTGGCTACACAGACTGGGGCTGGGAGGGGAGAAGGCATAATTGCAGAAACAGGGAGGGAACCTCACCACTTGTTTTCCTCACTTAGGTCTTATAACAGGTGCAAGAAAATCCAGGCAAAAGTCCTATAGGTGAGTATGTGCTTGTGAGATGTGCCCACAGCATAGAGAGGACAGTGCTGGACATAGGGCGAGGGTCAGGTGGTAGTTCTGGACACTGCTGCTGCTGCTCTCTGGTCTCCCTAAGCAGCAGGGAAGTCCTCATCCCCAGGAGGACCCAGGCCCCACGCACTAGAGCGCCTAGGGAATGCATAACCTGCGTCTGTGGTCTCCAAAGTGAAGTCCACTTAAGGGTCAACGCCTTTTTCCGGTGGGCCCGCAGCCCCTCCCCCAGGCTGCATGTCGCTCTTCCAGATTCAGGGGTCTCAAACTCAGCGCTTCCCTCACGGCTCGCATCATGTGAGCAGAGAGGAGGGGAGAGCTCTTCTCCTTCGGCGTCTCTGGGGACCCCACCCGGCACCATCCTGAGGGTCTTCAGGGGTGGGGGTGGCCCTGAGCCGGCCCCGCCCCCGCCCCTAGGCCCCGCCCCCGCACGGCGACCATTCCCCGGGCTCTCGGGGTCCGCCCCGCCTTCCGCCCGCCCCTCCTGCCGCCGCTCGGGCGAGCCCAGCCTGGGGTGGCAGTCGCGGCCCGGAGCTGAGGAGCTTGCTTCTCTTATTGCCAGGCCCGCTCTTAGGCCAGCGTGCCCCGCTCGGCCATGGAGCCGAGCCCCAACGCCGCGGAGGCGCGTGCAGTGAGTGAGGCGCTGGGCCGCTACGAAGCGGCGCTGGAGGGCGCGGTACGCGCGCTGCACGAGGACATGCAGGGGCTGCAGCGCGGCGTGGAGCGGCGCGTGGCCGAGGCGCTGCGTCTGGCCGGCCCGCTGGCGCGCACGGTGGCCGAGCTGCAGCGCGACAACCAGAGGCTGCAGGCGCAGCTCGAGCGCTTGACGCGCCAGGTGGAGGCACTGGGCTTGGCGACCGGGCTGTCCCCTACGCCAGGCACACCAGGCACCCCCAGCCCTCCGCCCGCGCCTGGTGTCCCGGACCGCGCGCCCCGCCTGGGCTCCGCACGCTTCGCCAGCCACACCACCTTCTCGTTGTCCGGCCGCAGCCAGGTGAGCCTCCAACGCGTGCCCTGGGGAAGTGGTGCTCGGCAGGTGTCGCCTCCCCGCCTCGCGCTCTCCCCCACATCCCGCCCGAGTGCCTGCATCTACTGGGTTTGGGGCTGTCTCTCCACCGGCCTTTAGGACTTGGTGATGGGAGTCCGGCTGCCACTTCAGAGTTGGAGAAGACAGAGAAGCACTGTCTTAGCCGGCCTGCTGCACCTGTCTCGGACCCCTCCCTTCTTTATAGCGGGACTCTGTTTGCTCCGAGTTCTGTCTCCCTCTCCCCGCTGTCCTATAACTTTAAGGGCTTAGGCGCTGAGGTCCTGCTCCAAACCACCCGGGGCATTGCTGGCGTATTGGAATGGTCAGCACCCCCTACTCCCCTACTTCAATTCACGCACCCCACACTTTGCCGCTTCACCGAAGCCTGACGGTTCCGTTACGGATTAACCCAGATTGAGAATTTAAGCCCCTGTGTGTGGGGGATGGGGAGGGCGGCGGGGGAAGGACGTAATCTGTTCCCAGTTTAGCCGTGTTTGGGCACTTGCATTGCAGGGGGCAACTCCCATACTGTGAAGAGAGAGAGAGAAACCAGCCTTAAGCAGTCTCTAGATTCCTTGGCTCAGTGACTGGCCAGAGGCCCACACCTCCGTGGGGGTGGGGCCGAGGCCAGTGTGGACCCGGCACTTTCCTGAGCATGGAGCCTCTTGGAGTGGCTAGTTAGAATGTTTCCATGGTGTGGCCTTTAGGTGGGATTTTCCACTCTGCTCAGGTATGTGCTCTGGGCTTGGGTTTCCAGGCTTTGGGTAGTCTGCACCTGCTGCCCCTCCTTGATTCAATCCATCAGGCATACAGGCCTCCTGTATAGGCTGGGCTGCACCTCAGGGAACCAGAGGGCGGGGAATCAGATTAGCCCTTGCCCCTGGAGGTTTCATTCTGGGTGGGCGATAGCCCTAGATGAAGCAGTACCAACAGTGCAGGCAGCTAGAACAGTTGTTCTGCTCCAGATACTATTATCCCTTCCCAGTGGGTGTCCCAGGAAGGCTTTTACTGAAGGCCTAGGACTTGTTGCTGCTAGTGTAGATGGGGGTGCTGTGGGGGACTGTGCATGCAACCTTAGAAAGACTAAAAGGACTCCCTGGCCAGAGAGGAGCCTGGTGGCTTTGAGTGGATGAGCAAGTTGTGAAGTACCCATGGATGCTGGGCAAGGGACCTGGGCTTTGTCCCTGGAGTGTGTGAGGTACTTATATATGTGCTGGTGGCAGAGCCCCTGGGTGTTCTAGTGCTCTGTGTGAAATATCTGAAAATATGGACACACTTAATTCTGTCCTATGAGCATGACACACTGAATCTCCATGGTACAAAGTCACCGCTGTCGGCTCACATGTACCTAAAACTGTGTCATCCGCCGTTTCCGAGGTTTTATTTTAACACTCATTTGCTAAGTCTGCTCACGGAAGCATCTGACCAAGTTTTAACAAAAATACTCCGAGTCTTATATGTATGAATACGAGTATATGTACATGTATATACATAAATATGTGAGGGGATTCTCTCCAGTCATCTAGCTGTTTCAATAGGAGTTCGCCACGATCACCTGAGGTTAGCTGGTCCACTTGGTTATGGGGGTGGTGGTTGAGGGGTACTGGGCAGGGAGGGGACAGGGTCTTCTTTCTGTCAAGCTCCCTCAAGGATAAATCGTGGCAGGTTGGAGCGTGGCTGGAGACAGACTAACTTAATTGTGATGATCCAAGGAGAGAGGATGGTCATAGCTGGGGCAGTGGTGGGTGGATGGAGAACTGGGACTACCTTGGAGAGGGATCTTAGAGGGGAAATCAGCAGGGTGAGATAGTCTTTGGATGTGAGCAGAGAGGCAGAGAGAAGAGCCCTGCCTGGGCGACTACTGGGTCACAGATCTGGTGAAGATGCCAGGTTCCATTTGAGTTGTGCTGAGCATGAGGGTTTGTGGGACATCCAGAGTGAAGCTGTCCCAGAGTAAGTGGAGTCATGGATCTAGTGTGCCAAGGGTTGTCAAGGCCTAAGATTAATGAGATAACGGCAGAGCTGGTAGTTGAAGCCCTAGAGTGGGTGAAGTCTTCAGGGCAATTGTGCAAAGGAGAGAGTGGATAGAAGCCCTGGGCAGAGGCAGAGGAGCTGTCAGGGAGCTAGGAGGCCCTGAAGAGCCCACTCTTAGAAATGGAAAGAGGGGAGTCTACTGGAAGAAGAGGTTGGGGGTCAGCAGGGATGCTGTAGTGGCTGGTGGAAAAGGGTGGAGGCACGATTGGGACTTAAGAAGGGCCTGGGGTGAGGTGGAATAGCAAGCACAGCTGAGCACCGTGGGCAGAAGATGGTCAGGGTCTCCTGTGGGGTCAAAGGCTTCACAGCCTCTTTAGCATGGCTTCCTATGCCTGAGGCAGCTTCCCCCACAGGATTAGAAGCACAGGTCCCCACTTATCTTGCATCCCACCTTTCAGGAGTGCTGACACAGGCTCCCATCCATTTTCTGGGAGTATCTGGAGCCATCCAAATGTTTCTCCTCATGTGCTGTGACCTGTAGTGTGTGACCGGATGCTGGGTCCTGAACAAGGAATCAGGGCCCTAGGGCAAGACTGGACAGGGTCATGGTTGGGTGCCAGTGCTACTACTTCTCTGGCCTCTCATACCCTCAAGTCTGTGACACAGAGCTGGGCTCTGGGTGTAAGGGTCTTGTCTATACATGTTAGCCAGTGGTGGCTGTGGTCAGGCATTGTGGAGGCTGGTGTTAGGCCACCCCTCTGTAACAAGCAATGATATTGGGAGACCCTTTTGTGTCCTGTTGTAGAGTTGGTGGTGGGTCATACTCAGTATATTGATGTGCCCTGAACTCAATGCAGAAAGGATTGATCAAGTAATCCACTTCTGAGTACACAAACCTTGATCTTGCTAAGGACCTTGTTCATCTGTCTAAGACAGGTCCAATAGGATCCAGATAGTGAGGAGACAGAAGTATCCAAGGAGGCTTGGAAGGAGGGAGAGAACAGGGCAGTGGGGTGGGAGTAACCAGGGAAGACTCCCTGAAGGAGGCCCTGGAGCAGGCAGGAGCTGATTTTGGCACACCTGCAGTGTGGCCTTGTGGGCATCTCCTCCCAGCTAGGTCCACAGTGTCCTTGTATCTAAACCAAGGGGGATTGGCACAGTCCAGTCTGGCCTCTCAGATTGAGCAAACTGGGTAGTTACAACAGTGAAATTAGCCCAGTCCATTTACAGAAGTGTCCTCAGAGCCACAGCTCTTTGGAGGAGCTGGTTGGGGGCCTGCAGTGAATGACAACAACCTGAGGCCAGGCCAGGTCCTGGAGGCTGGGCCATAGTTGTTCCTTAGAAATGTCCTCTTGGCTGAGCTGGAGCTGCTGGGTCCCCATGACTGAAGCAGTGGAGTCCCTCAGGAACTACTGCCAGGAGAGCGGTGTCAGCCCTGGCTGTGAAAGAAACCAGACTCGCCTTATCTGCCTTCCTTTCCCAGACATACTGTGTGATAAGGGAGTTAAATGCTTTGGGGAGAAGTTTGAATTGAGTCTTTAAAACCATGGTGTGAGTGAGGAGGAAGGTGGGACATTGTGTTAACTGGCTTAGGGTGGGGGTTCTGGCCAAACATGGACTGTGCTGGGCACATGCGTGGGCTCCTGTGTCCACACATCAACCCATGTGGGGTCAGCCAGCACCAAGAGCTTTAATATTTTTCCTGCCTTCACACAAATGTTTCAAAACTTCCCCAGTGAGAGGGTCCCTAAAATCAGGCTTATTGCATCCCTGCCTTTACCCCTAATATTCCTAGGCCCGGACTCTCTCACAGGGAGACTCCCCTTCTTAAAATGAAGCCCAGATAGGGACCTTGGGGATGCTAGAGCCAGCTCAACAGGACCAGTTCCTGTCCCCAAAGCTCTCCAGATTTGTACCCAGCACACAGAGGTCCCTCCCTGGTTTAAGGGCTCAGGTTCTGCTGGAGTGGTTACCCCACTCACACCCCTTTACTTCTCCTTCATCTGGCTAAGACAGTGGGGCCAGGTCCTGGAAGACAAGTTTGTCTTGAATTGTCCTCTCTGCCTTCTGGAAGGCTGGAGTGCTTTGTAGACAGAGCCCTGGGTTGGGGTATGAGACCCAAGTCCCAAGCCTTGACTCTGCTAGTGCCTTTAGTCTGGATATAAGGTCAGGCATGACCCTTCCACAGGGAAGGGTGGTCCCTGAGTAGCCCCTAGGCATAAGGTATAAGAAGAGCCCTCCTTGGGTGAGGAGTGCTCCAGTCTCGGGGATGGGAGTTAGGGCTCAGCCCCCACCCAGCTGTAGTCTAGCCTCCCAGCATGAGTCTTTTCTATCCCCTTCCCCTCTGCTTTGTGGAAACCCCTTGGCAGGAATCCTGCTGGTCCAGAACCTTCTTTCTCTCTAGTTGTGGTGTCTGGTCCCCTGGGGCATCATGGGGTTTGTGGGCCTGCAATGTGCAGGGGCAGATGTCTGTGCCCCCCTTCCCCTGCCCCGCCACTCCTAGAGACCCACATTCCTGGGAAAATGGTTTTGCCATCAGCTTGTCCCTCCAGGCCCCTGCCTGGACCTGTGGAACCTGTTAGACTAGAGCAAGGTGAGTAGGAGGGACATGGAGACCCCAGAGCTGGGTGGAACTTGGTGACAGATGGGGTCTGGGGTTCAGGATGGACTGGCTGTTTCTCCACCCACTGCTGAGTTGGCTTCAAGCCAGCAATGTGTGGCTTTTGGGGTACCCTCCCCACTCTGGGGTGCCCAGAAATGCCCCCCACCCTTCTCCATTGTTCCTGTGAGTAAGCCTGGTCCCTCCCCTTCTGTCTTCCTGAATCAGAAGTTAAGGGGTCACCTCTCCAAGGCTAGGCTCTGATTCTTGTCCTCTGTATCTTCCCCAGAGATCCCACCCCACCCCACCCCACAGAAGGTCCCCTTACCCTGCTGGATCCTTTCTCTCAACCTGTAAATATCATCCTACCCCTTTGCATCTGGGATTAAACCCCTTCCCCACTCTCTCCTCATGGCTAAAGTTACTGTATGGTCTCTGTTTCTCCTCAGCTTCTCCCCTAGGCTATCTCCTCTCTCATACCCCTGCTGCTGATTCAGTTCCTAAACTGTGACCTCTTTTTTGCTGAACCCAATGTATACTTTTTAGATCTCATCTTGACCTTTTCCATGACCTGAGGCTACCTTTGGATGCTGCTGACATACTTGCCTTCTTGATAAACTTCTACTTATTGTTCTCAAGATTTTTCTGGATTTCTGCCTGGCTGCTCCTTTCTCATTCTCATCTGTAGATGCTGCTTCCGCTCTTCAAATGTGGTGCTTTATCCCCGGCCCTGTCAGCCCTGAGCTGGCTCTTCCTCTGTTGTGCTCTGGATACAAGACTACTGTTTCTCCATTGTTTGTTGTTTTACCTCCTGTACTTCACATCAAATATCCAGCTACCTCCTGGCCTCAACTCCCTGATGCCCCAGAGCACTTCACCCTAGTCATGTCTCAAATTGAAGTCATCGTTTCCCCCCAGGATCCCCTCCCTTCCTAGCCACGTCTCTCAGGCCTGAAGCCCAGGCTTGGAAAAGCCACTGTGGCATCTTCCTCTCCCTCCACATCCACTCACTCTCCCCAAAACTCTTGAGTCCTTCTTGCCCTTCGCTTTCCTACTGCCCCATCTCCCCACCCCACAATCCCACCTAGGACTAGTGAGGTAGCTGACCATTTGGATTCTCCTTCCCATGCCACACTCTTGCTGCCTTCCGAAGGATGTTCCTAAAACACAGAGCTGATGACCTTCAACTCCTTTTTGTGCAAGGAGTTAAGTCCAAGTTCTTGGGACTGGAATCTGGGGCTGCGCGGTGCTTCTGTAGCCACTGGATCAGATGCTTTGTACCTTGATGTCTCAGCTCTTGCAGGTAGTAGTTACTTTGCTTCGAATGGCCTTTCCTCCTTGTCCACCTGGCTTACTCAAAGCTTGGCTCAGGTGTCACTGACCGCCTGGGTTGGACGAAGTCTGTCTTAGGCACAAATCCTCATGCTGCCTTGGTGCCAATGGCTCGAGGTCTTGGTTTCCCCACCGGACTAATTCTTCCATGGCAGGGAGGCCACCTTTTGTGGAAGGAGTAGCTGAGCCATCTGGGACAAGAGATGAGCTTTTGTCACCTTGGAACCTTATAGACAAGGGGGCCAGCCTGGAGGCATCTGGGGAGAGGTACAATCAACCTCTCAGGCCATTGTAGGTTTTTAGTAGAACTCGCGGTAGAGGTCTGCCTTAGTCCCTCCTCTTGCCAGCAGACCCCAGCAGCCTTAAGACACTCTGAGCCCTCTTTTCCTCCCTCTCAGTGAGAAGGGCAGGACCATGGTTGAAAAGAATGTCCCTCCTGGCCATGAACTGTGGTTCTTTCTCACTGTATAACCTTGGACTGTGCGTGTCCACTCTCTGAGCTCTCGAGTTCCACCTGTAAAATGGGCTGGTAGCCTAGGAGGACAGAAGCAAGTTGGTATAAGTGGCATGCCCAGAAAAAAAGCCTGACACTTGGTATATGCCCAGATGGCACTTGCATAGCCTGCTCCATATCTGAAACAAAGAAACACACCCAGAGGGGGCACAACCTGACTCAGGTCACCTGGTGGGTGGTGTCACAGTCAAGATACCAGACTCCCCCACTGCTTCTTAGTCTTGGCTCTCTTTGCATCCCTCTACCACTGCTGCAGTGTAGAGTGGATGGAGGGGCCACATGGAGCTAATAAGGCCCCTGTGCTCTAGACATCCTGGCAAATCTTATAACACTGCAACCAACGAAAAGACCTTAGCACGAGGGCTCTAGCACCCATCGTTGGCTCAGAAGAACCTTATGTATGTCTCTGGATTTTAGCTGTTCAGCTATGCCAGCCTGCCCACCTGGAGTGAGCTGGAGCTGGGCTCTCCTGACCCTGGTCATCTGGTCCAACCTGGGGCGATGAGTGGGGATGCCTTGAACATTCCTTTGGAACCCTCTGTCTTGACCTTTGTTCCTAGCATTTTTGGGCTCTGTATGAGCCCAGTGGAGGCATTTGCCTTGCAAGATCTCAGGTGCTCAGCAGCTGGGGCTGAGTTCACCCCTGCTTGATGTGTATCCTTGGCCCATCACAGTATGTCCTGGGGGCTGTCTTTCTCACACCTGAGTGTTTGCCCTGACAGAACAAGGAGGGGCTTGGGGAGCAATTTTGGGATTAGGCAGCAGGCCCTGGCTGACTGGGCCTCCATGGTATTTTTGTCTCTGTAGAGTGTGGATCATCATGATGAATTCATTGAGTCGGAGATGAAAAGGACCTCAAACTCGTGCATCACTGAGAATGGACACCAACCAGGGGCAGGTAGGAGCCGACCACAGAGGAGGGGTAGATGGCTAGCTTTGAGGATCAGGGCCTTGGTGGTCATACACTTGTGCCAGGCCATCCTTTGGCTGGGAGTGGGGACATGATCCTGAACCCTAACACATGAAGAAGCCACCAGGAGAGTAGCCTCATTCTCGGTGCAGTAGACTTTTTCAACACAGGAAAATGGGAGATCTTGGAAGGTGATGAGCTTCCCTTTTCTGGAGGAATGCAAGCAGGGGCTGAGGAATTGTCCAAACACTGAGCCGAGTAGACTGACAAGCCAACTAGTTTTCATTGATCTGGCAGTGAGGGGAAGTTGGAGCTGTTATCAGCTCTGGTTGGAGCACTGGGAAGTCTCCATTAGGGAGGTCAGGTAGGCTGGAGTGGTCAAGGAGGCCTTCTTAGAGGAGCTGGGAGGAAGATTCAAGGAGGCTGGAGTCCTCCTGTGGAAACCATGGCTGACACCTACCCCTTCCACTGGTCACATGTTACAGGTCCAGGTGATGGACTCTCTGAGGCCGCTCAAACCTTCCCAGCACCTGAACCCCCCAGACCTCGCCCCGTGAGCCTCTCCTTGCGGCTGCCCCACCAGCCAGTCACAGCCATCACACGCGTCTCTGAGAGGTTCTCTGGGGAGACCTCAGCCACGGCTCTCTCGCCCACGTTTGACACCGTCCTCAGCCCGAGCCCCAGCGAGGCCACCACACCCTGGACTCCCAGTCCTAGTGGTAGGAGCAGGGCCTTGGGGGTTAGCAAGAGACTCAGAAAACCTGGGGCCAAGCCTCAGCACCCACTCTGTCCGTCACTGTGACTCTCTTCTCTAGTTGATCTGCTTTATTTAATGGGGCCCATCCTTGCCTGACTCTCTTCCCAAAGATGTCATGAAATAGCATTACCCTTCATGAGTGACAAACATGGCTTCCATTACAGGTAGAGGGTGTGGTTAAAAGGTGGCCTCTTACTCTGCACTTTTTGGCATAGTCCCCCCTGCCTCCAAGCCTGTCATTGGTAGACCTGGGGTGGGGCTGTATGGGCTTCTAAAATGAGGGTTTGGGAACAGAGTGTTTTCTGGATGTGTAGCATAGGAGGCCCTGGGCCCTAGGCTCTCAAAAGCAGGTGGGGACACTTTAAAAGACCTCTTTTATGTTCCCAGCCTTTTTTCTCCTCAACTGTTGGCTGAGGTGGGGCCAGCTTAGCCCGGGGTCCTGCCTGTCCATGGAGTGATGCTGGGAAAATGGTGTAGGGCTGGGTCAGAGGAGGAAGGCAGGCAGGGGCTGGCCCTCCCTGAGACCAGGGTTTGTTTTTTCTCTCTCTCTCTTTGTCCCACAGAGAAGAATTCTTCTCTCTCACGGTCTTCACTGGGCTCTGGCTATGGGGCAGTGACAGCAGGCAGGAACAATGACAGGTGAGTCGGGGCCCATGTTCCCCTGGGTCATTGCTTCCCAGGAGTCATCTGGGCTTTGCTTTGGGCTCAGGGTGCCCAGGCCATCTGCAGGGAGTTCCTTGTGCTGACCCCAGGAGGAAAAATGTTCCTCGGTTTGGTGCCTCTAGAGGGTTGCTGGATAGGATTGGAACAGGGGAAATGAGGCAGTGGGGCTCCTCATTTGGAGCACTGTCATGCTCCAAACCCACCCATTAGAGTTTTATTTGAAGAAATATGGCTACAGGCTGATCTCTCTAGGGACCCTTGAAAGCAAGTCTGTCAGTTCCTCTGAATGAAGGAAGCTAGGGGATTTTCCCACTGTCCTCTTCATCTATCCATCCTGGTTGGGGTCCCTCAGAGCTGGGGTGTTTCCTGCTCGTGTACTGTGGAAGTATCTGAGGAGCTGTAGACTGAGGCAGGCCTGCAGGGGCTTCCCTGTGGTATGGGCCTCTTTCTGGCCTGTGGATGTCCCCATGTTCCCTCAGGCCAGCTAGACTGTGACTGGAGCTGGGAGTGGGAATGGGGGACTGGCTTTGCTTTCTTTTTTCTTTTTATAAGAGAATTGTGACTTTCTGGCAAACTGTTCTGGAAGGTGAAACAAAGGTAGTGGAGGACTAGTGTAGTGGAGGACGGGAGTCTGGTTCTGGTGAGACTGCTTCTGGGTGAACCTCTTGCCTAGGAGGATGCCCCCTCCCTGAGCTAGGTGTGCTGGTCAGGCCTGCTTCAGACAGCAGCTCAGTTCAGAAAACCTGCCTAACTGGTCAGAGACTGGAACAAGTGGTGCAAGCTTTTTGCCTGCCACCATAGCCCCCATTTCTGCCTCACTTCACTTAGTGGAGGGGACAAGCCTGGGGCCTGTGTGAGCTAGTGATGGCTGGACCTCTGTTCCTGACTCATGGTTCTCTCTTTAGCTCAGCTCTGGTGACGCCACCCCAGTCGCCCTCGTCCTCGCAGCCACCACCCACCACTCAGGCCCATCGCCAGGGGGAGCGCCGCCGGGAGCTGGTGAGGTCGCAGACGCTGCCCCGCACGTCAAGTGCACAGTCCCGGAAGGCCTTGTTTGAGAAGTGGGAACAGGATACAGTAAGCAAGTATGGACACTAGTCCCCAGACCATACCCAGGTCCCCAGAGTAGAACCCGACCCAGAATTGGATCAGGAAGGCACAGCACAGCAAAACTGGCCCTGTACTACTCCCCAGGGGTCCTTCTCTAAGATGTGACCTCTCAGGCAAGACATAGGGTCAGAGTTGGGCCACAGGCAGGCCAGGGGACAGGGAGCTAGGCAAGACCTTATGGGAGCCCTCTCTTCCCCATTCCCAGAGGGCCCCCAGAGCTGCCTGCACTGCTGCGTGGATTGTAGCCCCTTTGGTTTTTGGGTGTGATTAGAAGACCAGAAGGTCAGTTGATTGGGATTCCTGGGAGAGCTGGAAAGAGACACACAGGACCAAGTGCCTACCAGTCCACTCCCACCCATTGGAGATGGGATCCACTCGTGGACATTTATCTGGCTCCCCTGTCAGTGCATGATAATTAAACCTGTTGCTTACAAAAGACCTCTCAGGCCTGTGACAGTGAAAGGACCCATTACTGGCTACTGAAACTTCAACTCTACTGAGGGAGACAGACCTGGGAGTGTCCCCACTTGCCCAGAAAACCTCATCTCGGCTTTTAGGTGATGGGGCCCAGGAGAGGACACCATCCATTTAGGCTAGGAGAGAACCATCAGCATGGGCAGCCTCAGAGGGGTTCTCCTGAGGAGGCAGGGGGCTCCAAGCAGGGGGCAGGGGCACAGGGCCATGCAGGCTTAGGTTCTCTGTCCCAAAATGACCCCTATTCCAAGTGCAGGAATCAGGGCACTTGGAAGCTGGAAGTGGGGAGAATGGTCTAGCGGATACCATTAAGAGTGGCTGTGTAGCTGATATGCGGAGCTCACATGTGGAAATGGACTTGAGGGGTCCATATGCATGCTGACAGAGTGGCTTCCCTGGGTGAGCAGAGCAGGTGGGGATATCTTCCAGGTGGTATGGGAACGGCTGAGGAGATGGCAGCTGAAGGGTGGCCCCCGTAGCAGGCCTGCATTCTTTCTGCAGGGGGAAAGGTGAGGCCCGGGCCAAGCTGAAGCGGTCCCAGAGCTTTGGGGTGGCCAGCGCCAGCAGCATCAAGCAGATCTTGCTCGAGTGGTGCCGCAACAAGACTCTTGGCTACCAGGTAAGCCCAGGAGCCCACCCTAGCCCCTGGGAACCCCGGCCAGAGGCTTCACTGAGCATCGTTACCTCCACTCTTGTTACTCTGGCCAGGGCAAGAACCTCAGGCTGGGGTGGAGGGTAAGAGATAGAGAAATTGTGTCTCCCAAGTTGGTCCCTAGCCACCTGTAGCATATTCTTAGAAATCCCAGGAGTCTTGTATCTGGACCTGAGCAGACTGGTCTGTGCATCTTACGGGGTGAGGTCTGGCAAATGCAGCTTGTGGCTGAGCTGGGTAGATGGTGGACCTTGGAAGGGGCTGGTAGAATCTGCTTGTGGGGTTGAATTGGGTGGGGAGTGGTGGTGGGGGCCGTACCCCCTCACCTCCCTTGGTGCACCTTGCCTTGCTTGCAGCACGTGGACCTGCAGAACTTCTCCTCCAGCTGGAGCGATGGGATGGCATTCTGCGCCCTGGTGCACTCATTCTTCCCTGATGCCTTTGACTATAGCGCCCTGAGCCCCATGCAGCGGCAGAAGAATTTCGAGCTGGCCTTCACCATGGCTGAGTGAGTATGGCGGCCCCTCTGGTTACCAGCCCCCACTGTTCTTGAGCCCGACTTCTGCCCAGGTGGAGCACAGGGGCGCACAGATAGGGGACAGCCGTCTGCAGAGCTGAGAACCTTGCGTCCATCCAGTCTGTCCCCCAGTACTGGGTGGTGGAGCCAGTCTCTCTTTTTGGTGCACCTGCTCTCTTTGCTGGGTGCCTGGACTTTGGTGGACAGTCTAGGAAACTAGTCACAGATAGGGCATGATGGGCAGTGTAATACGGACCCAAGAGCACTGAGTCTGTTCTCCCTGGGCTAGTGGATAGATGCAGTTGCTTGGGTAAGCCACAGCTGCTCACCAGTAGGAAATTAAATATATATGAATATATCTGCCTGGGGGACATTAAAATAACTCCAGTAAGATTTTGCTTCCCTAAACGTTGTTCTAGTGTTTCATATGAAATTGCTTATCTCCTTAAAAACATACTCTCAGAGAAAAGATTGGGTGGGGGTAATTCTGGGATTAGAAGGTGCTTGGGAAGCCAGCTGGGGATTTGGTTGCTGTCTGAGGGCAACCCCCAGAGCATCAGAAGCTCAGCGGGGTGGGATGTATCTGCCAGGACTCTGGCAGGGTGCATCATACTGAGTCAGCGAGGGACTCCTTACAAAGGTGTAGGTAGGAGTGAGGCACAGTGCAGTACCCTTGAGCTAATCAGCGTGAAGTTACAGGAACTGAAGAGCTTAGTTGTGTGTGGAGGGTCGGCTGACAGAAACTGTGCTTTGGGCAGTGGATGTCACCAACTCACAGTGACTTGGCAGAGAGGAAGCTGCGGGGATGAATGCTCTGCCCTCACCTTTCTTCTGCCCTTACTCTAAGGCATTCTGTTGGCTGAACATAAGCAGAAGACAGAGGGCAGGGGAGCCATTGTTATGGTCCATCAAGGCCCCAGGCAGCAAGGGGCACAGTTGAGAGAGAGTTTTCAGGGCTGCCTGATGCTAAGCTTCATGGAAATAAGAGGAGGAAGGTCAGAGGGAAGGAAAGCCTCCTGAAAGCTAAGTTTCCTGGACAGAACATTTCTCATTTTTCCTTGTCCTCCTGCCTGCCTTTATGCCTGTGACATAAGCCTCTGTTATTCATCTGTGCCTGACCACCTTTGTTTCTTGTGTGTGTCCCAGTGCCTGTGTCCGAGAGGTACTCTCATATGCTTGTCAGGTTGGAGGAGCCCTCACCCAAGGCCTTGCCTGCCCTCCTGACTCCATTCCCGGCCCAACCTCCCAGCCTTACCCCAGCCCCCCACGCCCACCCGAGCCTGGCCAGGGAAGGAGTCAAAACTGCAGGTGATGAGACTTGTTCTTGGTATCATAGGTCTCACCTTGAGCCCAGGCAGCCTTCCCTCTCTGAGCAGCAGCTCTTACTCTGGGGGCAGAATGGAGCCCTGGCTCCAAACTACTTGGCCAAGTTGTTGGAACATGAGTATTGCCCCTGTTGTGTTGTCTCGGATGACGCGCTTGGACTTGGCCCCCTTGGGGTCATAAGAACTCCTTGTATACTTTAAAAGCCTTCTTTTTCTTGGCTGCTTGGGATTAGCTGTCATCCTAATTGCAGAAACAGCTTTGGACGGAGTGTGTTATGCAACTGGATCCAGACGATGGAGAAGTAGAGCCAAGTGCACGATCCTGGGGAGGGGTGCCTCCCCAGGACGAGGCCCAGCTGCTTGAAGCCTAGAAATGGGGACTGTCAAAAATCAGACTGTCAGAGTCTGCAGGGCTGGGGCTCTGATGTGGGAACCCTGAGACCCACAGTTGGCTTACAGGGTTCTTTTCCATCAAGTCCAGTGGGCCGGGCAGTGCCAGCTCATGCTCTCGTTGCCTTGGTCACTCTCAGCCCTGGACCAGGCTGGTTGTAGAGGGAGAGGGAGGCCCTGGGCCACGGGGTGGCAGCCCTGCGCCCCAGCTTGCAGGGAACACAGCTTCCCTTGGCAGCCAGAGCCAGAGAGATTCAAGTAAGTCTCTGCTTTCCCAGCACGAGGTTTGAGCTCACAGAACCTCTAGACTACAAACAGATGTTTTTTCTGTTCCCAGCCTGGGGGAGCGGTGGTGGAGGCTGCTCCAGGTTTTGCCTCCCCAGAGCAAACAGTGGGGTAAAAAACTTGCCTTCCTGTGGCCTGCGCCTGCTCCCCCCTGAGGAGGGGAGAATGGTCTGCGGGGCCCTTGAGATGAATTCTTGCTTTTCTGCTGATGATGAGGTTAGGGAGGGGCACCCATAGCAGGCCTAGGTGGGGGAGCTTGCTCAGAGTCTGGGAAGGCACCTCCCCTCATGAGTCATCTGGGAGATTATCTCACAGGTACTCAGGGGAGAGGGCTGGGGAGGTGGGCCTTGTGTGTCCAAGGCCTCTTGTGAGGACAGCAAATTGGGTCACCCAATTACTTGGACAATAAACTGATTAGAGAAACTGGAAAGAAAGCACAGGGACATCTGCTTGAGGGTGCTGGCTACCAGCATCTTTACATATATGTTCCTTAGGTTTGCTGGCCAAAGCCAAGCAGACACACAGGGCTGTTAGAAGCCACCAAGAGCCATGCAGGCAGCAGGATGGTACTCAGAAAGGCAGTTTGGGAGTAGACAGTGCAGGGGGAGAGGAGCCTGGGTTCCGGTGAAGGCACAGCCTTTGAAAGTGAAGGGAGGACATGCCTGGGGCCTCCAAACACTGGGTCCACCTCACATTAGGAAAGAAAAGTTTTCAGATCTTTCTGCGAGCAAGTGTCTTAAAAGCACAGAGATGCATCAGGAACCTGTAGAGTAAAAGTGGCTTGTGCTGTCCCTCCTCCCAGTAATTTACAGTCCTAAATATTCCCTGTGGCCTAATCTGTGTGAGAGATGTGGTGTTGACAGCAAAATGAGCTCCCCTTGTCTGACAGGTGTTCAAGGCTTGGAAGGCTGGAGGACCAGCCCCTTTTATGGGTACTTTATACTCTGCACCCTTCTCTCTCATCTCCCCTGGAGCCAGACATTCGGCCTGAGGCTCCCGGTTGCCCTGTGGGGAATGTGCCCTGCTCTCGGGTTACCCTGAGCAGAAGGGGCTTCCAGGCTATTTGTAGTGTCCATGTGTCTCTGTCTTAAACCAAATAGGAGGCTGCAGTCCCAGCCCTGGCATCCCAGTCTTAGAGAAGGCTTAAACAAGTAAAAATAACCCCTCAAACTCCTCCATCTCCCTAACAGGCCAGCCCTCTGGTAGCTTAAGATCACAATAGACTGGAGTAGGGGAAAACCCTCTAAGCCCTTTTTAACCCCAAACAAGGTGGGGCTAAGTAAATTCACTTAAAATTTCTGGCAGGCAGAAAGATGTTCACTCTGGTTCTTGCTCTGTGGTGATGTTTGAAGTGGTCTGTATTTTTCTCTTTTGGACTATTTAATGTTGTTTGAATTATTTAAAACATGCTTGTAACATTTTTACAAAAGCATTTTTTTTATTTAAAAGTCAATTGGTCCTCATATTTGAGATGGAAATATTTTTATAAAGGTCAGTGCTGATCACCATATTTTTCTCATACCCTGTCTCATGAGCTGTGTCTGCAGCTTCTGGCAATCTTATCATTACCGTTGTGGTGAGTGGGGTGGCATGGGGGCCAGATGGATATGGCTCAGCCCCTTGGTTGTTTGCTAGGGAAGCCAGCACTTTGCCCGTGGCCTCCTGTCTGGTAGTAGAGGGTGACACCAGGATGAGGCCTTAGCGCTAGTCATTACTGCCACTCTGATCTCCAAGACTCACTGCGCATGTAGGGTTGTCATTACTAGGAGAGTAAACGAAGCCCCTAGAATGAAGAAGGGGGTCAGCTCGCTCTCCCTGCACAGGTTGGACAATACCTGGGACATGCCAGCAATTCTGGGTACCCTCTGTGAAGAAGGCGAGAAAAAAAAAATAGAACCAGTTCAGTGGACAGGGGCCTAGGTACCCTCTGGGGCAGAGAAGGAACCAGAAATATTTAGTTGCAGGGCAAGACATGGATATGAAGATTCTCTTCCAACACAGGAAGGGCTCTTTTGTAGGGGGAGGAGAGTGGAATTAGCCTTGCAAAACCAATAGGTATAAAGTACCAAGAGGGAAAAGAGCATGAGAAACTAAAGGAAAACTTTGTCATGGCCGGTGCCACTTGCAGAGGGATTTGAACTGCCCTTGAAAGAAATGAGGGGCCCCTTCCCTGAGAAGGGGGAGTGGTGGTGGAGGCTGCTCTAGGTGATCACGCCAGGGCAGGGCCTTCACAGAGGTGATTGGTGCTTCTGATGAGCGTGTTTGAAGGATATTTCACTTCTCCTCTAAGGCTGAGGATAAGGGTTCTAATGCTGCCCTCATTTAATAGGGGGGACTGCTGAGGCCACAGCTGTCAGTGGTGATACCCTGAGCACATGTGCAGAGCCTGTTTTCAAACACCTGAGATCCTCTGACAGCAGGCCTGGAAGGGAGGGAGGTGCTCTCCCTGTGCTGTAGGTGAGGAGGAAGTCACCAGATGCTAAATGATAGCTGAAGAAGGTGAATCTCAGGTCCCTGGATGATTCTCAGAAGAACTCAGATTTTCAATCTTTGACCATTGACAAAGCACCTTTGCATACCTGTCCTTGTCAGAGTGCCGACTTCCCTGACATTGAGCCCTGGGGAGCAAGGGTGTCCGCTCTTTGGGCCAAACCCTTTGCCACCCCACAAAGCTGTTGGGTTCTCTTACAGGACGTCTGCTCCAAACTGAGGGGGAGGTGGCGATGGGATCTAGGACAGATGTCTCCATTTCACCTTGACATTTGGTTTCTGATAGGAGGCCTGGTGTCAGGCCAGCACCATGAAACAAGACCCTATGCTAATGTCATGGTCCTTGTCTTTGGAGCATGCAAGCACAGGAGTCAGTGGGGACCGGTAGAAAATGCTGCATGAACCATGTGAACTGCTTTACAAGCCCTGGGGTACAAGGCACAGGAAGACACACAATCTCCCAAAAACAAGTGATGGCGGGGAGGGGCTGTTGAGAAGGGGAGCAGAGGTAGGAGTCTGATTTTCTGCCAAGGAAATGGCACGGAAAGGTGAAGCAACTGGTAGAGCCAAGATCTGAACCTGGCTATCTAGATTTTAGATTTGAACCTCTTTTTCTCCAATGATCCCCTCTGCTTTTTAAAGTGAGGCATGATAATAAAAAAGTGACAATAATAATTTCCAATGTTTATTAAGCCAGGCACTGTTCCATCTTGTTTGCATGGATTAGCTCATTAATCCTCATACCGCTCTGTGAAGTGGCTATTATTTCAGGTGGGAAAACTGAGGCCTGAAGAAGTTAAGTCTCTTGCTCAAAGTCATATAGCTAGTAAGGATGAGTCTGGAATGGAAATTCTGATAGTCATACACTTATTGATATGGGCGGGGGGAGACTGGGAACCCTGGAGCACTGTATTAGGAGGCATATGGGTGAATTTATTTTTTGCTTTATTCTTTTTACAGCAGGTCCTTGAATATCATTGTTTTGTTATAATGTTGAATAATGTAGGAACATAACTCTTGTTTATATCAATTAGCCTATGGTAAAGTTGCTTTTGTTATAAGTCATTTCTCTAAACACAGAACCTATCCATGAGGTTAAATGAGGACTTACTGGACATCTTTCTAGTTCATGCTGATTTCCATATACTGCTGATACACACTAAATTTTTAAATGAAATTTATTATTTTTATTTTTAAAGAGAGAAATTGGCACTGATAAAAGTTAGACTAAATTAATGTTACTTTTTAAAAATTTAGTGAAATTTCAGTGAAATTTAATTTTCCTGAAAACTGATGTGAGTCTACTTACATCAAAATATAAGTTGCATAGGTGGTTCCCAAATGTGGGAGTGAGTGACCCCAAAGGTTCTCCTGGGGTGATCCAAATCCTCTGTGAGAGGCCACTTGGGAGCCTCCAGCTCCAGGCTGAGTTCTGTCTGGAGGTGGTGATGATAACTGTGGTGCTGGCTGATTGTGTGGACCTCTGTTCTGATGGGGCTTCTGTGTTTCAGGAATCTGGCCAACTGTGAGCGCCTCATTGAGGTGGAGGATATGATGGTGATGGGCCGCAAGCCGGACCCCATGTGTGTCTTCACTTATGTCCAGTCTCTGTACAACCACCTACGTCGCTTTGAGTGAAGCCCCTCAGGCCTGGAGCGCCACACAGCAACCCCAGGAGGAGACTGTGGGGCCCCTTGAGTTCCCTGAGTCAGGATGGCCCTGAGAAGAGTTGCATTTTGGTGTGAGCACTGTTTGTCCTGTGGTGTGTGACTACGCTCCCGTCCTGCCCAGCTGTGTTACTGATTAAAGCACTGCTGAGCTGCGCTCCGACTGCGTTGATCACAGCCAGGGGCTTGAAGGAAAAGGAAAAATTACCAGAGAGAGAGAGAGAGAGAGAGAGAGAGAGAGAGAGAGAGAGAGAGAGAAATTGGTGCTAAGTAATTATCTTCCTTAAAAAAAAAAAATAGCTTGTTTGTAGATCCCAGAATGCTAACTCACAATTTTCCCTCTGGTAAATCCAGATATATTGATTTCACAGTGTTACTTATATTGATAACCAAGTGTTTTACTTGTTTGTTTATTTTTTTTTTAATCAAAATACCCAGAGTTTTTTACTTCCTTACACTATTGTAGGTTCCTTTCCTCCCTCCCTCTGGGTCACTGCCAGGAAACAGACCGCTTAATCAGCAGCTTGACAAAGAAGACCAAAGTCTTGAGAAGAAAGAGTTTAATCACTCCCAGGTCCTGGGCAACAGATGACCTTCCAGTCACCTTGGCTCTGGGGATGTGGGGGGTTGGGAAGTCTCTCTCCTAGTCCCAAAGTGCTCCTGTCCTTCCCAGGAGGCCCACAAGTGTTTGGCTAAGAATAGATGCTTGTGCAGTTAACACTTTTGGGGACGGATAGGCCCTTTGTGTAGGAAGGTAGTTTTTATTCACAGCTTTTTTTTAGGGGATTTGCTGCAGATATTTATAAAAAGTAACTCCATCTGTACCATTGACCATTTGTACATAAAAAGATGTGTCAAACTTCACTTGTGGTTTGTTATTTCTGTTGGGGACATGTGGGTCCTGTGACTAAGAAATTTTGCACACCTTCCAAATGAATATCTACTTAAATGCCCCTTAACTGTTTTTGTACCTAAATCACTTGCCCAGAAAAATCACGTTTGCTCATCTCCATTGTTGAAGGAGCATGAACAGAGTTCCTTCTTGCAGATCTATCCCTGGATGTTGACTGAAGTATCTGTGATAAAAAATGGTCCCCTGTGACAGGTTTTGGGGTGGTTCTGCACGTGGAGGAAGCCCATCCAAGAGTGCTGGTTTATTTTCACAGCTGTTTGGTGGTAGGCTTTTAATAGAACAACTTTAGATTCTATAATGCCACAGCCATTAGCTTATCCTTATTCAAAAACCACTTTCTAATCAGGTTGGGTTTTAGTCCTTAACTTCTAGAACTTCCCTTTAAGGAGCTCATATGTGTCTTCAGCTCATGCAACGGGCTGTAAGCACCAGTGCCTGGGTACCTTCTTAGAATCACATGCTTATCTACTGTGTTGTGTTTTGAGGGGACAGAGCTCTTTCAGGCGACAGAAGGAATGTGGCAGAGCTTGCCAGGTGGAGAGTAGTGGTTTCAGCAGGTTGCTTGTTCAGGCTGTACCGTGTTCAGTTTTTTGGATGCTCCCAGAGCACCCTTTCTAGCTCTCATCTCGGAGGCTCAGGAAAGTGAGCCTTATTATTAGTGAAGACACAGTGCCTGTTCCTATTTCATACTGAAGCTTAGGGTTTTAAACCTAAAGCCAATTTGGGAATACAAGGGCTCTATAAAAAGCATGCCTATATGTTACTGAGTACTCACACATGTTAAATGGAGCTCTCCTGAATTGCAGACATGGCCTTGCACCTCTGCATATAAAATAGAGCAGGTCCTGCTGGAATAAGGAACAGTTCTCTTAAATTTGAGGACTAGTGTCCCTCATGTCTCACTATCAGAGTAATACAGACTACGTATTTTTTAAAGTAGGTTCTATGATGTTGTTGTCTGTGGTCTTTGGGGAGTGTTCATAGATTTGATGGGGTTTAAATTTGATTACCTCTAGGACATAATCTGAGGGTTCTAAGGCATGGGTGGGGTAAGTACATGAAGGCTGCACTATCTCAAGACATTTAGAAAACACTGTATTAGATCAGGGTCACATGAAAGTTCCCATTTGTGAAGTTTGACTTCAAATTACCTTCTACCATGGTATAGATGCATTCACATTTTTTTTCCCCTTCTCCTGAGAGAATCATTTCTTGGAGCTGCTTGTAAGAATCTTTTGCTTTTCCAGATAGATTTCGTCACCTGGATTTTGTTAAAACTTACTAAGTCTGACCAAATTGGCTTGTGTGTTTCCCTGAAGTGAGTGTTTCACCAGAGCCAAGATGGGTTTTAGCTTTTCTGACAGCTGATGGATATTTCTCAAGGCAAGTGAGAGCTTATAAGCACTTTCTGAATATGATATAACACATGCTGGTTAGAGGAGAACATACAGGCCAGGTGTTTGGGGAACAGTTTGTTAAAGCCAATGAATTTCGCAAATGTGTTAGATGATGAAAAGTTCTCAGCTTTCCCAGTTGCAGTGGTCAGTACTCTGTAACCGGAGGAGACAAGCATGAGAGACTTATTTTCTGCCATGCCAGGTCTATACGACTCCAGGCAATTGGATGGAAGACTAAAAATGCTGATTAAATTGGTCAGTTTTGCCACTGCCTACAGTGTTGTCTCTTCCATTTACCTATAGATCCAGCATAGGCAACAACCATCTGTGGATCACTTTGTAGCTCCAACTAGGTAGCCCTGAGCAATCAAAAGCAGTGGCAGACCTTGGCCTATGGGAAAGCCTCTCCCAAGGGGCCACAAAACCAATGTATCTGGAGGCTGGCACTAGACCACAACAAAGCAAATCCTGACTAGCCCCATTAGTGGTACACATAAAAGGTGGTTAGAACAAGTACACAAGCCTGCTAGGGCAAATCCCACTCAGTGGGGTCAGCCCCCACATAGCAACTCTTACCCTACGGGCACAGCCAATTCCCACAATTAGCCCGAGCATTAATCTCATCCACTGATGTACTAACAACAATAAAGTCTTGGTGACAACAGAAGATCATATATAACCCACACAAAGATCACATCCAGAGCCCTCATTATGGGGGATCAGGGAGAGTGCACCCCTGGGCCACAGACACTTTCCACATTAGGCCATTTGGTCAAGGCTGAGAGACAAAAGAAATATTTCTGACACATAGAAACAAACACAGAAAGGCTAATAAAATGAGAAAACAAACATGCCACAAATGAAATAACAGGAAAAAACTCTAGAAAATAAGCTCAGTGAAATGGAGGCAAGCAACCTACTAGAGACAGAGTTCAAAATAATAGTTATAAGGATGCTCAATAAACTTAGGGGGAGAATGGATGAGCACAATGAGAACCTCAACAGAGAGATAGTAAGCTTAAAAAAGGACATAGGAACCATAAAAAAGAACCAGACATAAATGAAGAATATAATAACTGAAATTAAGAAGACACTAGAAGGATTCAACAGTATATTGGACAAAGCAGAAGATTGAATCAGTGAACTGGAAGATAAGGTAGCAGAATACACTCAATCAGAACAAAAAGAAAAAAAGAATTAAGTTGGTCATTTTGGGGTGGGAGATATTATCAACTCTGGACTGGATTTCTTGAACTGGTGATAGGTGACCAACTCATTCTCATGAATTGATTATGCCTGGTGAGATGGCAACTTGTTTTGCCTTTTTTCCCTTTCTTAGCTATTCTCTCACGTCTACATGATCATTATCATCATTGATCTTTGGCTTCTGCTGAATGATAAATGTATTCAGTATGATTATTATCCATCATCTCTCTTGCTTTTGAGATTTGGTTTGGGCTTGCTTTTAGAGCCTTTGATCTCTTATCTCTCAGTTCTTGGACTTGCTTTGATATCAAACAGCCTTCAACATCCTTTGAAAGAGCACATTAAAAATGCCTCTGCCTGCCTCCTCCTTAGAAAGCACAAGAAAAAGAAACAGGAAGGATGGGGCCAAGAATGATGCTCTCTCCAGTGTAACCAGGAAGCCTCTGCAGGAGGGAGATGGTCCGATGGGTGTAATAAAGAACTGATGGGGCCTTTGAATCAGCAGGGCAAGCAATATAGTTGGTGGCACTAGAGAGATATCAAACAGCATTTGGTGCATCTAGACTCTCTACCCTTGTGCCTTGAGTTGATCCAGTGCCATCATGCAGAGTTTTGTAAAAAACCTATGTTTTTCACAAAACCAATTTTCGATCAAAGTTACAAGAGTTTTTATTGTATTTGATATCTCAGTGGCATTTACATTGTTAGACCCCACTTCTTGGCATCTGTGACTCCACCCACACCTCTCCAGGGTCTCCCCGCCTCTCTGGCTGTTTCTTTCCATTCTCCATCATGGCTTCCTTTCCTTCTATCCATCACTCCTCTGTACTAAATCTTGTGCTCTGTGCTCCATCTTTTACATCAGGGGTGCCTAAATTGAATGTTTTACACTCCTTCTCCATCTAAAGCTGTCTTCTTCAGTATTTCCAACCTCAGCAAAGAGTAGTGTGGGCACTGGTTGTCAGTGTTAAAGAACTGGATGTCACCTTGTACCTGGGCACTGTGGACCTACTGCCAAAGCAATTCACTTGCTTCCTTTCATGCATTGTGAACTAGGCATTCACAATATCCTTGCCACAGAGGCTCAAGATTTCTATTGAGTGTCCTGAAGCATCAGAGCTATTAGTTTCCCCTAAGGCTTTATTTTGAGAATTGGCAAATTTACAGAAAAGTTGAAAGAAGAATTCAATGGACACACATATTCTTTTGCTTTGTTAATAATCTGCCATGTGTTGTGTCTCCACTTTTCTGAACTATTTAGAAGGAACATATAGATATCATGATGTTTGTCCCTAAATACTCCAGCAGATATCTCCCAAGAAAAATGACATTCTCCTATGTAAGCAAAATATGTTATCACACTTAAGAAATCAAACATTTATTCATCTAATGTGTAGTCTATATTCAAATTTATGTAATTTGATTAATTAAAATGTAACATGTCTTTTATGGCTGTTAAAAAATTTAAAGTCCAAGATCCAATCAAAGTTCACACATTTGGTTATGTCTCTTTAATTTCTTTTAATTTAGTACAGTCCTCCCTTTTTGTTTACTGATTATTTTTTATTTGACTCTGTTGAAGAACCCAGGCTGGTTGCCCTGGAGACTAAACCCCACTTCGCTTTTGTTTCCTCTCAATTAGATTCTGGTGAAACATGTTTGGCACAGGTTCAACTCAGATGATGGATATTTCCATGGCATCACATTAAGAGCACATGTTGAGGGTTTGCCCATTGTTGGTAATGGGAGGTGCGAATGTGTGGTTAAGGGGTGTCCTCCAGGCCCCTTTATGGCATTCTTTTCCCCTGTAATTAGTTAGAAGCCTGTGGGTAAAGACGTCTTGAGACCATGCGAGTATCCTATTTCCTAACGTCTTTTGGATTCGCGACTGGTAATTTTTGCCTGAATCTGTAATTGTATTGGGAGTTGAAAATAGTGATATTTAAATTCCATAATTTCTTTTATATTTATTAGCTGGTATTCCTCTGTAAAGGACGTCTTTCCTTCTCCCTACTTCATTGTTATGAATATTTCTAAGGACTCATGGATTCTTTTTTTTTACTCAGTGTGTTGTCATCCCTTACTGTCATTCTTTTGATGTTCAAATTGCCCCAGGTTTGTCCAGTGGGAGAAGATAGCTCTTGTGTCTTTTTGACAAGTCCCCATCTGCCTTCAATTGCTTCCTTGCTTTCTGACACAAGTTATTCCAGGCCAACCTTTTACTTTGTTTGCACTAACCCTGCAATCAGTCATTTCTTCAAGAAATCCTGGTCTCTTTTTGTGTGGAATTGTATTTATCAATCAAGATCCAGGAATAAAGTATGTTCATTGCTACTAGGTATTATGCTTCTAGGCCTTTTCAATAAGCGGAGCTAAGAAATTTTGTGTATAGATACTTCCAAGCATATCAATGCCACCAGTATAAATCTAAGACCACAGGATTCATCTATGCTTTCTTATAGTTCATATTTATATTTATTTCTCTAACAGTTCTGATTTCCAACAATTTCAATATATTTACAAATTTCTTCTATACTACAATACACAGACAACATTTTCAAAAATTTAACATGGATGCCACTGCCAATAACAAACCCGCTAAATAAAGTTCAGGATTTCTTTGTGGTTCTCCTTCTCCCTAGAATACATCTTCTTAGGGTGTGCAGAGTATTGGTTTCAAAAGTTACTTGCATTATTTTTTTCTCTTTGAGTCATGTCATGAATTTGATATATAGTTCATTGGTTTCTGTTTATACTCAGTCAAGATCAGGGGTCTTTTTACTATTTTTAGTTTTTTTTTAATACGTAAATTCTTTACCTAGTTCAAAGTCAAACTGTATAAAAAGGTATACTCCCGTTCATAGTTCTCCATCCAGTCCTACTCATTTCTTTATTATCTGGTCCTCTCTCCCTCCTTCCCTCCTTCCTCTTTCTTTCTTTTCCTTCATCTCTCCTTCCCTTCCTCCCTTCCTTCCACAACATGAAACAACTACATACTTATGCTTTCCTTTTCCTTTCTTTTTTACACAAAAGATAACATAGCATATACTCTCTGTGTATCTTGCTTTTTATTTTCTTTAACAAGTAAAATCACTTCATAGAGATCCTCCTTATCTTTAAAAAATGGCTGCATGGTTCTCCACTGCGTGGATAGTTCATTTTTTAAAAATAAGTCTCCCTATGGAAGGACATTGTGGTTGTTTCCAATATTTTACTATTACAAGCAGTGCTGCAGTGGACAGCTGTGTGCATATGCTGTTTCATATTTTCAGGGTTAAATCCCAAAAAAGAGATTGCTAGGTCAATCAAAGAGTAAACACCAATTTTGTTAGATATTATCAAATGCCCCTCTGTAGGGGTTGCACCATTTTGTACTCCTACCAGTGACATATGAGAATGTGTTTTTTCCCCAATTTACTTTTTTCCTAAATTTTGTCAGACTTCTGAACTTTTGTCAGTCTCATAGGTGACATGGTATCAATGTAGTAGCAATTTCCCTTATGAGTGAAGACAAACATATTTTTATATTTATGGGCCATTTATATATCTTTCTCTATGAATTCTCTGTTCATGTCTTTTGTTCATTTTTCTATTTTTTTATTCTCCTGGATTTTTAAGAGCTCTTTATATACAGGGGAGATTTCTGTGTCTTGATCCCAGTTTTCTCCATCCACCCTGCCCTGTAACCTTATCTAGTTCTAACCTTATCTAGTTTGTATCATTTCTTACTTTGATTAGAACAATTACCTTCTAAAACTGATTTCTAGGCCTGCACTGTTGGCCTTCTCTAATTATTCTTTACAAAGTCACCAGAATGATCTTAAAATAAATCTCATCACAGCAGGGCCTCCATTGAACGACTTCCCATTGTCCTTAAGATAAGCAGTTTCTTAATAGGACTTTGGAGAACACATAACCAGTCCCCATCTCTCACCTTTATCCTTGTCCTACCCTATTCCCTCTGCTCGTTCACCTGACTCTCTCCTACTTTGTGCTCAGAGCTCAGTCTCAACATCATTTCCTTGGGGAGGTTTCACTGACAGCCCTCCGCCATCTCTATTCCCAGAGCTTTTCAGAGATCTAATAGTTCATCCCATTACTTACCACTCTTGTTTTATCACTAGACTATAAGTTTCAAGGTCCCAAGAGAGGGACCTTGGTTCTCTGCTGAGTCCCTGGGGCCTGACACATAGTAGGTTCTCCATGAGCATTTTTTGAATGAATGAACAATATGGCCAAGTCACCAGTGCCAGGTGAATACAGAAAGAATTGACTGAAAGAATCAGTTCTGGGCCTTGTGGACCTGGCCCAAGTTTCTGAAGGTTAAGTGCTTACTTTTAGAATTAATCAGGTGCCACTGCATTTCTTTCTCATGGGAATCTTATTTAAGATTGCTTCAATTTCAGTTGCCAGATACTCCTGAGCAGCAGTGGGAGGCTGCTCCGGCATTAGAGTTATGCTCTACTTGGCATTTGTTCAGTGGATGTTGATAAATGAAGCTGAAGGTAACGAGCTATAACTTAGCTTCTTCAGGCTTGACTGGAACCACCATTGGTTAAAAGGTTCAGATTTCAGCCCCGAGCGTACAATGTCACTGTCCAAGATGAAAGGTATTAATTAGTGTCACAAGGAGACCACTGAGCTCCTTCAGTGATTATTATTAGATTGGGGGAAAAAATTTGTTTAGAACAGAGAAGTGCTCAGAACCCAGCCAGAGACCCTGTGGGGAATCTGCACTCATTGGGGAAACAGTGCAGATGAGGGAAAGCTGACCATAGCCTCCACCTCTGGCTCTGGGACCCACAAAATGATCAACAGGGCAGCGCTTCTCAAAGACTAAAACACTGCCCTCAGCAGAATAAATAATCGGATCCTATCATAGAGTAGTTAAGCAAACTGGATTAACCACACTGCACATGGCAGAATCACAGAGCAAACTTGCCAAGGAAAGGGAAGGTTTCCTGAGCCACTCAGAGTTTGTCAGCTGTGAGACACCTAGGGACAGAGATGGAGCTTTGCCCATGCCTGTTCCCACTGCCATCCTGGCTTCAGACAGAGTGTGCACACGGTAGGTGCTCAATAGTTTCTGCTGACCTGACCATGGCAGGGTCATCTTCCTACCTGTTGACACAGCTCCACTATCATGGTCATCATTTCATTGTACATTGGCAAATTTGGGGGACACTATTTGCCAGGCCACTTTACCAGTTTAATAAGGGCTTTGACATAACTAGAGCAGGGTTTTTTGGGTAACTAACTAACAATCAGTAGGTTAATTAGCTCTGCTGCAGTTTGTGGTCTGCAGGGGGTTAACTGATTTACAATGAGCTGCCTCACACCGCTGTGTTTGTCTGTACTCTAGGGTTGGGGCTCTAGGCACACCGGGCCCACCCTAGACAGGGGCCCATTCTGAAGAGACAAAGCTAAAGTTCTGCCCAGAACTGTGCCGCCTGCCCGCTTGCTGCAGTTTTCCTCTAGGCCAAGGAATCTCATTCCAAAGGAGATCTGTTTCTTTCTGTTACTTTATCCAGCAGGCTTATACGGACCTGAGGAGGGTGACTAAGGGGAAATAGAATATTTTCAGCCAGGGGCCACCACAGTTGAAGTATCAAGTATCTTTTGGGACAGTGGATTTCATAACAGGAGTGTTTTTATTCAGGAAAAATAATACACTTAATTTAGAGGGATAGACATTTCTTCCAAGAACATATCCTTTCTCTCTCCCTTACCCCCATTCTACCCTGCCTGTATAATCTGCAGTGATGGCAGCCACCATGCTTCGCATGGAGAGACCATTAAACCATAAGTCAGGAGACTTGGCTTGAAGTCTCCACGCTATTTTTTAATGAGTATATGAACTCACCGAGACATAGTTTTCTCCTCAAATGGGTATCAGCCCTGCCCTATCCACTTCAAAGGGTTGAAGAGGGGAATGATCAAAGACTTGGAAGTCTGCAGTGGTCATTGCTGTGACAGCATGTGTGAAGGGTGCCCCTGGGTTTTGTACTGCATCCCTTGAGGTCTCAGTACTCTTTTGGCCAAAGATGTGAATGAGAAGGCTCAGGATAGAAAAGGGACTGGGTTGGGGGTATTTCCTAAAATTGCCCTTGCTGTATGGATTGTGTATTATTGTTACATTTTAAAAACTAATTTTACTGAAACAAAGTTTACATCCTTTTAAAACTAGCTCTTTTATCAAAGTAATAGAAAAAAACCCAAATGGTACTGGAAGACATTGAAAACACTAGCCTCCTTCTCCCTCCTAAACATTCACCCCATTTTGCTCCCTAGAAGGAACCATCCTTATGATTCCTCCTTCTGTGTGTTTCCATTTATACTTATACCTGTCTTTTTCATTGACATTGTTTTGCTCCTTTCTCGATTTTCCCTCTGTTTATACTCATTGATTTAATGGGGGATGAGAACTCGGCTCTCCCACACTGTGACCCATCATTTCCTTCCTCTCAGTTTCCCCCAATATGATCACATCACAATTTTTGGTTAAAGTAATGACTAGTGTTTATTATGACTATGCAAATAGTGTTCAACTCAAAATGTTCCCCAATTGAATTCTTACCTTCTTCCCAAAACCTACTGTGGTGGTTTAAAAACACGTTCACCAATTCTTTGACTCTCCTTTATCTAGAAGGGGAAACTGGTTCTTTCTACTTGAACATGGTGATTTGTTTCTAAAGAATAGATTGCAGCCGAAATGACGCTCTGTTGCCTCTGATGCTAGGTCATAAAAGGTGATATAGCTTCCCTCTCTATTTTGGGACACACCTCTGTGAAGCCCTGGGCCACCATGTAAGAAGTCTGGCCATTCTAAAATCACTATGCTGGAGAGACCAGAGAGAGAGAGAGAGAGAGAGATGCCTGAGGAGCCCCAGTTAGTCCATCCCCAACCTAGCTGATCTGATAATCTTCACCCAAGCATCAAGTGAGACATGTTTAGTTGAGCTCAGTCAACTGTCAGAACCATGAGAGCTAATAATAATAAATGACTGTTGTTGTTTTTATGCCACTAAGTTTGAATTGGTTCAGCAACAGAAAAAGGAAAGATTGTTCCCATTGTGGTCTCCCCATCTCATTTGACTGCAACTTCATCTTTCTAGTTGCTCAGAACAGAAATCTTGGATCTGTTTTTGACTCCTCTCTTTCTTTCATACCTCACATCCAATGTGCCAAGAAATACTTTGGCTCTGCCTTCAGAGTCTACCTAGAATCCACTTCCAATGCTAGCACCCTGATCCAAACCACCATCTTCCTTTTGGGCCATCATTGTTGTCTTTCATCTGGATCATTGCAATGGCCTTCTAACTGCAATAGCATCTTGCTTTTACCTTTCCCTCTCCCCATGGTTTATTCTCAACACATAAGTAAGAATTATCCTGCTAACATGTAAGTGAGATCACATTACTTCTTAGCACAAAGCACTGCAGCAGCTCCCATCTCACTCAAAGTGAAAGCCAGAGTCCCCACAATGGTCCACAGGCCCTTCACATTCTGGCCTCTCTTACCTCTCTGACATCATCCTATAGTCTTCTCCTCATCTCAGTTCTGCTCCAACCCCACTCTCTCTTCTAGTCTTTGAAAGTATTAGGCTCTTCTACTTCTACTTCAGGCCTTTTGCATAAGTTTATTTCCTGGAACCAATAATTGCTTTTTTTTTTTTAATTGCTTAGCATTCTATATACTAACTAATTCCCCTCATCCCACCCCAAGTGCTTCAATGTTCTGGATACTATTTTCTACATCTTCAAACACACCATTTTTCTTTTATTCCTTGGGTGCCTCCCTCCTGGAGCCTACCATTTTCCTGCTCTTCTCTGGACTGGTTTCTCTCTATCAGCTGTCATCCTGGCATTTCCTTTCACTGCTTTCCTGTATTGAACCCCATAACTCCTAGTTCCACATCTTATTTCTCAGTTTACTCTTTCATTTGGTTGTTGTACATCCTGTAGTAGCTATTGAGAGAAGATATACATGTGAGGTAAAATTTGAGTACTTAACTTGTCTGAAATGTTTTGTTCCACTTTCATACTTCATTGATTATCTTGTTACAAGTCTTCAAGGCTGAAAATCATTCTCACACAGTAGTTTGAAGGCATTGCTCCATCATTTTTGAAACTTTGTGTGGCTAATACTGTTTTGACCTTTTATATTTTTTTCTCTCTTGAAACTTTGAAAATCTTTTCTTTATGCAAGGTATTCTGAAATATGTAATGATAAATTTTGGTGTGAGTTTTTATTCATTGTGTCAGGCACTTAGTGGGCAGCCTTTCAATCTGGACACTCGTGTCTTCCAGTTCTGGGAAATGGTATTGTTTTTGCTAGAATTTCCTCCCTTTAATTTCTCCTTTTCTCAGTTTTTTCTTTATAGAATCCTATTAGTTGGAAAATGGACTTCCTGAACTGGTCTTCATTCTCATCTTTCTTCAATTATTATTATTTTTATTATTTTTATTTTTAAATTTATTTTTAGCTGAGGTAACCCTTGATCAATATCACAGATTGCAAGGACTTTGTCAGTTTACAATCCCTTATTTTTTTATTTTTATTTTTTACACCTATAGCACCTGGTCTTCCTAGGTGATCTCTCATCTAAATACTAACCAGGACCAACTCTGCTTAGCTTCCAAGATCAGACGGGATCTGGCTTGTTCAGGGTAGCATGGCTGTAGACCAATTATTATTTTAAAATCTCTGATTTTTTTGTTCTACTTTATATTCTTACTCTCCTTTAAAAATATTTCAAAAATCTCATTCTCACTTTCTCATTAATTCCTTTAAAAATAATATCCAACTCTTGTTTAATGAGCATAATATCTTGTTTTATTTCTATGAAGTAATTATTTAAAAGATTATTCTTTCATACTTTTTCCCGCTCTCTGCATCATCTCTGTTTCCCCTAGATTCCTGTTTCCTGTTTCTTTGGGTCTCTATCTTTCAAGTTGGAGGTTTTCCTTTAATATTTGGTGATCCTGGGCTGCCCATTCTTGTCTAAACTTGATTCACTAAAAAGATGAATGGAAGCTATGAGGGAATGCGTGGGGCTTGTTAATGGAAAGGACTTACTACAAGGCGATTAGGCAACAAACTGGCTTTTTAATTGGGATTTAGGTCAACTTCTAACTCTCCTATTTTGTACCCTAAAGCAAGAATCTATCTTCTGAGAACTTCTCCTGGGAAGTCCACCAGTCCATGGGTCTCGAGCTCTGTAGATTTTGAGGAGGCAGTGGGAAAATTATTCTGGTCTTGGTAGCTCTAGCACTCTGAATAACTGGCATATATGGGGCATCCCCGCTCAGCCTGGAATGTTCTTGTTTGATATGAATCTGTGTCTTTGCAAACATAGTAATTTTGTGTCTTTTACCTCAGCCCCCTTCTAAAGTTTCCTTCTATCCATTCCTGCCCACACATATCTCTTTCAATCTTAAATTTATTCTTTAATTTGTAACACAGAGATCTGGGTTCTGGTTCTGTCTTTGCCACTAATCGCCTAGAAATAGCTCAAATTTGGAATCTATATTTGATCTGCCCAGGTTGGAGTCCCAACTCTGCCATCAATTAGCCATGCCCCATGGGCAAGTAAGAAATCTTTTATGGGCCTTAGTTTTCTCACCTGTCTGATGAAGACAATAATAAATAAAAATAATACCCAACTCATAGGGCTTCTGTGGAGATTAAAAAGATCACACGTGTGAAGCACACAACCTGGCACTCAGAGTTCAAAAAAACAAGCTATAATAGTTATTATCTTTCCCAATTTAAACTCACACAAACTTTGTTGCTGGGCACAACTGCAGATGAGGGCTTTTAGGGGTTTGGAGCTTTTCAAATGGCTGAGGCAGAGGAAATGTGATCTCCTTGATTTTGTTTGTAGCCTCTTCTAGACCACATAGCAACAGGACAACATAGCAACTAACTGAAAGCCATTCCTTTTAGTTCAAGTCAGTCAACTTGCATTTTTTAAATTGTCATTCCAATTTAAGAAAAAAACTTCCTGAGTAGTTTTTCTGTCATATGGATAAAACTCCTATGGTAAAAGTGGTATTTGATTTTTGTTTCTGCTCAAAGTAGTTCTCATCACAAATTTATAAATGAATCATAAACTCAGTTCTTGCTAGTCCATTATTTTATAAACTAGTTACTAGATTGTTACCACAGTGCCCTCTACTGGAGCATAATGATCTCCTTGAGTCTAGGTCCTTGCTTAGATTTTAAATTGTAGGACCCTGTTTTTCATAGTATTAGGCTCATTTGGAGATATGGCATAGCTACATATTTTACAAGAAATCTTTAAAAATTACTTATTGTTTAATTTTCAAGCTTTTGAACTATGAAGCTTTGTTTTCACATTTAAGATTCTATCTTCCTACAGAGCTGTTCTAACAGTAGGCACATCAATCCTGCTTGCAGAGTTCCTCTAGGATCAGAGAGGTCTGTTTCCAACTTAGTCCACCCCAATTCTGGTGCAATGGGGAGAACAGGTCTCACCAGGGCACAGGCCAATTGTTCTGCATAGGGGTTGGAGTTAGAACACAAAGAAACTGCTTAAACTCATCCTTTTGCGCCAGCCCCTGTTCAGCTTCTTCCCTGCTGACAGTAATTGAGAAACGACAGACCCAGGAAAAGTTCTCTGCCTGCCTCCTATCTGCCTAAAAGCAGGGCATAAATTTTCCTTTGAGAAAGGTACCCCTCTGTACCAGGAAGAGGAGACTGACTCTTATCACCAGAGACTGGGGGTTGCACCAAGATGACTCTGCATAAACAGACCTTACTAAAACTACTCTCATCTTCCATTCGTTTCTCCATATATTTCTTAATCACTTTCCCACAATTTATCACCCCTAGAAGCCCGGATCTCCTTTCTTTTTTCTATTCACTCCCCCACAACTTATTGCCCTTTATTTAAATGGTAAATAAGTCCCCAGGTCTAGCTGCTTCTTTGAGTTTTCATTTATTTTTTTGTGAAGCTCCTGTGCATATAAAAAAATTAACATAAAAAAACTGTATGCCTTTTTTCCTGCTAATCTGTCTTTGTCGGTTTAATTTGCAGATCCCCAGATACTGAACATAAGGCTAAATTTTCCCCTCTTACAATCTCAGGTGTGGAGTTAATGGTGAGACGGTAAGGAGGTGGGTCAGCAGCCTTTGCTCCACCCTTTAGGGGAGCATCTTGCAGCTGGTGCTATCTCATCCAATTCAGCAGCCTCAGCTGCTGTGCCTAACAAATGGCCAAAGACAAGAAACCAGTCACACACAGAGCCCAGGACACGCGTTCCTCTGCCTCATCTTGACTTTCAAGTGGCTTTATGTGCTCTACAAAATGTTAGTCTTCCAGGGTGAAATCCAAGCTGGTTTATCCTCAGAGCTACCAGGGCCAGTGGTGATGGTGAGCAAGGAGGCACTACATTTCTTCTCCTAAAATACAAAGGATGTATTCAACAAACTCACCGTTGCAGTACAAAAAGCTATTCTTATATCAGATCAACTAAGGGAACTGGTCCAAGTACAAAAACAATTTGAGATTTGTGTTTTGTTTTCTGTGGAAAAGTGAAACCCAAGGGAAGACCACTGGTAGTACAAAGCGGGCACCCCTTCACATGCAGTGTTTCTTCAGAACTGCTGAAGTTCTGATTCAGCAGTTTTGTTACAGGGTCTGGGAACCTATACTTTAATAAGCACTCCTGAGGGTTTTGATGCAGAGTATTGGAGGGCCTCCCACATTCTGAGAAGTACCTGGTGATGTCTGCCAAGATTCAATAGCAGACACATTAAAACTGTCAAGAGCACAAGGCCATGGAAATATAGTAACAGGAGAATAAATATATTTACATTTTCCAGGATTTGGCCCAATCAGACTTTGCTTGGCCCACATAAATGCCAGCAGATAGGTAGCTATAAACCATAAACATATGTTTAGCATCCTAAACTGTATCTTCAACTAGAACATTAGGAAATAGTCATTTTTTATGCAATTAGTGAGTTTTCAGTTAACATTGAACACAATGAACAATTAATAATTAATGCATAATTTTTACTATGCAATACTAATTTAAAAATATCTTTCACAACTCACGCAATCAGGTGGTTGTTCAAACTTCTGTAGAAGGCTTTACTTGCACCTACATCCATTATCGTCTTTTTCTTGGAAACTGGATCTTCAGATCTTGTTGAAGTGTTTGATAATTTCATCATGAAAAACAAAGACAACTGCTATATCTGGATATATTCTAACATAGTGTGGAATTGTTCCATATATAAAATCTGTTAAATACAAAATTTATATGAGAAAAAATGCCCTTCATAAAAAAAAAGCCCTTGAACTTTTCTTAGAAGATTCTGGTATTTGTATTAGAAAATGCAATCCAGTTTAGTGAGATTTATACATTTTTTGCCATTCAATCGTTAGAAAAACAAAGATTACAGAATGGTTATTTTGTTTCAGGTACTCGTCTCAGTATTGGCCTACCTTCATTTTAAGGCAATTTTCAGTGAATATAATATACAAATTATATATTATATACTTTCCAATGACTAATGTAAGATGGAATAGTTAATATCAAAGAAAATTATTTTCCTGGGCATCATTTTAGCAGAAGTTCTGCATTCTCTTCCCTCTTGCAGTGGAAATGTGTTTTCCTCTAATACAGTGAGTGTCCAGGAGAGAATTTTTTTCTCTTATCTGGTGGGCTCAAGGGTGGACATTATTCTAGCAACTGTAGGACAGGTGGCAAAGTTTTCTTGTTGCTGCCACTGAAAGCTCCCTTGAGATCCCTTGAGATCATACCCTGCATGTTCTACACTTTTCATAATGAGGCAATGGGGAAAGACTGAAAATATTTCCCATTAAAAATATTCAAAAGGCAGTGTGTTTTGATGTACCTCATTTAAATCAGTAAAATATGTGCTGTTTTTATTTACAGTAGGTACATGGTTCAGTTTAAATAAAACAATTTTTTTTTGGTAAAGACAAATTTAAAATCGCTTGCAAGGTGACTAAGGATTTTAAGAGTAATAATCTTTTTTTTCTGTGAAGAGCACTGGTTCTAATTCTTCATTCTCTATATAAACAGGAAAAATAGTTTTCTGTCATTAAGGGAAAACGTATTGAAATAAGAACTGGTTATGACAGAAAATTTTTCATAATGAATTAACAATTAGGAAATATCATAAGAGAAATAGAAATTATTTAAAAAGAACCAAATGGTTGACTTCTAGAACTAAAAAAATACAATATTAGAAATACAAAATCACTGGATGGGCTTACAGTAGAATGGAAATGACAAAAAATATTCAGTGAACTGGAAGATAGAATAGAAATTTTCAATTTGAAAATAATATATATATAATATGAACTGCTTGTTAGGAACTACTGTCCTATGGGATATGCTGTTTGTATGACTTATTTGATATAATATACTGCCTTGTAAATGACTATTCCTCTGAGTAACATTCTGAAGACACAAAGCACCTAAAAGAAAAAGGTTATAAAATACTTATTGAGTATATACCATGTGACACATTTTGCATATATTATTTTTTGCAAATCATATAGTCCTACGAAGTAATTTTAGAGATGAGGGACTCCTTGTTATCAGGTCAAATTACCAAAGCACTATCAGGATTCTGTTGTGATCCATGAGACCATCTTCCTGGTGGTAGAACAGTCTGGAAGCAGGGCTCCTGCCCAGCATGTTGTCAGCTGGGTGAAGCAGCTTGCAGGAGAGCCCCTCGAGGTAGATGGGGAGCCTTCAAGGTATTACCCACGTAGCCCAATATTCCTGGTACAGAACGTAGTGACAGACATAATATGGCCCTAGTTACAGACTTCAGAAGGCAAATATGGGCTAGACATCTTGCCAGATTTGGAAAAGGTCTTAGTTGAGCCTCTGACATTGTACATTGAAAAGCTCCCTTTGGACTACCTTGAGAATGACTAGACCTGTCTCTTGAGTGAGTGAGAGCAGTGCTCAGATAATGAACACAGTGGTTAGATTACAGGTTCTAGTGTCAGGTCCTTAAAATCCCAGATTTATTTATTTATTTATTTATTTATTTATTTATTTATTTATTTATTTATTGCCTAAGACAACTCAACTAATAAGAGGTGGAGCTGGGATTCCACTAACTACTGTATCAATTTCAGTATCTATCACTTTTCTTGAAGAAATTTAGCTACAAAATGAGAAAATTCTGCATATAAGTATTAGCAAATGATATCATTTTCCAAATTTTTAAATTCATTGTATTCTTCAGCCCAAACCTGATTCTAAAGCTTATAAAAATTAGTGGGAAATATTGGTTTCACAGTAGACATACTCACAATATTGCTCATTCTTTGTCATAATTGCAAATGTCAGGCAAATAACATCCTAAACTTAATGAGCACTAAAGCTAGTATGGGCTCTTTGTGATTGTACACCTCATCATTGCATATGACAAGAGAATGCATCCCAACAGGTGGCCTGAGCCTTGCCTTACATTGATTAGAGGTGGCATATATGTCCTCATTAGAATAATTTTATATAAATAGACACACACAGGCATGGATTTAAAAAAAGCTCTACTGAATAAACTCTTCCTAACCAAAGACACTTTTAGATGTAGTTGAAAAATATAAAAACATGACAAAGCTGGTTTTAGTCTGAGGTCTACAAAATGTTGGTTGGCTCCAATGAGCTAAATGGGCATATAACATTTTTAATATGTGAGACATTTGACTGTACATATTTTTATTACAGTTTTAAAAATAACGAGTTTAAAATAAAAGTTAAACATTTGTGAAACCATTGTGACATCTCTGTAGAACTCTGAATTCTGGGGTTACACAGTGCCCTCTCCATTTTACAAAGGAGGAAATGAGGTCCAGAAAAGGAAAGTGACCTGGTTAAGGGGTCAGTGGTAGAACCAGGATTAGAGGCCCTGCTTCTACACTGCTGACCCATGGCTCCTACCTCTCCTAGGCAGTTCATTTCAGGCTCTGCAAAGGGCTGTGGTTAAGTCAACTGTGCCACTGCAATCAAAACTCTTGTTCTGGTTTTTTAATGCTAAAAAGTCACCCAGTAAAATCTATTCCATTAAAGTAATTACCCTCCTGGTATGGGAATATTATATACAATTTCTGCCTAGAGGTAAACTGAAACAAATTAAGAGGACAGGATATGATGGGTGGCTAGAGTTACTTATGTCAAAAAACCAAACTCCACACACTGAATAAAACAAAGCAGAAAGAAGAGTTTATCTTTGCAAGGCTTTTGACCTGCAAGCTGGAAACTCAAGGCTATAAGAACAATGAGTTTCAAGTTACTCATAGACTAAGGATTTTTTTAAATGGGATAAATATGGAATTATTGGCTTTTTCAACTGATTGGTTGCCTAGAGGTCTTCTTTCTTATTTGGATCATGGTAGCTAAGTCAAAGGAACAGGAAGTCCAGAGATGGTATGAACAGACTTGGCATTTGGGGATTGATGGGTTCCCTCTGCAAATAAGAGATATAAATTCCTGTAAGGTCAGGTTTTCTCCCTTATGCACCTGCACTGACTCGTCTCCATTTTATCCCTGACATAAGTGACTCCATTTTAGTTTGGTTCTACTAATGTCATATGAAGAAGAATTGAAGGAACTTAAATATTTGGCTTGGAGGAAAGAAGGAGGAAGGGAAGATATTTTAAAATATCCCAAAGTTGCCTATGTAGAGATAAAGCAGATATATTCTGTATGGCCAAAATGTAAACTAGTGCCCATGGATGGAAATTACAGGAAGGTCTTTCCAGCACAACAGCCCAAAGAAAGACTGTCCAAGAAGATAATAAGTTTCCATTACTGGGCGTGTTCAAACACTAGACAACTATTTGGCAGGAATGCTATCAAGGGATTTCAACATCACTTGGACCAGAAAGCCTTTCAAGTTTCTTGCAGATTCTCTAAAATGGTATCTCAAAAATTCAATAGTAAGTATACATTAAAAAACTACCAAAATTGCTTCCCCAAGTTCTTTCATGCAAAATGAAATAAAGATGAGAAGAAGCTCTAGTATCATATACACCAAATGCTTAAAAAGTTATAAGGAATAGAACTCTAAGATGTACCTAAGCTATCAGAAATGTACCACAAAATAGAAGGAGTAGTAGGATGAAAGAACAATGCAGTGCCATCTTTTACTGATTTTTCACCATCTCAAAAGAGTAATCAGGAACAATACAAAAATTAAAATTGTGTACTTTCCAAGATCTTGAAGTATTTTAGTTTTGTGAAAATTGGAATTCATAAATATATGACAATTTTTAAAAAGCCCTTCATAATTAAGTTGGCTTGGTGAGAGAGCAAAAGCAAACCAAAAAAGAGAATTTGTTTCTCATAGCCTTTTTTTATATGGAAAAAAATGGTACTTAACAAAAACTAAACAGTTATAAGGTAATAAGTCAAAAAGAGCTAGCACATTGATTTCTTTTAATGTGTAGTTTGTTTAACACTGATATTAACACTAATTTAGATACCAGAACTTCCTCAGACATCTCCCTGTCACTTAAGGAGAACTGGATTCATAAGTCAGTGCTGCTCATTTTCATTATGGCTGGAAAGCTCAATTGATTAGAGCACATTCATTCAATATACACTTAGCACACATAATATGTGTAGTGAAGCTAGGCACCGTGGGCATAAGATTTAGTCCTAGCCCTTGAGGAATTCACACGTTAGTGAAGAGAATCTACTAGGTCCTGGGTTCAGTTCCTATGAAGTTCAATTATCTTCATGGCCAGCCATTTTCATGAATAGCATGAATAGCATCAATAGTAAGAGCCGGTGGAATTCATGATGCATAGTAGACATCGAGAAAATACTACTGTGACTTCATGAAAGAAAGATGACTGAGAGCATCTCTTAGTCCTTATTGGCAGTGGAAATATGCTATTTCAAAAAAGAAACATGATTTATATCGTCTTTATTTTCTAAGGACCTCTTAAAAGCACACAACTCTTATTTAGTATATTAGTGGAAGTTTGACATTCCTATGAAAAGCTCTTAAGTTGTCATGTTTCTTAACTGCTGGTTTTGTTTGTTTGTTTTTAATAGAGCTATGCAGCAGAAGAGTAAATTCCTAGTACAGATCCAGAACACAGGGGTCTTGAATAGTCAGCTTCACACAATGGCCTATGATATTCAGACAATATAAAGAATGTAGAGAATAAAAATTGATGATTTCTTTCTTTCTTTTCTGTTTTTTAAATTAAGTTTATTGGGGGTAACATTGATTAATACAATTATATAATTTTCAGGTGTACATTATTATTTGACATCTATATATTCTATTGTGTGTTTACCACCCAAAGTCCTGATGGTTTCTTATCAATAAATTCTCTGTTCAACAGTGAAATCTAAGATAGAAAACAATTCACATTTTACCAATGTCCTTAGATGAAGTTTTTTTTTTTTTTTTCTCTTATCCAGGTGCAGTTGGGGAGGGAAGCTGATACAGATCTCTTTACCACTGGTAATGCTACTGAGAGAGAGTTCAAGGGTCGTGGTGGTACTGTTGTGTTAACCAAGAAATAAATAATATCTGATGTTTTGATAGCTTTTTTTTTATCCATAAAATACTCTCTTATCATTGTTGTAAACTGAGCAGGACAGTATTAACATGAGTAAAAAAACTGAGGCTGTAAGTGGTAAGATTCAGGCTGGAAGCTAGGCTTCAGGCCTCTGGCTAAGTGAATTTTCCACTATACGAGGCTGCCTCCAAAATTCTTTTAGTTTCAAAAACAGTTTATCTCTGCCTCAACTCTTTCCACAGCTGCTCTTCTCCTGGTTGCCCTATTTGTGTCATCCGTTTACTTAAATACTTTATTATTATAAAGAGCTTTTATATCTTTAAAAAGAGATAACATATTGTATATAGAACCAAAGTGACTCCATCTTAAAAACAAACCCTCCATTTTGAGCTTAAGAGGAATTCCAAGAAAAACCACCAATGGGCTAAGAGTCATCCTAGCAAGCAATTGGCCAATGAGAGACCTCTTAGAAATTATCTAAAAATCCCACCTGCCAAGCTCCCTGTCCCAGTTTTTTTTTTTCTTTTTCTTTTTCTTTAGCGCGAAAACCTAAACCAATCCCCTTAAAGAATCCTGTAACGCCACTGCTTGTAGTTTTACCCTTTAAAAAACCTTTGAAATTGTAAGTCAGGGCCGATACTTCCACTGCTGAGTTAGTGTATTCGGCCCTGGCTCGAGCCTGCAAATAAACTCCCTCTTGTTCTTGCATCGGTGTTGGCTCCTTATTGCGCGTGGAGGCTCGAAGTCAGGTATAACATTGTACAGCTCTTAAATAGTAGAAAAGTATTCAGTGAAATCCTTCCCCCACCAGATCCCCAGCCATGTGGATTCCTTAGCAGAGGCAACCATTTTTTTATGTATCTTTCTAGATAAATTCTATGTGAACACAAACAATTACATTTTACTTTTTTCTATCATAATAATGATAGAATACTATATATGCTCTTCTGAACCTTACTTTTTTCATTTATCTTGGTGATTATTCCATAACAAAATATTAGAGTCCTAATTATTTATTTTACAGCTGAAAAGTATACCACTCTATGACTCTTTCATAATTTTAAAAATCAGTCTTAGTGGACAATTAGGTTTAAAAACTTTTTTCTATTATAATGTTGCATCAAATAACCTTTTACGAACATTATTTTGCACAGGTACAGATGTATCTGTAGGATACATTGCTATATATGGAATTGAATTGCAATGTCAAACAGTATGTGCATTTGTACCTTTGATAATATTAGTTATTAATAATATAATAATAATAAATTATTTATGGATCTCTCATTGTGGAAAGGTTTTGTATAGGTTACTTTTAGGTTAATGCAAAGATATATAAGACTTCAACTCTTCTATCTAGGAAAAGATGATGTAAAAAATAACAAATTTACAAGATAGATGTTGTCATTTGAGTCAAGAGTAAAATAGAGTTAGATTATACATTCCCAAAAGGCAAGGACTGTATCTTCTTGTCATCTATCCTCAGTGACAAGCACAGGTCCCAGTACTTAGTAGATATTCAATAAATACTTGTTTAAATTAATGAATGAGTAAATTCAGAGAATGAGTTCAGAGAGTGGTCAACAAGTTTTTACTGGCTGAATCAATGAATGATTTGGAGTAAGTTCAGCTGGGGTGATCAGCAATGTCTTCACAAAAGGGTTGGTGGCATTTTGCATCACCTCTTATGTTTCACATATTATTCTGAAAGAAAAATCACATTGAATTTTAAATTTCTTCATAGGTATAACTTTCTTGTATAGCTTCTTAATTTTCTCAAAATTTCTATTTTTTTTTATCAGAAGAGATATAATTTCAACTCACCAGGAATATATGGTTATACTTAAGGGTTATGAATCATATAGTTTCTGTAATTCTTAAAGATATTCTTCAAAAATTCTTTCGACTTTCAGTTACAATTTGAATGGATTGTGTTCCAGTTATACAGCTATGATACTGAGGTTTCTTTTCATCATACAGTTGAGTTGGTTCCATTGTTTCTTATAGTCAATGTCTCCTCTTTCTGAATTTTTCACTTTTACTCTATTTTTTTCCTCAAAAAGTATATGCTCAACTTTTATTAGAGTACTAGCATGTTCAAAAATATATTTTGCTTTCATACATGAGGTTTTTTACTGGTTATAGAACTCCAGATTTGAAATCATTTTCTCTAAAATTTTAAAGACATTCTTTCTAGTAACCGGTAGTATAGATGAAAGAATAATACCCACTCATTCCTTTCCTCCTTATTCTTTGAAACTTGACTAGACTAGGTATGTATATATATAAAATAATTATTTTAAGTGGGTGTTTCAATATAAAGACTTGGGTCTTCAGCTCAAGGACATTCTTTCTCCATCTTTGCTATTCCTATGTTTTTTCCCCCTCTGGAAGTTCTACTTAACAAATATTAAATCTCCTGGACCTATCCTCTCTGACTTAATTTTTCTTTGGTATTTTCCTCTTCCAGTGGACAATGACCTATGTGTTTGCCTCAAGACCTCCTTCCCACACTAAGTGTTGCCCAATCAGGTAGCCCACATAGGAAGAGGCCAATTGTAGAAAAAGACCTATACTAACTCTGGTGGAAACTCATAGTAATTATTTAAAATCAACTTGGTTTTCTAATTAAAACTCTTCAATTCTAGGGAGAAAGTGTCAGGAGGTGATGCCAGGTAGATAGTGAAAGGATTTTATGCTGGAGACTCCTGGGGTTCACCATATCTTGTTCTCCTCTCCCTTCTGGGCCCACGGGAGGATTATACTTCCTAGCTCCCTTCTAGACAAAAGTTAGCAATTTTGAAGAATAACTACATCTTTTAATTTTTCTAAATATATATACTGTTGAGTTGAGATCCCTAGTCTGATAAATATCAAAACTGAAAAACAAATCCATAGTCTTAAACTAACAAATGAAGCCAAATACGTATAGGTTCATTCTTCTTATTGAGGAACTTGCTTTCAGGTGTGATTTTAAAAAAAAAAAAACACTAGGTTAGATTTATTGATATTTTTCTCATTGTTTTAAAGCTGTATTAAATTTTATGATATTGCTTTGTTTCATTTTATTTTTATGGTTACTCTCCATCATGCAAGTGATGCTAATTTTCAATTTATGGTAGTGACGTAAACTCTTCTTTTAAAACAATTATGCTTATATGTAAAAATAAGTGTATTTAAAGAAAAACACCAAAATAATTTTACAGGTGGTGCAAGGATATGCCAAAAATTAAGAAATTGGTACCAGAATGATGAAAGTTTAGGAAATATAGCTTTATTCTAGCCAACGAAAATCCCAAAATCACTTTAAAAACGACAATGCACCTTGCTTGACTATTTCTACTTTGAATATAAAGCTTTGGTTGTTCTTAATAATATAACAAATTCTAAGCTCTGTGCTGGATATCTGCTCTACATTCCATTCACCAATATATTGGTGCCAGATAGATACTGGGTAATTATTGATAATAAGCTGTTCCACACTTTCTCTATTGGACGCATTCATTTGCTGGAGTGTGTGCGTGCGTGTGCGTGCGTGTGCATGTGTATGCAAAATCAGGTTTTCCTTTTGAAAATATTTTCAAATTCAATTACACTGAAACTTCAGAATAAATAGCTAAAGGAGAGTTTTCTTGTTTGTCTGTTTGTTTGTTTTTTAAGTATTGCAAGAGATGCAACACCATCTAAGTTTGAGCTTTCAGAGGACAGAACACCAGCTTTGGAGAGATGGTTTAACTCAACTATTAGCCTTAGTTCGTCTTAAGGTTTTTCTATCTCTGCCACTCCGTGGGTGGAGGATTAGATTTGTATACTGACACAAAATACGATAGTGACCTATGATTATAATTTATATAGGTAAATTTTAATTCTATCATGTTTCCAGCAGTTCCAAGTTTCCCCTTCTGCAAACTGGGGTGGGGGTGGGGGGCGCAACTCCAGGGTCTGGCCTCCAAGGTGAGTCTCCTCAGGAAACCGCAGAGGTCATTCAAGTTTGGCTCACGCCACCTCTTCTCGCCTGTGTGGGAGAGGACGCCTCCCGCAACGGGCACCTTCCAGCCAGGGCTGCCCGCCCCGCGCCATGGGAGCTGGACAATCTTCTGTAAGTGTCCGTGCTAAAACAGTGGTGAGGAGGGGCGCGGGCCCACTCCCGCCTCCTTGCCTTCCCAAGGTGGGACAACGACCTGAACACCTACCTGACAAGAAGAATTGGGTACTCTTCCGAAGGGTTCGGGGTAGGAGCAAGCCAAATTATACTCCTTAAGTAGCTTCTTGGCTGAGGGGCGGGGGATATGAATATGCAACACGAGCTCCTCCTTACTCTATTGGTCAGTGTGTTTAGCATTTAGGAGGCCTGGCGATTATCCAGGATGGTTCCAACGATTCGCGAGAGGTAGGGCTTCACGAGGCAAAACCTCCTCTGACTGGTTGACGTCGGAGGGAAGTTGCCTTCGATTGGCTGGAGTAAAGTCCACTGGATTACCGTATAAGCGGGAGATTTGAATACCCACTTTCTGCGTGGAGGACCCAGGTCAGCGATTCCAATCTGCATTTTCCCCAACTGTGTATTTTTGTTCATTAATAAATGGAGAAACTACTTCTGACTCCCTGCTCTGGGTTTGACTATCGTATCGGACGGCAGACGGCTGTCCGCCGAGGAGCCAGGCTTGGCCCCTGGGTCCGGGCGCTTCGTCCCACCTCCTCCTCCTTTCACAGTCCCGGCTGTTACAGCCCCAGAAATCTATCTCATTTTTTCCTGAAGCGCCGGTCTGTGGCTTAGTTCGGGCCGACCTACAGCTGCGAGGGCCTAGAGGCACAGTCCAGCCCAATCCCACTGTACACCTGGGGAGCCCAAGAACGAGCGGGAGCAGCGCAGCCTGAGGAGATCCAGCTTATGGCCGGGCCAGGGATAGACCCAGGTCTTCTGATTCCCAGCTGGGGCTTTTGGCCGCTGTCTCTTGCTTAGGCTGCCGCGTCTTCGTAATAGGTTGAGATGACTGAGAATCAGGAGCTACCTCTCCCAGGCCTGAATTCGCGCTTGCGCGTAGTCTTCCCGCGAGGCTGCTTGGCGAAGGACCCCGCCCCCTGAGCCCACGTCTCTGGTTGCCACGGAGACTGCGCTGTTTACTTCTCTTTTCCATAAGAGTCAGGAGCTCCAGTTGGGGTTAGGAGGCTCCCATCCAGAGCTGGTGTAGTAGTTTTTCGTGGCGCTGAGGTACGTGCACCCCGGCCCCACCCCATCAACCCTTAACTGAAGCCTTCAGCTCTACTCGAAGCCTTTGCCTTTTGGGATCAGGCCTAATTAAGGTCTAACTTCGGCCTACTTTAGCGCTAATTTCTATTTCTCTGGAGGGTACTCAGACTTATCTAGGAGTCTTAGGTTAAATTTTGAGCCCAGAAATCTTGGGAGAGGCCATAGAAAAGACTGGACAAGGAAGAAATGAGGAGACTATGTTGTCTGAGAAGGCTGGGTGGCCTGGTGCTCAGCCTGGTCAAGATCTGACCAGATTTCATCCCTGTATGTTTGAAGGGCTTCAGAGAACCAGACGGCCCTAAGGGTAAGCGCTCAGATTTTGAGGTAGGGACGTGGGTGGGGCAGATTTTAGTCCTGTGTGATGAAGGTGGTTTCACAGTCGATCAGAACTGTGTGCAGATGAGGTGGGGGCAAATTTTAGTCTTTTTGTTGCTGCAGTCTTTACCTGCTGCCTTCTCATGTGTTTCTCCTCCTGTACTCTCTTGCTTTTTGTCCTGGGAAGTTCAATACTCAGTTGTCAGTTTACAGATAACAAATTTGTTTATTTTTTAAGAAAACATGTCTGGGTTCATTTGTTCAATAGTATCTACTAAAATTGAACACTACCCTGTGACACAGCAATTGTAATGAGTCATAAAAATGTATGCATGTGTTCACTAAAAGAAATATAAGTATCTTCATAGCATTCTCATGATAGCCCCAAACTGGAAACAACCCAAATATCCATAAATGAGAGAAAAGACAGATAAATTTTGGTATATTTATACAATGGTATACTACACAGAAATGAGAATAAACAAATTACAACTATATGAACAATACAGCTGACTGTTACCAACATAATATTGAGCAAGAGAAGTCATAAGTCAGATACAAAAGAGTACATACTGTTTGACTCCATTTATATTAAGTTCAAAAATAGAGAAACTAATTTATAGCATTAAAAGTCAGGATAGTGGTTACCCTGTGGGGGTGTGGGTGGAGAATAATGGCTGGAAAGAAGCATGAGGTGCTGGTAATGCTTATTTCTTGATCTGGGTCTGGCTACACAGATATATGTTCATTCTGTGTACAGATTATGATTTATGCACTTTTTAGTATGTACATCATATAATAAAAATTGACATTTAAAAAAGGACACATTGCTTTCAGTTAATCTAAAAAATGTCTGCCTTTGATCAGGATTTTGGAAACTTCAAATGGCCAAACTACTACAATCTCCACCCAAGTTCCTGCCTTCAGAGTGGCACATTGCTAACAAGAGCCAGTACCACAGAGCGGAGGCCCAAAGGTCTCGGTCTGAACGTCTGGTGGCAGAAAGCCAGAGGCTTGTGGATGAAATTGAGAAGACTACAAGAAAATCTCAAAGTGATGTAAACAAGAAACTAGGTAAAACAATGCACTTGGTAATCTTGTGAACATGTTTGAATGAAACTGTTCGGGTTTAGCTATTCTGTCATTTGCATTTTATGATCAGGAGTAGCGATATATTATCTTGAAATAGTAGGGAAAAACGTGTATTCTCTAAGTTTTATGTTTAAGTTCACTGCCTTCAGATAGAGACATAGTAACCCAGTCTGATTTTCAGCCATCTATCATCTGTGATTCATTTGTTTATTGATTTGATTCACATTTATTGAGCACCTAAGAGCATCTATGGACTAAGTACTAGAAATATCACAGGGAACAATCAGAGTCTCTACTTTTTAAGGGTTCCTGGCTTGAGGAGGAGAAAGATACAAACTTTAATAATCAGAATATAAACCATATAGGTGCTGGGGTAAGGGTGAAACAGTAGGAGAATTGGGAAAGACTTCCTAGAGGGGAATATTTGAGCCAATACTTAAAGGAAGAGTAATTTTCTTTTGACAATTTCATTCTTAAAAACACTACTTAAAGGGCAATGCCCTTAAATGAAAAAACAAACAAACAAACAAACAAACATAAAATGAAACAAACCAAGCTTCCCAAATGCCAAAAAGTGATAAACCAGAGGTAACAAACTCATGTCTAGAAGAGTTGGGCAGGTAACAAAAGGGTTTGAATAAGACCCCCTAAGATAAGAGGGATGAACATGTGGTCCATCTAAGGGAGCAGCTGCTACTCAATTTCAACCAGTTTTTTCCAAGAAAGGTTATTGGCCTGCTATTGCCAGACTGTCTGATTTTTTTTTAAAAAAGAAAATCTGGAAAGCTGAAATTTTACCCAGTTTTTAAATGTTGGCAACTGATTCAATATATTTATAACTTTGCACAGGTTAGACAAAAACACATATGAATTAAACCTGGTCTAAGGGTGGCTAGTTTTCCAACCTCCAATAAACCAAAGCTTCTTTAGGTCAGTAATGTTAAATGTTAGGCCTTTCCCTATGGGTTGATTCTTACTTCTGATATCAGACTGTAGGCAAGTCTGTTCTAAATAATTGTTCAAATGGGGAGGTATTAGAAATGAGGATGCACCATTCATTTTTCACAATAATTATGTTTCAATAGGCATGAGAACAAAGTTTTTAAGGTCTGAAACTTAACTTCATTGATTCATTAAGGGATTAAAAATATCAGCCATTTAGCATGGCATTATAAAATATCAGCTATCTAGGAATTCACCTAACAAAAGATGTGCAAGAGTTCTATACCAAAAACTGCAAGCCACGGTTGAAAGAACTTAAAGAAATTCTAGATAAGTGCAGGGATATATCAGTTTACAGATTGGAAAACTCAATATTTTAGATGACAATTCTCAAATTAATCTATAGATTTAATGCAGTACCAATGAAAATTTCAGTAGGTTTTTAAAAAATAAAATTGTCAAACTACTTCTAAAATTCACATGGAAATGCAAAGGTCAAGAGTTGGTATGGCTATCTTGAAGAAGAACAAAGCTGGAAAACTTTCACTGTAGATTCTAAGACCCATATAAAGCTATAGTAATTAAGACAGTGAGGTTTAGGCAAAGATAGACAAATTGACCAAGGGAACATAATAGAGAGTTCAGAAACAAACCTACACATATACATTATCTGATTTATGACAAAAACAATACTGCAGTATAGTGGGAAAAGGATGGCCTTTACAATAAATTGGCTAATTGGATATTAATATGGACAAAATAATATCCTGACCCCTATTTCATCTATATACGTAAAATCAAACATAGGTGGAGCACATATCTAAATGGGAAAGATGAAACAATAAAACTTTTGATCCAGAACACCTTATGACTTGAGGAAGGCAAAGATTTTTTATTTTTAAGCAGGAGACAAAATAACCAATCATAAAGAAAAAACAATAAATCAGACTATATTAAAATGAAGAATCTTTGTTTATCAAAAGACCATTACGAGACTGAAAAAGCAACCCACAGAGAATATTCATTTATATTCATATTATATTTATACAAGATGTTTATAATATACATTTCTGACAATGGATGTTTACCCAGAACATATAAAGAACTTTTAAAAATAAAGAAGAAAAAGACAGACAACTCAATAGAAAAATGGGGGAAAAACTTGACACCTGACAAGTGAGGAAATCTAAACAGCCAATGAACATAGGAAGAGGGCTTTAACTTCATTAGCCATCAGGGTTATACAAATTAAAGTAACAGTTGAGATGCCATTACACAACCACCAGAATGGCTAAAAGGAAAAGGAAGAGGAGGAGTTGGGCTGGGGGAGGAGGACGAGTTTTAAATGAGAGAGGGAAAAAAGAAAAAAATACCAAGTATCGGAGTGGATGTAGAGCAACTGCAACTCTTGTAACCTACTGGAGGAAGTATAAATTGGAAAATTTATACTGTGAACACTGGAAATATAACTGCTTTGGAAGCTTCAGCAGTATCTACTAAAGCCGAACATATGTATACACTTTGACCTAATATTTTACTTTTAGATCTATACCCAATAGAGATTCTTAAATTTGTTTACCAAAGATTATATATATATGTATATATAATCATATATATATGTGTGTATATATATATATATATATATATATATATATATATAATATTTATTTCAATGTTCAAACAGTGCTTTTTGTAATATCACCAAACTAGAAACTATCCATGTCCTCACCAACAATAGTGGTTATATAAATGTCAAAGAGGCTGAGATCTGAACAAAAATGAATTTGAACTGGTGACTTGAAGATTATTGGTGACCTTTGAGATAGCAGGTCCTGTAGGATAGTGGAGGATGCAAGGTGAGGGTTGAAATCAATTACAAATTATGAGTGGGGAGACTTCAGTTTACATGGTGAATGAAACATGTGCATTTGTCTCCCCTTCGTTTTAAAATTTCAACAAAGTAGTAGTAAAGGATTAATGAAAAGTATGCCTCATATTTGAGAGAGAGGGAGAGGGAAAGGGAGAGAGGGAGGGAGGGAGGAAGAGAAGGAGGAAGAGAGAGGGAGAGTGGAGAGAAAGAAACAACACTATAGAAATGGTGAAAATAAGATTTTGGGAACCAGAAAACAAAAGATCAAATGGTAACACACTTATGGACTGCAGAAAGCCTGGATAGGTAGAGGACAATAAAAAGCTAGCTGATTCATACTACAGGTTCATGCTGCACAAACCTTAAAATACCCCAAATTGGGAACATCCTATTATTACCTCTGAAGCTGGAGGTTCAGGATAAAACTGGAAACAAGATAGGTTGAAAGTCTTTATAAAGAGCTCTTCCCCAACTCTGGCTCTCTTTCCCCCAGCAAAATGCTAAAGGTTAAAGGCTAAAGGAGTCAATGAAAGCCTGCTCACTGAACAGTAACTCATTCAGTCCCTGGTTCCTAGGCTTATATCCTCAGACAGGAGATTGGAAGATTTCTCCATGGAGAAACTAACTGGTTGAAAGGAAAGATCTATAGATAATAATATCTGGATTTCCCAGTGAAACACCTGGGCCCTTGCTTGATCTCTCTAGGCAATAGAACATTCTGGTTGATGAGCTTTCAGTTAGCATTTTAGCATCTTATTCTTAAATGTAATCAGATGAAGATCACCAAGCATTTGAGGGAAGACTAATGCTACAGACATCAAAACCAACACAAATAAACAAACAACCAAACACACAGAAACCCAAGAAACAGGCAGTGCACAGAGCAAAAGAAAAAAATTACATGATAAGATCCTCATAAAACTTGGAGAAGATATATCCATGGAACAAGAAGACGAGATTTAAAAAAGAGAAAATTCAGAGAATAAGAAAGTATTCTTGGACATTAAAAATTAAAAATAAGAGAGCAGGACATTTTTAAAAATCAAAAGAAATGGTGAAAGATTAAGTAGGAAGTAAAAGAAAATACAGAGAAAATAAAATTTGAGGATTCATCTGGGAAGCTAAATATCTACTAGGAATTTCAGAAAGAGTACAGGGAAGATGAAGGAGAAGAAATTATTCATGAAAGAATACAAGAAAATTTCTTAGAACCAAAGGATCTAGGTTTTCAGATTAAAAAGGCATGCCTAAAGTCTGGCATAAAAATTGAATAAGATTGACATCAGTGTGAAATTTTAGGATGCTAGGAAAATAAAGAAGAAATTTCTAAAAGGTTTTTAGATCACATACAAAGAATCTGGAATTGAAATAGCCTCAGACTTCTCAATAGAAACTCTGGAAAGGAAATGAAGCAATACCACCAAAATTCTAAATGAAAATTATTTATAATTTATAAATTTATACAAAGCCAAATATAATCAAATGATAAGGGTAGAATAAAGGCATTTGCAGACTTGCAAGGTTTTAAAAATTTTACCTCACATGCATCCATTTCTTAGTAGTTTCTGAAGGATGTGCCTCAGCACATTGAAGAGTCAACCAAGAAAGAGGAAGAAATTAAATCCAAGAAACAAAATCAATGAATTACTTGATGAGTTTGAATAATTGAGAGAATATTTATACAGTAGTCCCTCCTTATATGTGGGGGATATATTCCAAGACCACCAGTGGATGCCTGAAACTGGATAGTACTGAACTCTATACATAGTATGTGTTTTCCTACACACATATGCCTTTTCACTTTAAGGAAGCACTTTATGGCCTCTCTTGGGCATTTCTGAATTGCCAGCATCACTATTCTTGCATGTTGGGACCATTATTAAGTAAAATAAAGGTTACTTGAACACAAGTACTGTAATATTGTGATAGTGGATTTGATAAACCAGCTGGCTGCTAAGTGACTAAATATCAGTTATTATATACAGTGTGGATATGCTGGACAAAAGGATGTCTCAGGCGGGATGGAGCAAAAAGGCACAAGATTTCATCATGCTACTCAGAAATGTGCATAATTCAAAACTTAGGAATTGTTTATTTCTGGAATTTTTCATTTAATATTTTCAGGCTGCAGTTGACTGTGTATAATTAAAACTTTGGAAAGCGAAACTGCCTAGAAGGGGGGACTACTATAGTTCTGCAAGAAAGGTTGAAGAAAAATTAATAATAAATATATAGAAAGTAGGGCAAAAATATAATTATTAACCCATTTAAAAACCAAAAAGTTGTACAGGAAAAGAAGTTTATGATAGTATACTATGGAGTTCGGGCATTGAAGCGCTAGAGTCAACGAGTATAGAATCAATCATCTTTGGATTTATTTGATGTTGAATGTAAGAAATATTTTCCCTCCTTTCCTCCCTCCCTGCTAATAAAAGCTTTTAAAGAGTAAAAGATACCCCAAGAGGCACAGCTTTAAGAACATATCTCAGGTAGTTTTGTAATAGTATTCAAGTTTCTCATCCAAAAGTTGGCTGCAGTGGGAATAGATTAACCCTGGTGTAACTTCTCTGTGTGCTTCAGAACAGAGACTTGAGGAAGTCAGGTTCTGGAAGAAGGAGTTAGATGACAAACTTGAGCAGCTTGTGTATGTGACTGAAGATCTACTCACATATAGGACCAGATTGGAGAAAGCCCTGGAGAGCTTGAAAGAGCCCTTGCACATCACTCAGACGTGCCTGGAATATAGGTAGGAGGGAAGGTTCCTCCAATGAATCATCTGTTGTGAAAAATGAAATGCTGGGTAGTAAAAACTGCCTGTGCTGGGAGGTGGGTTAAAATGAGACAAATGAGCATGTGTTCATTTAGAGCCTGAAATTATCTCAGCATGCCCGTGGTGCTGGGCGGTGGAAGCAGCACTGGACTGGGTTCGTGTCTAAACTTTGCTCTTGACTAACTTAAATATAAGTTAGGACTAGGTTTGGATGTGGGTCATCAGAAAACCACAAAATAACACTGAACTTAAATAAGATAGTTTCTTTCTCTCTCAGATTTAAGGAATCTGGAGATAGTTCAGGGTTGTCATAGTGTGCCATAGTGTCAGGGTTCCTGGCCTTTTGTATCCTGTTGCTCCACTGCACATGTCTTTTACTCTTAAGGTTATCTTGTGATTCAAGATGGCAGCTAGAGCACAAGCCATTATGTCTACATTCTAGCAAGCAAGAATAATTAAGGTTTGGCATTCACCATTTCTACTTGCATCCTATTGACCAGAACTTATTCACATGGCCACATCAATAGAAATTGGGAAATGATGGTCTTTATTTTAGGCAGACAGAGCGGATACTACAGTTACTAGGGGACAAGAAGTCAGCTCTGACACATGGAGGCACACAGAAACACTGTGTTTAGAGAGAGCAATATGCAAACATAACTTTTTATTATAATTTCTTTCCTAAAAGTCCTAGGAGTAGGATTATTGTCTCTACTCTGGGGTAATGCTGATTTCCAGATCTGTCACAGTGCTAGATGGCATGTCCTAACAGGTCTTCTTGCTACCAGAATAACTCACTTCAATCCAGTGCATCCTCTACACTGTCTGTTGAGTAAACTTTTCCAAATGCAGATTTATACATGTCACCCCCCATGCTTTAAAAAATTCTTTAATTAATTAATCATCCTGTATCCTAATATCTTCAAGATAAAGTTCAAACTTCTTAGCTTAGCAAACAAGGTTCATTGTGATTGGGCCCCCAGTGACCTCTTGAGGCCCATACCTCATCCTCGACAGTGGGATGTGCTTAACTATGTGCGCTACTGGAAGTTTCATGGCTCTGTCCACACTGTTCCCTCTTCCTAGGAAGCCCTATTTCTTCAATGAGCTTAGCCAGCAGCAACCAGGCAGCAAGCTCCCCAGCCATATTTAGAGAGCTTGTGAAGCAAATGGAAGTAGAGGTGATCAAAGAGTCCAGCATCCAGTTAACTTGCATCTAAACCTAAGGGTTATTAGAATGGAGATGTTGCTAAGTTGATCAAGTACATGTTACTATATGCCTGGTACTATGCTGTCTGCTTTTATATCTCATCAGTTCCTTGCCACAACCCTATGAAATACTAATTATCCTTATTTCACAGAAGAGGAAACCAAGGCATAAGTAAATTATACAATGTGCCTAAGACCACACAGCTGGTGAGAGGTGGAGCCTTCTTCCCAGGCACTTTCATACAAAGTAGAAAAGAACAAAATATCAGGCAGTGACCAATCAATTTTAGGAGTAACATAGCATAGTGATTAAAACATGCATAGTACCCAGTTTTGTAACCTTGAGCTTAACCTCTCCAAAACTCAGTTTTCTCACCTGTACTTGAAAATGCTGATTGAGAACGTTCATATGAAAAGCTCAGCACAATGCCTGTCACATAGTAAATGCTCAGTGGTGGGGGTAATATTAATTAATGTTAGCATTATGATTAGTATTATTATTATGAAGCATCCTTCTGGATTCAAATTTTTGTCAAAAAATGGAAATAGGATCAAGGTAGGAAACATATGTCTTTGAAGTTTTAAGCCAAGAGAAATGTTTCTAGTAAATAGGTAAGAAGAAAAAGGCTTCGGAATTGATGACCAAATTGAGGGGGCCATGTCCATCTGGCATTTTTTCAGACCAAGTGATCAATCAGTCACTGATCAATTTTTCTTCATTGTGTTTTAAAGTTTTTCAAGGCTCAGAGACACCAGCTAGTGTACATCCTTGTCACATCATCCAGATGGATTGAGTGTTACTCAAACCATTTGTCCAGATAATTTTAAATGTCCAGATGTTAGCAAATATTGAATTGCCTCCCTCCACATGTTGGACTGATCTGCCACCTTTCTCTGACCAGGGAGAAGCGAGTTGGCATTGACCTGGTGCATGATGAAGTGGAGCAGGAACTGGTAAAGGAGGCTGAGATCATCCGGGGGGTGATGGCCCTGCTGACCCGCACCCTGGAGGAGACAACTGAACAGATTAGGTATTGGTGTCTGGGGCCACTCTCCACATCTCCACTGCACATAGCTAGAAAAGGCAGTGCCCACAAAGGCCGAGCTCCACGGCATGGAAAGAATGGGGATCAATACTGCTATGAGAACTTTCCATGCCCAGAGGCTGTCTGGAACACTCATACTGAGGCCTGGACAACCTCTCATACTCGACAGTCGCCCTCTGCTGGTGGGTGGGGAATGGGCTGGATTTCACCCCTGATTATAAAATGGAGCATACTGGAGCTGTTTTTTTTTTTTTTGCCAGGGCTGACCTCTCACATACAATGTAGCACAGTGGTGACATCAGGAAATGTCACAGTTGGAGGGAGGATCTTGAAGTCCAGGGTTGGTTACTTTAATTTGTCACCAAGCATCTACTGGTATGTGTGTGTGTGTGTGTGTGTGTGTGTGTGTGTGTGTGTGGGCGGTGGGAGTGGGTGATGGAAGGAGGGGGAGGAGGTGCCGCCATTCTATACTAGACTTTAGCTTCATTTTCCAGAGTTTCCCAAGAAACTGTAGTTGCCACATGGGCATTCCAGAGGGAGAAACTTTTACCTTCTCCCTTCAGGTTGAACCGCTCTGCAAAGTATAATCTTGAAAAGGATTTGAAGGACAAGTTTGTGGCCCTGACCATTGATGATATCTGCTTTTCACTCAACAACAACTCACCAAACATCAAATATTCTGAGAATGTCGTGAGGGTTGAACCAAAGTGAGTGGGTCCCTGACTGCTGGCCTGGCTATGCTGTCATCTTCCCTGCTATGTAATGTCTCAGTGCTTCCCAGACAGTCAGGCAAGAGCTAGCACATCATCCTGACCTCAGGCTGGGAGCTAGGAAGAGGCAGGCTGGGCAAAGGCAGGTGCTGAGTGTTGACCACCCTGAGACAGGGCAGAATCCTTGGTTCTCTAGCTTAGGCCCCACTTTAAGAAAGTCTGATATAAAATATTTAAAACACTTAAAATTTATTCTTTTACTTATTTGTGTTGTTAATAAGTGAAAGAATCTAAAAAACATAAAGGACAAGTTAATAATTTTCCTTCATTATTACCCCTTGAAATAACCAATGTTATCTGTATGTTTATACAAACATGTGTACACTCACATACAAATTTTGTTTTGTTGACAAAAATGGGATTATACTATGTACCTTTTCTGGAACATCTAACTTATGACTTTCAATTAACATTACATCACAGACCTAACTCATTCTAATTTTTAAACCTTCTTTTTGAGGTAAACATACATATAGAAAAATACACAAATGATAATATACATACAGTTTAATGAATTATTATATTAATTATCTTTTGCTATTTAGCAAATTACCCCCAAACTTAGCTTAAAACAATAAACATATATTATCTCACAATTTCTGTGGGTAAGGAACCCAGGCATTGCTTAGCAGGTGCCTCTGACTCATATTCCATGAGGCCGTAGTCAAACTTTCTGCTGGTCTGTGGTCTTATTTGAGGGCTTGACTGGGTGGGGGTGGGGATCTACTTCCAGGCCATCTCATGTGGTTATGTCAGGCCCTGCCCTGTGAGCCTCTCCCCGGGGCTGTCTCAGAACGTGGCAACTATTCCCTCACAATGAGTGATCCAAGGAGAAGCAGGAGAGAGAGTGCACCCAAGATAAAAGTCACAGTCTCCTTTTAACCTAATCCCAGAAATGACATCTAATCACTTGTTAGTGAGAAATGAGTCAATAAGTTTATCCCACAATTCAAGGGAGGAGCTTACACAAAGGTGTGAATTCCAAGAGGCAACAATCATTGGGAGTCATCTCAGAGGCTGGCACTAATCATAGTGACCAATCCTCATGGAACCACCAACGTGGTCAAGAAATGAAACATTACCACCCCACAGAAACTCCTACCCCTTTCCCTCTTGATCAATAACCTGTCTCTCCTCCCCAAAGGTAACCACAATCCTGACTTCTAATAGGTTTGTTTTGCCTGTTTTTATGCTTATTAAGTAGCATCATATACTATCTAATTTGTGCATGTCACTTTTCCAATCAACGTTATTTTGAAATTCATCAATGTTGTTATACAGAGCAGTTCCTTGTTAAACTAGCAATTTATTCACTTATTTATATCAGTATGGACTCAAGGTTTCCTATTTTATTCATCTATTACTACTGTCATTTATTTTAATGCTCAAATTGTTACTTCATCTTTCTGAGCCTTAATTTTCCTAATCTGTAAAATGGGGGTTATAAAAGTAAGCTCATTAGGCCATTGTGATGACATCTGTAAAGTCCAGTGCCTGGCACAAGGTAGGTTTCCTCCAAAGTGAAAGTTATTGCCCCTGACAGTAACTTTTGGTGGTGTAGGGAGGCTCAGCTTCCAGTAGACCTCCAGGAGTTTGTCCCATTTCCATAGCCCCTTCCCAGCCCAGATATGCTGTGAACAAACGCATGGGTTCTGTTTCAGCTCTGTGAGTCTAGAAGACTGGTTGGACTTCTCCAATACCAACGTGGAGAAGGCTGACAAGCAGAGAAACAACTCCCTGACGCTGAAGGCCCTGGTGGACCGAGTCCTGTCCCAGACGGCCAACGACCTGCGCAAGCAATGTGACGTGGTAGACACAGCATTTAAGAATGGCTTGAAGGAGACCAAGGATGCCAGGGACAAGCTGGCTGTTCATCTGGCTAAGGTGAGCTCCCCGCAGGGAACGTGGGAGAGCACATTTCAAGTGTTTCACCATGGAAACTTGGAATGCCCTCAGGGCTAGGCAGCTGGCTGTGCTTGTGACCTTGGGAAAAGAGTCATTCACATCTCTCCATCTTAGCGGCAGGCTTTGGGTTTTTGGGGACCAGGGTGGTTCTTGGTCCCACTCTGGGCCTCCTTTGTCACTCATGACTGCAAATCATATGTCGTCTCTTCCCTCTGGGCCTCAGTTTCTCCTTTTATGCAATATGAAGATGGACTACATGGTTTTAGATCTCATTTATGACTCTGAAGTTCCATGAGTTGAATGCAAACAATTTCTTCAAATCCAGCTTCAACTTCAGGATTCTGGCTGGTTGTCCCTCCTGGTTACCAGTGGTGTACTGGTAAACTGGCTCTCAAAAACAAAACAAAACAAAAAACCCTGATTTATAGAATTTGCAGATTTCCATGGTGTAAATACTTCCACCACAGTTGATTTCAAGCTACGCATTTAACAGTGATCTTGCATAGTTCCTGAGTATTTAACATCAGAGCCCACATGAGCCTGCTCCAGTATACCTCCCTCCCTCACCCCTGGATACTGATCATGTATGACCATCCCAGAGCTTAAACTCAGGGATGCTGAGAAGTCTAGTCTAGGAGAACAAGTGCTGGATTTGGACCAAAGATGTGGGTCCAAATCCAGTTACATGACAGACGAGCTGAGTGACTCATACAGATCCCTCAAGCTCTCGGAGTCTCATACCTCACCTATAACATGGGGACACTAACCTAACTCTTGCATTTTACTGATTATGAAATTGAGACATAGAGAGCAGAAAGGACCCCAGGTAGCAGGGTGCATTGCTGGCAGCCTGGGGCTAGAGCTCAGACCTGCTCAATTCCCAAAGCCTGGTCCTTCTGCTGCATTCATATTTTGTCCTCTTGAAATCCAGAATCTAGTTGTCAGACAAGGTTTACTTATGTGATGAACAGGACAAGCCAGAATGTAATCAAAGGTCATTCTGTGATAATATTTCCTGTCAAAATCTATTGCAAATGTTCATTTGTTAATGCCGATCTATGAGATGTTATATATATTTCATCCTTGAAAATGTCTTTTCATTCAGATAGGTACTGCCAAGTACTGTTAACAGTCTATAAACATATGATAATTGAACATATTCATCACTTGGAAGGCCTTTATAGAATTCTGTTAGATTCTTCTCCTTTTGGATATTGGCCTTTTAGCATGTCATTACATGTAATTTCAGATTAATCACTTCCAGTTGAAGGGTAGATAGAAGCTCTTCAATTACACAATTAAGTGTATTTTGAAATATGGAAATTTCCTTTGCACTTGCATTGAGGTCCAAAAAAACACTGCTGAAAGTTGGAAAATATATCTGCTGCAAATATGTGTGGGAATGGAGGCCTTGCTTCTAGTTTTAACTTTTGACAGCACAGGGAGTATATAAAGCAGCTTGACATTACTTGTGATTCAAATCATGTTACTTATGGAAATGACTTTACCACAGTTTAAGCTTTGCTTCTAAGTGCTGTCTTGCCTTGTGATTTTAGGTTGGATTCATTAAGAAATAATATTAAGTCTGCATCAGAAGTTAATTTCTAAAATCATTCAGTGTTTGATAATAGTGGTTGATGGTGGTAGTTCTTGTTCAAAAAGATTTCATTCTTGGCCCTCAGCTAAAAATAAATCATAAGAAAATTCTACTGCTGCTAAACCATTGACTTGCTGAGCACTACAGCAAGTCAGGGATATTCAGCTTATATATATTTTTAAATTTGTATTTATTTTACTTATTTTTATTTATTATTATTATTATTATTTTTTTTTTTAGGCAAGGCAATCCTTGGTTGACCTCACAGATTGCAAGGACCTTGTCAGCTTACAATCCCTTATTTTTTATTTTTTATACCTATAATACCTCATCTTTCTAGGTGGTCTCTCATCCAAGTACTAACCAGGCCTGACCCTGTTTAGCTTCCGAAATCAGATGGGATCAGGCTTGTTCAGGGTGGCGTGGCTGTTAGACTCAGCTTATATTTCTGACAAACATTCACAGAACTGATAATGGTCAAATCCATGAGAGTTAATGAAGTTCATTGTCAGTGCTACTGGTTTAATAATATTTAGTAGTATGGATCCAAATATTTTCTGCAGAGTACTTTCTGATGAATAATACTATGAATATCCAGAGGCTTTAAATAGCATGCATTTCTACAAGCTCTGTAAATATGTTCAACTAATCCTCTTTCTGCTCCTCACATAGTTGTGCCATTATCAGCTCTAATACTTCTTAGCAGATTTTATTTCAGTTTGTATCGAATTAGTGTTTTCTCAAATTTTTAAAAATAGCCTCACCTGTAGTTATTTCATAGCATCATTCATAGAGGCCAATTCTTTAGCTACTTCAAACTCAGCACTGACTCCTTGAATAAACAGCTGAGCAGCATTAGAACACTTAGCTCATGAAGAGCAAAAGAAAACCATCCAAAATCATGTGCCTTGTTTTTTAATCGACTATTGATGTGTTTCCCAGTGTCCTTAACTTTTCAGGTAACTATTATTGCAGAAAGATTAATAATCTTAAACAAATTTATATTCTCTGGACACCCTTCCTCAGCTGCTGTGATTGAACATGATTCAATTAACTCATCATTGGTAATCGACTTTCCTTGCTTGGATAACAAATGAGCCACTTTCAATCTTACTTTGATTGCAGCCTCATTTTCATTTTTGGGAAGAAATTCTGGGGTGATGGGATATTCTGTTTTAAATTTCTAAATTTTTCTGATTATTGCTCTCCTGTGAGTTGGGACTATCATGATGATGCATAGTCTGGTAATGACATATGTTGTATTCTTTCAGCACAGATGTAGTGCCATTGCATAATGAATACAATGTTTTGCTAACCTAATTAACAAAATCTATGCTTCATTACACCTTAAAAGTACAACACATGAAGCCCATTTTTCTTTAGCGTGCGAGTATGTACTGGTAATAAAGAAAAATAAGACATCACTGTATGGTGATACACATAACACTCAGAAAGTTGTCAAGTTGTAACCATGTCATTGGGATTTCTAGTACTCTGGACAGTAACACAAGGCAATGAGAGTAATATAGAGAGTCTGTTGCAGCTTCTTAACTCTGCCATTGTGATTTAAAAGCAGCCATCTATACATGAATGAGCATGGCTATGTTCCAATAAAACTTATTTTATGGAAATTAAAATTTGAATTTCATATATTTTTCACATGATGTTATTTTCACAAAATATTATTATTCTTTTGATTTTTCAACTATTTAAAAATTTAAAAACCTTTCTTTTAAAAGAGAATAAAGAGACAAACCACAGACTAGGGGAAAATATTTGCAAAACACATATCTGATAAAGGACTATTATCCAAAATTTACAAAGAACTCTTAAAACTAAACAACAAGGAAATAAACAGTCCAATGAAAAAATAGACAAAAGTTCTGAACAGATACCTTGCCAAAGAAAATATACAAATGGCAATTAGGCATGTGAAAAGATGGTCAATGTCATATGTCATTAGGGATTGCAAATTAAAATAACAAGATACACTACACACCTGTAGAGAACATTGACAGCATCAAATACTGGCAAGGATGTAGAGCAATGGGAACTCTCATTGCTGGTGGTAATGTAAAATGTTACAGCCACTTTAAAAGACAATTTGGCAGTTTCTTATAAAACTAAACATACACATATGATTCAACAAACTCAACTCCTTGGTATTTATCCAGATGCATTTATCCAGAAACATGTCCACACAAAAACCTGTATGAATATTTGTAGCAGCTTTATTCATAACTTCCAAAGCTTGGAAGCAACCAAGATATCTTTTGATAGTAAATGAATAAACGAACTGTGCTATATCTATACAATGGGATATTATTCAGTGATAAAAAGAAATGAGCCATCAAGTCTCAGGAAGACATGGAGGAATCTTATATGCAGATTGCTAAATGAAAGAAGCCAATCTGAAAGTCATACTGTATGAATCATACTGTGTGATTCAAACTACATGATATTCTGGAAAAGGCAAAACTGTTGAGACAGTACAAAGGTAAATGATTGTCAGAACTTCAGATGGGGGTTGGGGAGTAAAGGAGGGATGAAAAAGGAGCACAGGTTTTTTTTTTTTTTAGGGCGATAAATTCTGGATGATACTATATTGGTGGATACCAAAAATGTATAATCATACATTTGTCAAAACTCATAGAATGTACAACACAAAGAGGGAACCCTAATGTAAATATAAACTTTAGTTAATGATAATGTATACAATATTGGTTCATCAGTTGTAACAAATGTGCCACATTAATGCAAGATGTTCATAATAAGGGAAACTGTGTGGGGGAAGAAAGGGTATATGGGTACACTATACTTCCGGCTCAGTTTTGCTGTAAGTCTAAAACTGCTCTCAAAAATCTAGTCTGTTAATTTAAAAAAAAGTTCTTATTTCAGTCTACTGATTCCTGATCTAATACATAATATTAACAGTTTTATTTTAAGGAATCTTTATTTTGGATATTTTAACTATCTGTAAAATTTAAGAAAATTTGGCCTTTTCTTTAAAGATATAACAAAATATGTAATTAAATAATTTAGCCTTATGATTTCAGTTGAAATTTTAAGTTTGAAGACTTAAGATATTTATGAGAATTTAAGATTATTTTTACTAGTTTACTTGATTGACAAGTTCTTTTGAGAACTTCAGAAGGCCTTGTTTGTTAAGACAATTCAAGTATTTCTAAAAAGTTTTCTATCAAATTCATAAATGCTATATATTTCTTGTATATCAAATTTATAAATGCTGCTTTAAATAAATGTTTGAAGGATTTTACCTAAGCTTGAAGTGGGAGCAACTATTAATCAAAATAAATTTAAAGTGATTGTTAACATTTTTTAAATTTAAAAATACTATAATATCTGTGAATTTAACTTAAGAAACACTTAGGAAATGTTAAGAAAAGGCTTAAAATGCAATGTGTGGACCTCATTTGGATTCTAATTTGAACACATTAACTCTTACAAGAAAATATGGGACAGTCATGGAAATATGAACACTAGCTATTAGGTAATATTAAAGAATCATTCTTTTGTGATGTGTGTGTGTGAGAGAGAGGAAGAGAGAGAGGTATTATAGTTATGTTAAAAGACAATAGAAGAATCCTTGTATCTTAGAAACATGTTCTCAAGTATTTAATACTGAAATGATATAATATCTGGGATTTGCTTTAAAACAATTAAACTAGTGGGCAGGGGTGGAGATGGGGTTATAGAAGAAACAAGATTGGGCATGTGTTGATCATTGCTTAAGCTGACGATGAGTACCTTAGGTTTATTATAACTGGCTACTTTTGTGTATGTTTGGAAATTTCCATGATGTAAAGTTATTTTTTTTAAGCTTAAGAAAGAAATAAATTTTAAGCTAGTTAAATATTAATCTAATAACTCAAGTAACTTTTAACTGATCTTTTAATGAACAAAGCCACCTTCAAAGAAACCAACAAAACTCAGATTGAACTGCTCACACTCTTTCTTCAGACTTCTAAGGAAGAAGAACTGGTGCTAGTGAGTAGGTTGATAAGGAAATAGGCAGCTTTCTGTTCATGATACAAAGATACTTTGTACCAAGGTAAATGGGCAGCTTCCAGTCTTAGCTGAGGGCATTCTTCAGGGAATTCATATTATTTGAGAAGGAAATGAGGCAACAGTGGCCGGTCACGTTCATTCCGTCTATGAGGTTCTAAAGTTGGGTGAGTTGCCTTGCCCACCAGCAGTCACTGCTACAGGGAAGAGAGATCAGACTCATTCTGGTGCCCTGCTTAAGTAGAAATCTAAGGTCCTGCTTTCCTAATTTAAATGATCACAGAGACCTCCTAAGAGTCCCTGCTGTTGAGTTTTGAGGGGTACAACTTGTCCTCACATACTCTAATCCTTTTCGTAAGGTCATGGAAGAGATTGCTTCCCAAGAGAAAAATGTTACAGTTCTTGAAAAAGCCATCCTTGACCAAGAAGGGCCTGCCAAGGTGGCTCATACACGCCTGGAGACCAGGACATATCGGCCTAATGTGGAACTGTGTCGTGACGTGGCACAGTATAGGTTGATCAAGGAGGTTCATGAGATCACCCATAATGTTGCAAGGTAGGCTGGCAGCTGGTAGGTGGAACACCACTGGGACCCCATTTAAACTTGGATTGTGAACAGGGCTGAGCAGATTCTATGGTGGGTGAAGCCTGCTAGGCATGAGCTCATTTGTATCTATAATGTTTGAAGTGTTCCTTTCTAGAGGACAGACTAGGGACTCCTTTCTAACTCCAGCCAATTGCTGGCATGCAGAAAATAGATGCCAGAGTTTAAATTTTTCTAAAGAAGTCCAAATCCAGACATTTAGGTAAAAATGTACAGTCTTAAATGTTGGCAGTTTATGGAGCTGTCTATCTCATGAATCTGGCCTGAGGAGGCGAGGGAAAAGGACATGCTTATTTGGCTTCTGCACTGAACACATGAATACTTCCCCACTCCCGCCCTGCCTTGAAATAGTGATGCAGAGTGATGAATTATTCCCTTATGTTCTTCCTCTTCTCCCAGATTAAATGAAACATTAGCCCAAGCTCAGGTGGAGCTGAAAGGGCTGAATCGCAGACAGCTTGCCCTGCAGGAGGAGATCCAGGTCAAGGAGAACACAATCTACATCGACGAGGTTCTGTGTATGCCCATGAGGAAGTCCATCCCACTGCGGGATGGGGATGACCACGGGGAATGGGCTGGGGGCCTCCACCCTGATGCTGTCTGCTAAAAGTAGTAATAGTTCAGATTCTCATTAAACTGTGTCGTGAAACAGTAGTACTGAACTCTTATTTCAGGTAGGCAGCTCTTCCAATCAGCCTACCACAACCCCTTGGCCAGGATTCCAACCTGCTCTGGAGCTGAGATTTGTGTCCAAGGCTCTATGCTGCTGGTGCGGCTGGTGGTGGTAGTTTAACAGTTAAATTCCATGTATTAGCACAGGCCATTCTGATAATATCACAGGACTTGGGGCTTTGGGGGAGGTGTTCAAGACATTTTAGTTTGGATTCATTTCAATTCATAAATTGGGCTGGATCCCTTATTCAGACCATGCCCATCTTACTCTTGAGAGAGGATGCAAACATTTCTCTCAGCTCTCAAGATACCTTTTCCCCTGGAAATAATGTGACTGCTGACTTAGACCCAGACTGGTCCACAGGAAGCCTTTTCAAGTCTTACAGGACATAGATGAGAGGGGAGTTGCCCTGGGTCAAAAGTCCCCTTAAGCCTTCCTCAATGCCTGAACGCATCTTTCTGGACCTATTTCTTCTGGGAGAAATGAGAAAAGGACAGGGCCAAAGGGCCCTCCAGCTCATAGAAATTCAATCTAGTTGTGGGGCTTGAGGAGCAGCAGGTGGGCCAGGCTGCTGTTCCCTGGAGTCAGGGGGAACAGAGGGATGATGTCTCTGGTTCCCAGGTTGGAGTGGGGCTGAAGGGAACTAGGGAACCTGCATGTCAGCTGTGGGGTGGGTGGCTCTGGCAGGAGGAGCTCTGAGTGACACTCTGGGAAGGCTGGAGGTGCCAGCACTGACAGGGCAGAGATGGGGGCAGCTTATAGAGGGTGTTTGGCATGTGTACAGATCCCAGGAACTGTAGTCCCAGGACTGCAAGCCTGGGAGAGAGGGAGGCAATGTTCTGGTCTCCACAGCTAAGTTTTTTCAGCTTCTGGGAGAGCATGTCTATTAGCACCACCATGCAGAAAGGATTTCCTGATCTCCTTTTTTTTTCTTGAATGTAAACAGAGAGTATGAGTTTAGTGTTGGTTTCCAGACCAGTTAGTAATCATTCGGATTTTTTTTTTTTTTTTTGCACTTAAGTAACAGTAAAGGAAGAGAAAAAAATTACTCTCATTCCTGCCACAGATTCACACTGTCACCAGACAGTTAACCAGGATCTTGTCAACGTCGCAAGAAAGAATTCATGGACAGACACTGAAGGCAATGAAGTGCCAGCTCAAGTTTATTGAAAACAAGAGTACACTCTCAGATGGGAGAGTGGGAAAGCACGAAAGGGAGCTGCCCTGCTTTCCTTGTGGGGTGGGGACTTTATTGACTTAACTGGGGGTGGCACATTCATGGTTCTGGGTGGTCTCTTGGAACTTCGGAGACACTCTTTTCTTTCTCTTTTTTGTCCTTACGGAATGGATGTGGTGTCAGGTGCATGATGGGTACAGTGTTAACTACTAAATAAATGCTAATTTATTATAATAGCTGTTTAATGAGGATAGGGTTAGGTTAAGGACAAACAGGGCTTGGCCTGCATATATGTTCTTGTGGGGAAGAACACCTGTGTTTCTGGGCCAGGATATTGTGGATTCTGAGCTCTAAGGGCCCATCAGAGTTCATGGTAAGCACATTTGTGCCCTTGTGGGTTTCTCTTTTCTTCTCATATCTGCCTATCTGCCTACTCTTAACAAAATCAGTAGCTAAGAAAGCAGGTTCTGAAGTCAGACATACCAGAGTTCAAGTTCTCCAATAGTTCCTACCTCACAGTGGGGCTGAGTCACTGTGGGGCTGAGTGAGATAATGTATGTGAAGGGCTTCACACAAAGTGTGACCCACAGGGAAGCAAGTATTCAATAAAATTAGCCATTTTTAATACTCCCTACCCCATATTTGCATAATTTCTATGCAGATGTACTCATGGCATAGACTCAGGTTCATTGCAAGTAGTTTTCCATGTTGCTATATCATCTTTATAATTATTTTAATGGTTACTATTACATACCTCTTTAAAAGTTTTCACCAAGACTGTTTTCATATACCTACTATTTTTTTTTCAAAGCAAGTTCTGCTTATAGCTGGCTGCCTTCTGCTGAGTCACAGCAGCTCAAGAATACATCTTCATGATTGTCAAAGGAAGAACTTTGCGTGGGAAACTGCCCATTCATTCATTCATTCATTCATTCTGCTAACACCTACCGTCTAAGTGCAGGGCTCACCTTCCCAGTGCCTTCCACATATGGAGCTGCTTCTATGCTCTGCCCTAACATTCGGTTCCCTAATACTTATTGGACTTCCAGTTGGTGGTGGGCAGAGCGCTGGTGGTCTGGGATCAGGAAACCTGGATTCTAGTTTTGACACTGTCAAAGTCCCTCCCCCTCTTAAGGCTACCTGTAAAGTGAAAGGATTGGCATAAATGGCCCAGAGCCCTTCTCATCTTTGATGTTCCCCTGGGGCACAAAGGCACAGAGACAGTACAGGATTTGGGCCGGACTCCCAAGAGGTTTAAGAGACTTTTTTGCTGTCGGCAAGGGCTGTTCCTAATCTGGGATGGAGAAAAGATTCTAATCAAAATCCATTTGATGATAAATACCATGGATTTTCTCTGACCTAATCAATTAAGTCTAGCTGTTAAGATTAAGATGCAAGATTTATCAACAATTAACATCTTGTCCTAAGTGAGTTTATCAGATCCTTCTGGAAGCACCTATCTCATCAGGAATTAGACCATGAGAAATAAAGTTGAGAGGGCTACAGGGAAAGTCCTTGAGAAGTCCAGTTGGGGTAAGTGGGCGGTGAAACTGAGCATCTTGATATTGGTGTTGAACCATCTGGCAAGAAGGAAGGGCCAGATAGGTGTCACAGATGACAGAAGAAAAAAATTTTAATGCCATATCATATAAATAAGGAGTCATTTAATTAACTTTAAATAAAACTAAAGTTTAATTTGTTTGAAATCAACATAATTAAAAGGAACACAAGATTAAAGTTTTTTAGTTAGTTTAGTTAGCAGCACTCAGTGGGAGTTCTCCCAAGTAGCACAGTCTTCAGCACACTGGGGAAGTTTCAGGAAGGCTGGTCTTCCCAATAATTGATCTAGGTTCCTTCTCTGTTCTGTGGGTTCTGTTGGCTGCACCTGCCCGTATCCAGAGGCTCACATCCCGTCATCTTTCTCTCTTACCACCTCTCTGGCCTGATCTGGGGGTGCCGGAGTTGGACTCACTAAGGTCAGAGCCACCCTCCCAGGGGACCAGGATCATATTTGGGTAACGGTAATGACCAGAATTTTTACATCCTACTGTCAACAAGTACAGGTACCTGAAGCTACAAAACCTTCAAGAAATTAATAGGAACTCTAGGATTGTATTCTGCACTCCCTGCCATACGAAACAAAGTACTGATCATGAGTCAAACTCATTGAGGGTGAGGACCCTCTGATGGGGAGGAGGGTCCGTCTGTGTCCAAAACACTGGGAGAAACCCAGAGAGGTGGTTGTGTAGCCATAGATGCACGTGAATTTAAAGTACGTGGAGAGCCCTGGGAAACACCAGCACTTCCAGGCTGCATGACAGAGCCCCACAAGCAGACTAAGGGGGAGCATCCGAGGGGCTGGAGGAAGCCAAGGAAAGAATGGCGTCACAGATATCAAAGTAGGAGAATGTTTCAAAGCACTGGTGGTCAGTGGGTTGAATACTGTAAGGCATCAGCTAAGAAAGGAAAAACATCTTCTAGATTTGATTATAGGCAATCACCTATGTGACACTTTACCAAAAGCAATCTCAATAGAGTATTGGAGGAAGTTAGGCATTTGGACTCAGGACTAGGAACTTCCAGTTCCACCAGGCTGCTCTCTTGAATAGAGGAGATGTAGGTTTTGGAATATGGATGATGACAACTGTCTGTCATGTGGATGCAAAACAGAAAGCCGGTTTGCAGCCAGAGAAAAAGTGGGAGCTGAGGCCCCAATAGAAAAAAGGAAGAATGCCCTGCAGCTCTCCCTTCCTTGGCTCCAGGCAGTTTCTGAGGTCCCTGGGTTCTAGGAGACACTCAAGCACCCTCATACAGCACTTCCTTTTCTGCTCACTGACTCCCAGTGGGTTTTCCGTGACTGCCACTCAAGAGAGTTGTAACTCACAGGCCATGTTGCTTGAATGGATAAGTGGGCTAACTAAGAGGAGAGTGAGAGTGGAGGTTACCCCCTGAGAGTGATCTTGATTGGTTTCCAGGGAGTGGCATGGCATACACAAAGGCAAAGGATCTCAAGGAGCCAAATCTGTTTTTAGGGGAACCGGGTATGGATCTCTATAAAGCAGGTTACAATCTCAAAGCAAAACCAAGGAGGACTTATAATATAGCCTTGTAAAACGAGTATACCATTGGTAATCCCAGCAATTATGAGAATCATTAACGTGATGAGTGCTTATGATGAGTTATTTATACAAACTGTTATTATCCCCATTTCGCAGGTGGGAAAATTGAGGCTTGCAGGGGGTCACACAGATAAGATGCAGACTGACTTGACAGGCTAATGAGTTGCTGATGCAATTGGATCTCAGATCCTGAAACCAGAATCTGTTGCCTAAAAGTATTTTTACTTGAAAATTTATCCATGGGTTTTGGCAAGCCTTTTTATAAGTGTAAAAATTAGAAAGAATCTGATCTACTCCCTTTCATTGGGCAGGATTTGCTTGTTCTTTAGCTGGGTGGTTATATCTTCTGTAGAGAAGTTAATACAAATCTCAGTGCCTCCATCAATGGCCCTTCCACAGTAACCATGTGATTCTTCAGCCAGACAGCAAAAGTATACTCAGATCTATTGCACATCAGGCCTTTGTTACTGGAGGTTGTGTGTGTATGTGGTCATTCATCTATTCATTCATGTGACAAATACTTGCTGGGCTCCACTTTACAGTGCAGGGACTCTGCTAGGCACTGAGATTGGAGGGTGAATTAGACAGAGGTCCCTGTCCTTTTGGCACTCAATCCAGATACAGGCGGTACACAACAAAGTCATTTCAGATAGTGGGAAGTGCTATGATGGAAATAGGGTGATGCGAATTGAGTGACAGAACAGGTGGCTACTTTAGATTGTGTGGTGACAGAAGACCTTTCTAATGAGCTGACACTTGAACCTAGATGAAGGTAAACAAGAAGTATAAGTATAAGTAACTAAGGAAAACACTGTCACTTGACCTTTTTAGTGAAGAGAGAAAAGACCAGTGAGGCTGGAGGTAAGGAGAAAGTAGTGTACGCTGAGCTCGGGGGTGGTCTGGAGTCAAATCATGTAAGGCTCTATAAACCACTGTCAAGTTCAAACCAGCTTCTGGAAAAAGGCATGTATGTGGCTGGGACCACCTGGGGGAGATTTCCAGGAGGTAGCAGGAGAACTGGTCCTCATTGAATATTCAAGTCGGTGAAGGGAGTGGCCCAAGGCTTTCCCTTTAGCCAATCAGAGTCTGGGGGTGTGGGGAGGGCAGGGGCCAGCAGAGGTCAATGATCTCTTCAGCCACCTGCACCCTGTTTCTTCTGTCTTCCACCTCATCAAATGAAATTGGCTCTTCTCCAGGTTTCCTTGACCACCACGAAACCCTGGTCTTCCAGCGGGTGAGCATCTAGGCCCCTGAAGGAAGTAGCCAGCTGATACTGGCTCCCACCTTCCAGGACATTTCCTGGCACTGGTCTTGGCTGGGGCAAGGTTGTGGCAGCCAGGAGGTGGTCGAGGCTGAGGGGAGGTGTGGGACTAGCCCCAGAGCCAGTGGGGCCTCAGTAGCCCAAGGCTCGGGGCCTCTAGACAGCTCTGGGAGCCTGTCCTTGCTGGAGGATTCAGTCCAGACTCCAGCCCCTGCCAGGGGAGCCCTGTAACTTGCTTTTTTCACTTAGTATGCTTTGAAGGGTGTCCATACCAAGACATGAAGATACACCTCGGTCTTTAAATTGCTGCATAATACAGAATTACTGGGGTTTATGTCACCCATTCCCAAGCTGATGGACGTCATAGTTAATTATAATTATCTGCTATTATTAGTGGTCCTTCAGTAGACATCTTTGTCAGCCCTTCTTGAACCAGTATTTCTCTAAGGTGGTCTTATTCAGTCACAGGCAAGTCATAAATTATATAGGTGAGTGACAAGGTTAGGCTGTGACTTAGAAGGGTCCCGCTGGGGACAAATTGGAGGGAAGGAGATTGCATAAATTCCTTAGGAATGGCTTTGGCTGACAAAGCACAAAGGCCTTGCGGTTAGACATACTTTCGTTCCCAGTTTTGCTGGTAACTAATCTGGGAATGGTAGGTGAACTCTCTCCCTTCTCTAGGCTTCATTTTCTTTATCTGTGAAGAAGAGACATAGGGAGTGGTAGTGAGAAGTGCTGGTGAGGTGGTTTGTAAGGTTTCTTCCTGCTGAAAAGGCTTTATGTTGCCAGCTGTGGTCTAAAAGTACATGATAGATTGGCTGGATTAATTGTGGTTTTATTAGTGTCATGGACATGCTCTTACTGATTGCTTAAAAAAAGACATATTTGTCTATGACAGTAAGATAGGTCAAAACAAATAAAACATATAACTTTGAAACAATTGTTCCCTGGAAACAAAGGTTGAATCACACCTTAACAAGATCCTATTTTAAATCATTCGACAAAGTTTTAGTGCCTCCTCTGTGCCTGGCAGAGTTCTAGGCACTGGGGATATACAATAACAGCAAAAATGTATGCTCTAAAGGGGCTTACATTCCACTTGAGCATTTAAAATTTTGCATGTGGGTATTATGTGTCTAGATTTTTTTTTAGTGTACAATTTTGCAAATGTAGAGGCATAGGAATAGATTAATTTTCTAAGCACTACCCAGGGAAGCCATGCAAATTTCTCACCATATGTGATATTCAGCCAATGAATTAATATTCTGTGGCTTCAAATTGCAAATAAAAAATTCTGTAGGTCTCTCTCTAGAATAACTGTTTGGGTAAAATGTACAAAGGGATAAATATCCACCAAAGAAAGAAAGGTATTTTGTGTTTATTAAAAATTGCTTTTTTCAAGTTACAGTTGGTGACATATTTTCCCCTGAAACTACACATCTGTCATCCTAAAAACATCATAAAGATGTATTTATAACTATTTACTAGAAATGTGTGGTTCCTATTTTACTAGAAATGTGTATGTTCCATCATACACAGCAGCACTTCTCAGCCAAACATAGTAAAACAGAAATTTTCATTAATTCCCCTGAATGCTCCTGTGCTTAATGGAACTGCAGTATAATTGACTTCAAAATCACCTTGCTGTGGTAGGCAATGCATAGTATTAAGAGAATAAATATATGATTGGGTTGGGTTTGATGCTCACTTTCAACCATTCCTAAATGTGCGATCTTTGGCAGGTTAATTTTGCTAAGCCTGTTTCCTTATCTCTAAGAGAGAGAGAACAACATTCTACCTTCTAGAACTGTTGTGGGAATTAAATGAAACTATATGAATTTATACCTAGTCCATAGTAAATACTCAACCAGTGATCATTTAATGAGGTTTGGCATGGATTGACTAAGTAGGGACATGGAGTGGAACTAGATTCTTCTTGTTTTATCATTTGAGTGGAAGAAAGACTTTTGGGTTCTGAATTGGGAAACTATAGTATTATTTCTGCCCCTAACTGGCCATATGACTCTGGGCAAGTCACGTCCCTTTTTTGTGTGTGTTTCTTTGTTTATTAAACAAGATAGAAGACATTTATTGAATACCTAAGGTACAGGCTCATGTATTTTATTACATGTATTAAATAATTTCTTCTTCCCAGCAGACCTATGTGGGATGTGCTATTATTTCTCTGTTTACACAGAGGAACTAACACTCAGGGAGGTTAAATACCCAAGCACACACAGCAAGTAAGTGGCAGGTTAGGACTCGAACCCAGGCAGACTGTCTTGGAAGCCCAGGTGCACTGGGGCTAGGAAATGAGGCCATTCCCATGTGGGTTGTGTCATTTAATCCCCACAACAGCTCTAGAACCTCATCCTAGCATATTTGTGTCTCATGAACCTTAGTGATAAAGTTTCAGCTTTACCCATTTTATAAATAGCAGAAACTAAGGTCTAAGCAGGGTAAAGAACTTATTCATACAAATTAGTGACCTGAGTGGACCAAGGTCTGTAGTGGGCGAAGGGAAAGCCAAGTTCAGGACACTTACAGCCCAGAGAGTCAGAGCTCCATCCCTGAGAGTCTCTTCAAAAACATTGTCAGTTTGCCTGTGAATAAGGGTTTACAATCACAGCCTTGCTTTCCTTATACACCAGGAAATTTAGAGGAGCTGGGCTACCATCACTTTGTCCCAGGGCTTCATCAGCTCCATCAACACTAAGAAGCAGCATCAGGGATTCAGAACACATTTCCCACTCACAAATACAGACAAGGACATGCTGCAGTTCTCCCATGCCATGTTTGTCTCAAGAACTGGGTGATCTATGTGGACCCTCAGTGGTCATGTAGGGAACAGTCGTCCTAGCCTGCTGCTCTGGTTGGAGGAGGACAGGCATGGACAAGAAGCTGTCACACAGGTCACCACTCTGTCGGCTGTCTCCAACTACCACTGGGCCCATGAATGCACTATTTAAAAATGAATACTTGTTTAAAAATCTGTGGGTTTGGAAACCTCACGTGGCCTGCATTTTCCCATGAACACTCTCTGGGTCTTGGGCCTGTCTCTATTCCTTGGAGAACTGGAATTCTGTACAGTAGTTCTTCATGTGCTTAGGGCAATCACTGAAGGTCCTTCAGACCTTTTTTTGAGGGATACTCTCTGGAATTTCCTGGAGGTTACATAGTCTGAAGCAGTGGCGAGAACCCAGCTATCTACTATTAGGACAGACATGAAAGAGATTTGCAAAACTGTAAAACAAATTGACTCTTTTATGAAAATGTGTTCACATAAATGACATTTTTGTGAACATGTTTTCCATAAAAGATTCTCTACACTTAGATCCTGTGCTTGAGGATGAAAGGAAACTAACCACAACTGGTCCACACTATAAATAAATCATTACACCATCAATCAATCCGTCTCCCAGCTGGGACTCCCTTCTCACACCAAGCAAGTTGCCTTCTCTCCAGTCCACAGGAAAGTAGGTGGCCCCCAAGGGCCTTTCTGGTTTCAGCACTCTACAGCACTTTAGAGTGTCTTCTCCCATTAGACCCAGGGGCCCCCGCAGGTGGGTTCTATTCTCTTCACCATTGTCTATCTCTTCTGAATGTTAGTGAAACCCAATAGCGCTGTAGTGATGTTCAGGTGAGAAAGAATGTGGAAGGGCTGAAATTTATAAAGTTGAAATTTATCCACGCTGGATGTATGTGAGCTTTAACAAAGGCCTAAAACCTGAGCATACATATGGACACAACATATAAAAGACAAGGGAAAATCTGAAATAAGATACTTGTCAAAATTATTCTGAGATTTTATTAACTTACATCTATTGAAAAAACCCTATATACAACTATATGCACAAAAATTCTCAAAAGACTGGAAGTAATACATCTCTATGGCACGGGCTTTGGAATTTATAATTACCCACAATTGCAAACACACTAGATTTCCCTGATTGTAAAAATAACATACGGTCACTGTAGAAAATTTGAGAAATATGGGAAAGTGCAAAAAGGAAAATTAAAACGACCCATAACTCCACTGCCCAGAGATAACTGTTAATGTATCTGGTGTATCTTCATCTATGCTTTCAAAAAAAAAAAAAACCACTTTATGTGTTTTAAATGATTGACATCACACTAAATATACAATCTTGTGTCCTGCTTTTTTTTCCCTTAACATTGCATTAAGAACATTTCCCCATGATATCACAAATGCTTCATAAATGTGAGTGTAACGGCTACTTTCTGTTCTGCCCCACACCTGAGGACTGGGCACCATGTTGCCTGGATAGGAGCATGAAGGAGACACAAGAAAAGCAGATGCTGGAGATCTGAGTCCACAACACTGATAAATTAGACGCTGAGGTCCTTCCGTAGGAGGGAGTTCTGGCTCTGAATAGGCTCCTTCTAAGAAGTGAGAATTTCCCTGCTTTGTTGGAGGACATGCTGGCAGCTTTCTATTCAGCTGAAATCAGACCCAGCCAATATCAGTGTCAGGAGGCTCTGACAGGAAGGCCAGCCAAGAAAAAACATTTCTGAACTGATAATGTCAGTGAGTAGAAAACATGGTTCTGTTTGCTCAGGTTAGCAGGGCAAGAAACTGCTCTGAGTGGCTCTGAGCTTTTAGCTCTGTGGCTGAGTGAGGGTGTCAAAAATCAAAACCAAATGACAAAACGAGAAATCACCCCTGGATAGTTGGTAAATATAGCACTTTAAAGTCTCCTGAGGCCTTCATGTCACCAGCAGTCCCAGCTATTGTTGGGGCGTTCATATTGGTGCAGAAGTGGCAAAAAAGGAGAGAGAGAAGTAAAAGGAGTGGGGGTAGGGGGTGCCCCAAGAGTCCTTCTGTGAGAACCAGGTTTTCAACTTCAAAGTGCTTCTAGCTTCTTGCTCTGGAGAGTGCTCATCACATCATGGGGTAGGCGATGACAAAATAGTTAAGCTCTGAGTTGATCAGCTTTCTGAACTTCCGGTAAATTTCCCTCAGTGTCCTGTCCTCTTCATTCGTCTCATATCTGTTTGTATAAATTCTCACCTGTGCCAACAGAGAAACACACCCTCATGCATGCACTGTGACTGCATCGTTCAGGTACTGAAAACAGTGCAAATGATATATATGCACAATTGTTGCCAGAATCAGGACAAACACAAACCCAGCAACTAAGGCAGAAACTCCAGGTTCTTGTCTATAAAACTGTAAATTTACAGTTGGTGGACTCAGATAAGATGACTGCCTCCATTCCCTGCCTCATTGCTGACATTTGTCCCAGAGCAGAAGCACCTTGGCTGGTCCCCTGAGCCCAGAGCCTGGATGCCCCTGTTCTATCCCTGTGTGACTGCCTCAGGTGGCTCTTACCTTGAGTGTGCGCAGGGAACACTGCCCTTCTTCCTGACTCTTCAGGATCCGCTCCACAAAGTTAACATCGAGGAAAGCCCAGATTTTGAAGTAAAACAACTTCCTACAGGATAAGATAAGGAGGTGCAGCTCCTCGTCGAGGGACTCGTGGTTGTTGTTGAACTCAAAAGTTAATTTCTGGAAAAGCACCAGAGGGGAAAACGTATGTGGGCAGAGATACTGGGACTAACTGGATCATTCTAGAATATTTCCATGATCTGGCTTTGGGTCTCATAGACATGGCAGTTCGAGGGCTTTAGATAAGAGACATGGACATATAAGTCACAGAGAGAGAGACCTGGGGATGAAGATGATCTTATCTGAGTCTGTGAAACTTGGAGTTTGGAGGCAATGTACTTGGAGTCCAGACACCACAGTGCTGGTCCCAGCCCTGCAGTGGACTGGCCAGGTGACTGTGGGCAGGCCACCGAACCTCAAGTTCTGTAGCACAAAAGAGTAACAGTGCTGTCTGCCTGCCACTTCAGAGCTATCTCAGTATCGGAAGAGCTCTGAGCATGCCATAGTCAGTCACCGTTAGTAGTGGTATTACACCTATTAATGTCAATTGTCACAACCTTCTGTGAGGTCCTTAGGAGGGACAAAATGACCCTGATTTTGTAGATGGGGAGCTGCCAGATTATAGAACAGCCCAAACCTCTGAGCCCTTCAGGGACTTGGGGCAAATTTGGCTTTTTGTTTGGTTTGAAGTCATATTGTTTCCTGCTTGCTTGCAACCTAGTGAAAAGGTAGGAAGGGAATGCAGACCTGCTTCTCACCCATATAGAGGCACCTTATTGCTCAGGCTTTGCAGCCCTGAGCCAGGGATATAGAGGTTTTCCTTGGTTAACAGCCAAACTAGAAAATTCCTTGTGTTCATGTGTAGGAAGTAAGCAGCAGATTATGTTGTCTGCTGTGTTCTTGGGAACTGATGGAGGCTTAATTTGGTCACATTTCCAAGAACCTCAATTTGAGATCAAGTGCGTGCAAACCCAGCCAAGAGTAGGCAGCAGTGGCCTCTCCTCTGGGTAAGCCAGTAACATGGGTGACAGTCACTCCTTGAAAGCCTCTTACCCTTAGATCATACCTACCTGCAGAGTGTGCCGGAAGGTGGGCAGGAGGTCCAGCAGAGTGGGTCGCATGGACCAGTCTGGGTCACTGAAATAGCAGCTTCTCAGACTGATGCTCCTGATTGGGATCTCCTGCAAGAGAATCCGGACCAAGCGCTCGTACTTCATGACCCGCTCAAAGAAGAAGTTCACCTTCAAGTTGGTGGTGTGCCTGGCCAGCTTGGCCCAAGACATGCCCCAGATGACCTGCCCGTGGGGGTCATGAACGTGGCATTTGATGTTTATGGTCCGGAGGGTACTGGAATTATTCTCACACAAGTCCTCAAGCAGCTCGTCAGAGATGCAGTTGTAGTTGAGAGTCAGGGACACGAGGTTGCGGAACGTGGACATGGTCTTGTTGAACTCGGAGCTGCTGTAGACAGCAAGGTGGTGGCTGAAGAAGTCCTCGATGTTGAGCTCTGATGCCATACTCTCATTCTTTAAGTAGCTCAGAGAGTTTAGAACATGACAGCCTTGCTCCACAGTCACCCTGGCCCCTTTCAGGTTGAGATAATCCAGGTGTTTGCCCATTTTCTTTAAGAAGAAGGTCAGGCTTTTGATGAATGAGCTCTTGATGCTGTGCCTCCAGACCAGGCGATCCAGCTCCAGGTGCTGAATGGAAAGAGATTTCAGACGGCTGTTACACTTACCAAGACATGAGAGAAGGCCTCGCATGGTGACCTGGAACTTCTTGGTCAAGAGAGCATTGTAAGGATTCATAAATTTGATCTCCAGATACTCCAGATAACGACCAAATTTCTTAACATACCAAAGAGCTGACTCGAATTCAGATGCATGTACCCTGGAAGGTCTCCCACTGAACGTGATGGTCCTATATCGCCAGAGGTCAGCCGAATACATCATCTGGTTCCATTTTCTGCAGACGAGGGCTGCCCTGGACCTGTCCCTGTCTCCCAGCCACCAGAAAACACGACGCAGGCACACATCAGGCAGAGTGGCCCAGCAGCTCTGGTCTTGGGGCTCGATCAATTGGCTTTCTTCATCCATCAAGGAATCAGGATGTCCAGTGCAGCTATGTGATAGGCAGGGCTTCCAAAAATGAGGAAAGAAAAGTAATCACTCTTTTTCTGTGGGGAGTAAAAAGGAAGAGCCATTACCTGCCAAACAGAAATTAAACTTAATTGAATAAATTTGCACTTTGGGTCCATGCTGGTGCAGGTGGGGCAATAATAAATTCACCTTATAGTTGACACCCCATTAGGGCACAAGTCCATTAGGGGTCTATCAGGCACACAGACTGGCACTCAATTGCAATGGAGTGGGAGAAGTGAAAGGTTCAGGCGTATTCATGGTGCAGGGTAGCACAAACTAGCATTGATTCATTCTGTCTGGGTAAGGAAGAAGTAGAGAAGACTGCTCAGAGAAGATGATTCAGAGTTGGGTTTTGCAGGGTGAGTAGGATTTGCAAGGCATACCAGGTTGGCCTAGTGGTGGGGGTGGGGGAACTGATACATTCCAGCTAGAGGGAACAATATTTGCAAAACCACAGAACTGTGAATGTACAGTGATGTGTTCATATTCAGGGAACTACAGATTGTTTGGAGCTTAATTTGTAAGGGGCAGGGAGTGATGGGATAGGAGCTGGGGCAGTAGGAGGTGCTAGATTGAGGGGCCCTGAATGATATGATAAAGGTTGTGTCCCAGAGGCCAGGGATTCCTGTTCCCTGGGGATTCCCTAAGACTTTGGAATCCTGACATGGCCAGCCCTCTTCTCTGGATAAGAATCACTGTGTTGAGCTACATTGCTGCTGCTGTGTTGACATTCAAAAGGCATATAGCAGAATAGGGTGGAGAACCACAGCTGAGGTCACAGGAGGTTAGAGAAGGTTGAAGGGTCACTTGTCTAGAAGTGATGTGGTCAGCACTGAAGTATAGGAAGTACATTCCAGGGATTGGAGGAAGGATGGTCCAGAGTGGAGTCCAGGCTCAAATCTGGAACTAGGGTGGCATCATAATGGGAATGGAGTTGGTTGTGAGTTCTTTGGAGGACATGATTTGTAACTGGGGAATGCTAAAGCCTGTCTGATAGACCGAGCCTTCAGATTTTGTATTGTCATGTGCTAAATCTTCATGACTTTTTACTTTTAATGTTTCTCCTGCCAGAAAACTCTCCTCATCTTCTTTACCTCTCCCAATCATCCCATTCTTCAAGGTTCAAGCCCTACCACTCTTAAGACTTTTATTGACTACTTTACCAAGTGTCCCAAGATTATTGATCATGGCTCATAAAAACTCAAAGTCAGAAAAAAATCCAATAATTGCTTTCTTTACAAATGGAAACCAAGACCCAGAAAAGTGAAGGGGCTTGCCTGATGCTACACAACAAATTAGTAACAGGGCCCAGGCTAGAACCTAGGCTTTCTGACTCTTTCTCCTCTACTTTTTTTTTTACCTTCTCAGGTGGCAGGCCTCAGGTGCTGAGGGACAAGTTAATCAATTCAGGACAGACATTTGTCTGTGCAAGACCTCTCTTTGGATTTATTTATTCATTTATTCCATTTAAACTCTTTGTCTGACTTCTTTGCCCCACCACAGTTAATGACTTCAGTGTGTTTTTGTTTGTGTATGTGCTTGCCCAATGTTTATTTAATATTTGTAAGCATCATTCATGTTGCTCTGTACACATCTCACCCATTGTGTTCATTTTCTGAATGGATCATGGTGGGTGTCCCAGCCTGTCTCCAATCCACTCTCCCTGTGATGGCTCCCAGTCTCCTCCAGCTCCCACCCCACCACCACAATGGGTATCATCATGCAAGCTCCTGTGGAGGACTTTGGGACCTTCTGTGCCTTTGTCCTCACTACCCCATCATTGCCTGCAAAACAATTGGGCCCCTGCCTTTAGCTGGCCCTCCCATCTCCAGGTCAGACAGTCTTCCACATGGGATTTGGCAGCAGCTTGCCTCCACCCAGGGCATAAGGCTCCAGTGGCTTCCTAGAGTCGTTGCCTCTGTCAGTATTCAGCCTAGTTCTCTCTTTTCCCTCATGTCATTGTTGATCCTTTACTATGAGCTGCATCCAAACCTTTCTTTCCACGGGACCCACACATTCCTGGGACCAGCTTCATTCTTTTTTTGAGTAGGTACTTCAAGGTTCCACAAATGAAGAAATAGGTTGCCACATATAGACTGCCTGAGGCTAGGGGCCTCCACAGCACTTTACCTGAAGTAAGGTGCCTAAAATGTACTCAAGAAAAGCAAAACCAATTAGAAAGCTAAAGAAACCCTTCTCCCTAACAAAGTCACTGGTCAGAAAAATTATCAGACACTTTAGGCCATGGGGTGTGTTTAAAAGAACATATGTGGTATGCTGGGAAGGTTGTTGCAAGTGGTCCAAAAGTCATCTGTAAATTCTGGGAACATCCTTCCCTCCTCCAAAGACCTCAACCAGTGAGAGGCAGTGTAGCTTGGATCCTTATTGGGTCCGATCCTGGTTCTGTCAATTGCTACGTGTGACCTTAGGCTAATTAATTTCTTTGTACCTCAGTCTCCACATATGTAAATAGGGGTAATAACAGTACCTTTCTCCTAGTGTCAGGAGGATTAAATGAGCCAATATATGGAAAACGCCAGAACAGTGCCTGGCACATAGTAAATGCTATACAATTGCTTGCTGCCGTCGGTAAGTTGCTGCCAAGGCACTTCTACAACATCCCTGTACCGAAGGTATGAACGCATCCACTTTTCGAATGCGGAAACAGAGATGTCAGATGGTTAAGAAAGTCAATGAGAGAGTAGTAAGTGGGGACGTGAATTTGAACCCACTTTTAAGAACTCAAATCTAGTCTTGGTCTACCTTATCAGAGCTGCCCACCTGGGAAGGATACCTAAGGATTTCTTTCCACCTCTGGGAAGCTTCACGGAGAAAGACCGCTCACCTGCGCGGGTCCCGGCGCATTCACCCGCCACCCTTACCTGCACGCCGCACCCCGCTCTGGCTGCCGGGTGCTTGGGCTGCAGGGACCGCGAGCGCGCCTGCCTGCTCCGCCTGCGCCGTCTCTGCTCCGACGCCAACTCCGTGACCTCTTGGAGCTGCGTGTCACTGCGTCCTACCCTCGCAGAGGCTAAATGCTAAGCCGCGGGCTGCCTTTGTGACGCGCTGCCACCTGAGGGGCTCTGTTCATCTCCACTGGGCTTAGGGGCCCAAATCCGGCGTTGCCAGGTCAGTAGAGTGTGCCTATAGAGGGCTAGAGCGGTGTCAGCGCAAACAGTCCAGGAAAGCGCCCAGCAGGGGCTGGGAGGCAGGAGTCTTGGTCTGCGCAGGTGAGAATAGGCATGTCTCCTGCCCTTCGCTCTTAGTGCAAGGGAGAGGTTCTGCCTTGTACTTGGGGCCCAGGCCCAATCAGTGCGCTGCCTTTCCTGGCCTGACCCAGCCCCAGGGTCCTGTTGCATCCAGAAAGACCCAGCTTGCCCAAACAGAATCCATTGTCATGTGCTCTGTCCTGGCTTCCACTCTCCCCTTTGACAGGGACCCCAAGCAAACCTGACTCACCCAAAGTGACAAAGCTTGAGAACTGACCCACCTCTCCAGTTGGGGGAGCATAGAGAGCACCTAACTCACCCACTTTCCTTGGCTCTTTCATCCCAGGCAGGGGCTTGTGCCCTAAGGGGTCTCCCTAAAAACCCGGCAGACTGGTAGGGGTGTATTGTTTGCAGGTTGCCTCTCTAGGCTTCTCCAGGCTGCTCTCTCAACAGCCTTCAAAGGCATCCCTTTGGGCTTCGCCAGTGAGCTAGGAGGGGTCAGTGGGAGGCTTGGGACAATGTTTAATAGAGGCTTGTCATCATCAGGGGTGTGGATGGACAAATAAGAGAAGGACCACACCAGCGACATTTATGCAGCCCTTGCCTGTCACCCAGCCTTACTTCTCTCCTTCCCTCCCCTTCTTCCTTTTTTTTTCTCCCCTTTCCTTAGCACTGCCTCACCCTGCTGTCCTAGCTGTTGACATCCCTTGCCCTGGAAGAAAACCAGCAAGGAATTTAAAAGAAGCTTCCAGGGAGGATAGTTTTTATTCTTCGGGGATCATATATATACACATATAATCTCAAAAGTCAACAGTAAAACACCAAATGGTCCATATAGAAAATGGGCAGAAGACGTGAACAGACATTTCAGATGACAAATAAGCAAATGAAAAGATGTTCAACATTATTAGACTTTGGAGAAATGCAACTAAAACTACAGTAAGATATGACCACATACCTGTTAGAATAGCTAAAGTTAGAAAAAAAATGACAATGACAACAGCAAATGCTGGCCAGGGAATGTGGGGAAACTTGATTTCTCAAATATTGCTAATGGGAATGTAAAATAGATGAATTTGGGGTCCCCAAGGTGTCCAGGCTATGGGGCCCAGATGCTTTATTGGGATTCTTGGGCAGAAGGGCTAGAGACTTTTCTCCGGCTAGTTTATCTGTAGATCTTGGGTAAATCAACATGTCTGTTCAAAAAAAAAGAAAAACAGTTAAAATCCAAACCTTTCTTCCATAGGAAGGAAATCTAAGGAATAAAACCCATCTCTTCTCACAAGTAAGGACTACCACAGAAAGTGAGCAAGAAAACCAGCATTAAAATAAAATTTTCTGAATCTGTAGTACCTTTTCTTTTCCAAATCTAGCTGGAGTTTCTCACTTGTTTTTCTTTAAATGAAGTTAACCACCGACATTTCTCCTAAAGAAATGGATATAAAAGAAGTTTGATGAGTTTAAAGTGAGAAGTGCCAGTCTCTGGATATTGCTATCCCCAGTTCCAGGAGCAGGAACACTGAGCTACAGATTGCAGAGAAAAGGCATGGAACCCAGTGAGCCAGGAGAAGCCTATGGGAGGTTTGGGACAGTGTTTACTAGAGGCTTGCCATCATCAAGGGGGTGGAGGGACAGATTAGAGAACACCCATTCCAAGGACTCTTACGCAGCCATTAAAAAAGAAAGAGCCATACCATTTGACTTGGAGGGATGTCCTTAGGTATTGCTGAATCATAACATTAAGATACACATTGTGTAAATGTCTAACCACTATATGCCACACACCTGAAACTAATAAAAAATAATATAGAATGTCAACTATAATTGAAAAAAAAATAGTTAGGGCCCTGGAAAAAAATAACAGTAAGATGCAAAGCAATGTTTATAACTGGACTCCAAATATGTATGTTTGTATGTGGTTATATAATAGGGTTGCCAGATGAAATACAGGAATGTCCAGTTAAATGTTAATTTTGGAGAAATGAATATTTTTTTTATTATAAGTATATCTCATGCAGTTAGTTTGTAGTTATTCTTCTCTAAGTAATATGTTTTCATTTGCTAAATCCATCAACCCTTTTATATAAAGATAGAGGAAAGTATGCAAGGAAACAACAAATTATGGGAGGCAAGAGATTATGGCTCTAAGAACACCTCTAGCAAGAATAAAACTTATCTATACTTGTAAAATTATATGATTATGTGCATATATAGATGCATAAAGAAGTTAGACAAATAAGATTTGGGTCTACTTTTTTTTTGTAAGGAGTGTGCATCATATATTAAGTAAATAAAGACAAATGGCAGAGTAATGAGTACAGGGAAATAATGTGTGGGGAAAAGAAAAAATTCAAACCTGTGTAGGCTGGTTCAGGTTTGTGTGAGCAAAGGTAAAGTTTTAAAAAGACACCCACCAAGCTACTAATGTTAGTATCTCAGGGCATGGGACTGCGGAGGAGCTGGGGTGAGAGTGAGGAGGATTAGCTTTGCCTCTATATTTCTTTGTATGGTATTATATCAACCGGTTGCAACAAAATCTAGTACTTTTGTGTTCTGAAAAACAAAAAAATAATAAAAATTTCCTTTTTTTTTTTTTTAAATGAAGCATTCTGTCTGGAGCTTAAGAGCATTAACTTTGGAACTATATTCATGTGGATCTCAGGCTGGATTCTGTGACATTATTGTATAACCCTGAGGAAGCTACTTGGCCTTTCTGTCCATTTTATTTATCTGTAATATAGGGATAAAATACCTGCCTATTTTCTGTAATGTAGATTAACCATTTGTAAAGAGTTTTGCATTGTAATTGGCATATAATTAACTACCTCTAATGCTAAATTTTGTTATCACTAGAAAATAATCTAGGGTGTAAAAGTCAGGATATTGAGGCTGAAAATCCTGATCTGCTGGAAGTACACCTTGATTTGCTGGAGGTGAGACACCAACTGGTTTAGGATCTTGACCAAGGCTCTGTTGTCTGGGCCTCAGTTGCTTTATCTCTACCATGAGAGAGCTAGACTGCATGCCCTCAGCCTCATTCATTTAACTCGATAGTTTTGGAGCATTTACTGTGGTCAGCCCTTGGGCCAGGAACTGAAGACACAGAGGTGAAAGATCTGGCCTTTCCTTCAAGGGTGGTGCAGTCTCTGGGAGATTATACAAGCAAACCAGGTGGTAAATGCTACAGTAGAATGCATTTGGACACACAGAGAACGGGGAGATAAGGAAGGGCCTTCCAGTGGCAGTGTATGGGAACATCCTGCAGGGCTTGGATTTCTCTAAGCCATGTCCAGATGGTTGACAGCCAGGTAAGGAGAGAACAGAAGCTGAGTACCTGATGCTGGTCCAGAGTTGGCAGGGGAAGCAGGATACCACACTGAGAACATCTCCTCAGAATGTCATAGGCTGCCTCATCTTCTGTAGTAGAGGTGACCCAAGGCTTGTGCTCTGACTTCAAAGGAAGATCTATGGTTTTATTTGTGCCAATTGGTGCTTGCTTTGTTGAATTTTCAGGAAGAAGAGGAAATCTGTTTATATTTTTCATCTTTGGACGGACATCTTTTTCTGCTGTGAAAGTCTGATCTTCAGCAGCCTGACTTGGAAGGGGTGGAGGAGAAATGCTTGGCTCTCCAACTGGACGATATTTTGCAGACTCTGATATTGTACGACATTTATCCTGCAATTGTGAGTAATATATCAGATTTAAAAATGACTTTGGACAACACAATAGATTAGATAACCTGAAAACTTTCCACTATAAACACTTAGAAATGCTTGATAAAATATGACAAAAATTTATTTAAGCTGATAGCTGACTTTTTAAGAAAGCAACCAATCCATCAAGCAAGCAAGCAAGCAAGCAAGCAGGCAGGCAAGCTCCATGTTCCAGGAATAGAGACCTGACCTGTTAAGTATATGACACTTTGGGAGGAGATGTGTGGTCAATCTTGCAACTAAGGGCTTGGATGATAGAAGAATCCCATTCACATACTGTGGGGAATTGGAAGTACGACTTCCCTTTCCATACATAAAGCTGAGAACAATGAAGGCTAAAGTATGGTGTCTAAGAGAAAAGAATAAGCTAATTGGAAAAGAAAAGTGGCAAGGGAGCTTGTCTACCTTGAGCTGGAATTTGAGTGTGAAGAAGAAAAACTGACACTCCCGAAAACTCAAAATCACAGGCCCATGCCATTCTTGTATCTGGAGCTCAGATTTACATTAGCCTCATGGTCTGAGAATACCCAAGCGGAAGAATTAACATAAATATTGAGATGTATGGCAGAAGCAATAACAAAATCCCTCTGAAAGGTACATAAATTCAAACTGGGTCATACAAGATTCTCACAGATAAGTGTCCCACCAAATAGAAAAATCACAATTCTAACTTACAAATACACAAGGAAGCAATTTACCTTGAGTAAGAGTCATAGACACATCCAATAGCAGAATTAGTCTCCAATATGTTCAGATAAGAGAACTATAGGATAGGAGTGTAAAATTAATTAAAAGTGAATGAAACAAGAGAAAAGATTCTAATAACAAGGAGTAGGCAAATTTGAATGAGTGATAGAGATAGAAATGAAAACTCAATAAATGAAATTACCAGAATATAGGAGAGAGAAATGGAAAAAGTGTGAAATGTCCTAGGAGACATAAAGTTAGAATGAGAAGGCCTAATATACTCCCATTATGTTCTACAGAAAGAATTGGAAGAACATAGGAGAGTTAGGCAACAAAGAGGATCCAAAAGTATTAGAGCTGAGACTTTTTCTCAACTGATTAAGAACATAAATTTTTAGATTCAATAGGAGAAATCCTGAGGAAAAAGAGAGAGAGAGAAAAAATACATTTGAGAACATAGTTCTGAGCAGTATTAGTAAAAATAAATCCTTAGCTATGATGTGGTGAAATCACTGGTGATCAAATGCAAAGAGAATCTTGAAATCAACCAAAGATAAAGGTTATCTACAAAAAAATGACAATTACACAGAAAGCAGAGAATTACATGGAAAGACAATCAACAGCAATCAGAAGTGGGAAGATGGTAGAATAATTTTCAAAATGCTAAGAGAAAGTAACTGTTAACCTAAAACTTGATATCCAGCAAAACTATTCAAGAATGCAGAAAGAAATAGTACATGTTCAGGCAACTAAAGATTTGCTACTCACAGTTTCTTGCTGAAGTGTATTTCAGGAAGAGAAAAATCTTCCTGAGAAAGCAAGCTTGGGATTCAAGAAAGGATGTGAGCAAAGAAAAAGGTAAACATGTGAATATATCTAAGCAGGCATGAGTTGCTAAGACAACAAAGTAATAATGACTAAAGAGGGATAGTATGAAAACGAGATGGTACTAAATTATTCTGACAGCATTTACATATACGGTGGAACTAGAGGATAAGAGTTAACATATTCTCAAATTCATATATTGTTTGTAAGAGGGCAGAGAATATGATTAATTTTAGACTTTATGAAGTCAGGTATTCATATTAAAATGTTAAGAATAGTAAATATAGAAATAGAATGAAAAATTGCCAAATGAGTAGAACAGAATAAAGAAAATGAAGAAAAACTGCTTAATTCAATAGAAGGTAAGAGAGGAGAAAGTAGCAGCAGCAGTAATGAATGAGCATGGTAAATGGAAGGCCCCAAAAAGATGGTAGAAAAGAATTATTGTTACTACTGTCGAGAATAATAAAGGCATTGTAGTTAAGAAATTGACTATTTTAAAGATGAGTATTAAAAAATGATGAATGAAATGAACAGGATATCTTCAATTTGCTTTAAAATACTTTAGAAAAAACAAAAAAGAAAAGAACAAAGACAGATGAAGCAAATATTGGTAACTTTCGATGATTGATATATCTGGGTGATGAATACATGGGATTTTTTTTATATTCGCTCCTTACTTTTACATTTGTTGAAAATTTTTGTAATATCATTTTTAAAAAGTAAGATGGTAGATAGATTCTATAGCCATCCAAGCTAACATTTTCAGGCATATAAGTTCTAAAAAAGTTAGTTTCCCATGCTTTACTTCTCAAGAAACTATTCAAGGATATGTTCCATCAAAGAAAGAGTAAAACAAGAAAGAAAAAGATCTGAACCTAAAATTTAGGAAACAATTCCGACACGGGATATAGTGGAAGAAATTTCCAGAATGACAGCTGCTCATCAGACCTGGGAGCCACATACCCCCAAAATGAAATAAATAGAATATCTGATGTGTTTGATTATACTGAAGGGGGAATTTTCAGACCTGATAGAAAGTTTTAGGGATGACTTAGTGATAGGTACCTAGAGAGTAAAGCATATGAAAAATTAAAGCCATTATTAATTCCAGGGAAAACAAATGTTGTAGAAGAAAGCAAATGTAATTGCAGTTTGTGTGGTATAGTCATATATAATATTTACCTGATCATAATAATATAATATTTACATGGTTGTAATATAATATCGATTGTTAATTTAACCAAAATGGGTGATATCAATAAATTGGGAGAATGGAGAGAAGAAACTTGGAGATGTGTGTAGGATAAGTGGTGTAATAAAGCAAAATCCATATTCTTAAATCCTTATGTATTAATGGATAATGTCAAAAATTGGGGGGAAAAGCATTAGCAGTATGAGAACATACTTTAGAAATAAACTAAATGCCAGGAGAAATAGCTAAAAGAATTAGAAAGTAGAGTATTTGTGACTTGGGAGCAGTTGGCATGAAGGGGAGCAGTGGAGCTTGTTCTTTAACTGGAGCAGTAGGAGACAATTAACAAAGGCGGCTTAATAAAGAAATAAATTAGATAATGTGTTAGAAGTTGATCAGTGCTATGCAAAAGAAAATAGTAGAGAAAGGCAAGGGGGATGGTAAATGTGGAATGGGGGGTAACAATTTTAAATAGGTTGTTTATAAAATATTCAAGTGAGGCTGTGGAGTAGGCAGTGATATATGAGTCTGGAGTTTGTGAGAAAAGTCTAGAATGGGATATAGATTTAGAAGTGTCTGTCTATATAAGGCATTTTTAAAAATCACAAGATTTGATGAAATAATTGAGGCAGTGAGTATAGGTAGAGAAAAATACAGAAAATGAACTCTAGGACTCCCAAATTAAGAGGTTGGGGAGCAAGAGAAGGCGAGACCAGCGAGGTAATTGAAAACCAGAATAGTATAATATTCTAGAGGTCAAGAAAGAGGTGAATTGAAAAAGTGAACTGAATATCAAATTGAAGAAGAGGGAGTGATGAACAGTGGTCTCCTCAAAAATCAAGGACGGAGAACTGACCATTGGGTTTAGCATGTGAAGGTCATTAATGATTCTGACAAGAGCAGTTTTTTTGTTGTTGGAGAAGTTGGGGATGCAGACACAAAAGCCAGATTGGAGTATGTGTAAGAATGGGCGAAGAAGAAATGGAGATGGTGACTGGAGACAACTTGTTCAAACATTTTGCCACAAAGGAAAACAAAGAAAGAAGATGGTGTCTGGCAGGAAATTAAAGCAAGAGAAGTATTTTTTTTCTTTCTGTTTTTGGATCATGTTAATATAAAGTGAAAGACTGAGAACCATAAAACCACCTGGTGTAAGTGATTTCAGTCCCTAATTTGCAAAATTTAAGAGAGAGAGAGAGAGAGAGAGAGAGAGAGAGAGAGAGAGAGAGAGAGAGAGAGAAATGTTTTCCATGCAGGGCCAAAGATTGCACTATCAGTATAAATATTTGTTAATAGTACCCCTTTAAAAGCTTATCATACCAAATGTTAGAACATACTGGAGTGGACAGTTTGAGACTTTGCTGCCTACATGTGCAGCTTATTTTACCTCTCCCTGTTGTAGAAGAGAGAAGGGAGAGTTACTGGAGCAATGAAGCAATGACCTGTGTAGGCAGAAAAGATAGGATGTAGTGTACCAGCCAGATTAAGAAAGGAACATAGAAAGCTCCTTTATAATTACCAAGTGGGAAGGCAGTGTGTGTGTGTGTGTGTGTGTGTGTGTGTGTGTGTGTGCACGTGTGTGTACTGGTATGAAGGTACACGTGGTGGTGAGTGGTCTTTTAATGAAGAAACAGACAAATCATTATCCCCATTTTCCTCAGAAGAAAATAGATGCTCAGGGAAACTACACAGCCAGTAAGTGGCATAGAAGAATTAAAATTCAGGGTTTCTGACCACAAATCCAGTACAATGTTTATTACATCTTCAAGTAAGTGTTTAGGTGTCCAGTCTGGAAATTTTGAAGGGGAGTAGTCAGCTCCACTCTTGTTTTGATGCTCACCAAGTATCTTCTGATTCAAAGGAAAGACATGGACCACTTATGTAAAAGGATAAGCATCAGTATTAAGGAAAACACAGGAGATTTCAATGTGCAGCTAAGTTTGAGAAGCACTTGGCCGGGTTTAATGCCTCACAAACTCAAATCACAACGGGTGTTGTGAAACTGCATATTCTGATTTGGCATTTCTAGGGTGAGGGCCTGAGAGTCTGTATTTCTAACAAGTTCCCAGGTGATGCTGATGTTGTTGGTCCACAGACTACATTTCAAAAAGCAAGGAGCTGAGAGGTGGAAATGACCCAAATGTCCATTAATAGATGAATAGATAAACAAAGGGTAGTATGGCCATAAAGGCCATACAAGGATGAAGCACTGACACATGCTACAATGTGGATGCACCTTGAAAACATTATGCTAAGAGAAGCCAATCACATAAGACTACATATTTTATGATTCCCCTTATATGAGATGTCCAGAATAGCCAAATCCATAGAGACAGAAAGCAGATTGTGGTTGCCAGGGGCTGGAGAGAGAGAAAAGAAGGGAATGACTGCTTAAAGGTACAGGTTTCTCTTTGGGGCGGTGAAAATGTTCTGGAGCTAGACAGAAGAGATGGTGCACGACCTTGTGAATGTATTAAATATCATTATTGATGAATTTATGTTATGTGCATTTTACTACAATAAACAAAAAGATCTAAATTGTCCTAAGGTTTCCTTAGTTCTGTTATTTAAAGTTCTCTGAATTGAGGGGTTAAGAAAGGATAAATAGCTCTCTGTTCAAGAAGAAGATGAGTTCCTTGAAGATAAGCTTTGGTAAATTTTCCAAGAGAGAAAGTGCTCCATCTTGAAAAAAGGGAAGTGACTCAGTACAGCTAAAGCACCAAAAGGTGCTTAGAGCGTGGAGGGAAGGGTCTGTGAGTGTTCCCAGGCAAAATCAACCAACCAATCACATCATTGCACCTCTACAGAGTTCTCCTTTGGTACTCAGTACTGAGATCAGCTTTATTGTGGGAAGATGGAAAAAGTCATTCACTTTTGCGAAGGAGCTCACGTTCTAATAGACAAGAGACAGAAAATTATAAGGCAGGTCCTATCAGGGACCAAATTGCAATGTCCAGGCCCTGACAGTTGATGTTCAGAGGTGATCAGGGATAGCTAGACTGGTCAGGGAGATTCTTTGAAGGGCTGGCACAAATGGAGACCAATTATATATGATAAATTAGCCTAAAGCAATTCACAAGTTGAGCAAAGCAAAAATAAATACATGGCCCTCTAATATCCACGCTATGTAAAATTGAATCTACCTTTCATTCCACACTAGAATACGGACACATATGGGCAACATTAGAAAATGACTAATTGCTACTCACCACATGGTGTAAATACTTATTTCCTGGGATGATTTGGTTGCAATAATGACAGTAGCTATTTCTCTCAGGAGATGAAATTCTTTTCTCTGAATAAACACAGAAACAACACCAAATATGATTGCCCTTGACAGTAATAGCCCAGGCCATTACCACAGATGCCAGTCCCATCCAATTGGACTGCTCCTTCACTTCACCAAGTTTCTGAGCTCTGGGATCAAACTAGGTATTATTGTACATATCTTTGCTGATTGTATTGTGCTGTGTTGTCTTGTCGAAGTTATGTTATGTTGATGAAGTTATTTTGAAGTAGAGTTGTGCTAAAGCCCAGCCATTCTAGAATGAAGGAAATGTACTCGAATCTCAAGCATTCCAGATTTTCCTTTGCCAATTTGACCTTGTATCAATTGTTTACTATGAGAGATTCAAGTCCAAGGGGTTTTAGGCTCTCTTCACATGCTCCCATGTTAATAAAATAATCAGTGAAGTCAAACAAAAGATCTTTTACATTGAGGCTTGTGTCTTCTGTCAATATACCTTATAAAGAGGTAACTAGGTCCAGAGAACATGAAATGGTACCAGGGAGCCACCACGTAAGCCCAAAGGTTAGGAGCTACAGATAATTTCCTTTGGTGTACTGCTCCTGATAGAAAAAGTTCTAGTTTTGGTGTTGGGAAACTTGGGTGTCCTGCTTTATTTTTGCCTCTAGCAAGCCCCTAATTTATTCTGTGCATGTGTTTCTCATCTGTAAGAGGATATAGGTGGATCTCTGCCAGGCTAGGATTGTGCTGGAGGAGTTCCAAGGAAGCCTCTTATTTTGTAGGGCCCCCGTTGCCTCTGCACCCATCTGTGTGGCTCCCAGGCCCTCATGTCCTGCCTCTTGGTCTCCCTGGACCAGCCACTTAAAGCCCATAGCAGACACACAAGAAGTCCTCTCTAATACATGGTCTAGAACTAGAATAGCAAAATGAATTTGAGACTTGCACATCAGTCATACACATATGTCATCTGTCCTGTTGAACACCTACATTCCTCCCACCCAGGAGAGGCTCCTTTTCCTTGAGGCTTCCCTTTTCTTCCTCAGCCTGCATTGCTCACCTCTCCTGAGCTGCGCCTTCTCTCTCTGGCACTCAGCTCTGTGCTTGGCCAGCACTGGGAGCATGATGAGCTGGCCGCAGTCTGGGCAGAGCTCTATCCGGTTGCCACAGTGGTGCTCATGGATCTCCAGCATGCTGAGGCGCACAGCCAACTCACAGAACTTACACTCCACAGGGCGCTCCTTACATTCTGTGGCCTGCAGGGAGGCAGGCAGGATGGGCATGGTTACTGGCCTGTAGCCACTGCAGCCCAGTTAAGATGGCTATGAGCTTGTTTGCTTAGGGGATGGAAGCCAATAAGAAAGCAGATGGGAAGGGCCTGAATAGGAACTCTCTTCAGAGAGTTTGAGCTCTCTTGGGCTCATGGACCATGGCAAGCCCTTCTCGCCAGGATCTGGGGGACAAGAGGCTCTGTGTCCCCATGGTCAGCTAGTTCACCATTGTTCACCAAACCTACTTGGGTGAGGTAAGAGGTCAGGTGGAAATATATTATTGGTGGCTCCTTCCCCTCCCCTCCTCCCAGGTTGGCTGCTTGGCTGTAAAGGATGAATCACTCTCGACTCTCACCTCATGAGACTCCAGCAAGTGCTTCTGCATGCTCTGCTGGCACATTGCACACCCGACCTAAACACAGAGAGAGAAACTCAGGTCTCATCCAACACCTGTAGCCTTCCTGGCTCACATGTTGCATGTATGGGTGTGTGAGCTCCTAGAGGCAAGGGTCAGGTATGGTTACCTCAGTCACCCTGTGGTACCAGCCCCATGTTCAAGAAGTATTTGAAAGACCCATTGAGTTGAAACAGATGCTTGAGCTTGAGAATCTCCAGAAAGATAAACAAGGGGCCCAAGAAGGTATTGACATGAAAGAGTGGGAAGAAAAAAGTCAGCCCTAGACTGACCTTGATCATGACTGCCTTCTAAAGTGTCTCTTTCCTTCTTCTCCTTTTCACAAATCTCAAAAGAAAATTTAGCCTTTTCTTAAATGGACCCCTTGCCTCGGCCAAACCCATAAGCTTGTAGGGAAAGAGTGGGGAATGAGAAAACTGGGGGTAGACTCAGTTTAGTATGAGAAAGGCAGTTTAGTATGAGAATTATCATGTCCACTTGACAGAGTGGGGCCCAGGCTAAATGACTTGCCCATGGCAACCAAGCCAGTTGTTTCAGCAAGGACCAACTCTGACTCGCTTCCCAGTGCTCCCACTTTCATCCCTCCTTTGGCTGCCTCACCTGCTGGTGCCCATTCTTGCAGTGCTCATCCATCTTCCCATGTAAGATGGGTTCCTTGCACTCTGGGCAGAGAACCAGAAACACCTCACAGTAGGCCTCATGGAGAACCAAGTGGGCAGAGGCCACACTTCTTTTGCTGCAGGATCAAGTGAGAAAAAAAAATAGGCTTATTTTATGGTATAAAATGTGGAGCCATATTTCACATCCAGGGTTGCTAGATTAAAATCTTTCAAGGCCTCCAGCACTGAAAATGTGACGATGATGTCACCTTTCTTTCTTCCTCATGTTGATCCCAAATCAGAAATGTAAAATCATAAAATAAGTGTAAGGATACTCTATAGCACTCCAGCTAGCGGAGGTGGGAGAGAAGAAGCAGGAGGGAAAGATTACAAAGGGGCACTAGAAAACTTTTTAGCATGATAGATAGGTTCATTATCCTGATTGTGGTGATGGTTTCATAGGTATACACATATGTCAAAGGGTACTCTTTAAAAATGTACCATAAAGGCAATTAATGTCAATTATACCTTGGTAGAGCTGTTTAAAAGATGAAATTACAAATATCAGATTCTTTCAAATATTTTGTCTTGTTTTCAAGTGTTCCTCTGCTTGGCCCGCAGCTAGTTGGGAATCCAGCCCTGGCATACCCACACTTCCTATAAGGGCAATGCCAACTTTCAGAATCTCTCTGTTTCAGAGTGAGAAGCCATCCACCTATCCCGTGCCTCCAGGTTCACCTGTGTATCCCACAGAGAGGCCCTCAGTCCTTTCTTAGAGACCCCAAGGAACATGAGATTCTGAGTCTCCCAGTTCCTGGGCAGAGTATTTCTTAACACTCCTTACCACCAAGAAATGCCTCCTTTCACTTCACTTTCCCAGTTCTCTTTGTCCTGTCCCCTCAGCTCTTTCTCCTGAGCTGGTTCATATATCTGAGAGCCAGGAGGGTATGAATAGAGCAAAGATCTCTGGGCAGGATGTCCCCTGGTTCCCACAGGTGGGGAGCTTTGAGAGTGAGGCCCTTCAATGGCCAGGTTCCCCTGAGTTAGAGGTGTGATCCTGGACCCTTGCTAAGTCCCTCTTACCTCACCCCACAGCTCCTTCTCAAGATGAGTGGGAAATAGTCTTGGACTGGTGTGAAGGCCATGTGATCAGAACCCTGAATTAGGACCTGAGATCTGATAAGTACAAGTAGCCCAGCAGGTACAATTAGCCTGGCTTTTTGGCTTTAGGACTACCCCAGAAAATCTAGACTATCTTGGGGGGCAGGTGGAAGGAGCAAGTTTCAGTGATGTAAATTAATGCCAACCACTTCTTATCCCATTATCTTAGAGATCTACTGAGTTTAAGCTTCCCTGTCTAAGGAGCCACAGTAACTACCTTGTCCCTCTTTTTCTCCTCATTTCAGAAACAGCCATATTAGGTCTGCTCCTCTCACTAGGGAACCTCAGGTCACCGCTAGAGAAGCAGCTCCTTACCAGTTCCTGCACACCTGGAAGGCTCCCTCCATGCTCTGGTCTCCGGAGTCTTCTTGTCTAGTTTCGTTTCTTGCAGAAACAAAACTGAAAGCAATCCAACAGCCCGGCCCATGGCTTCAGGGAAGGAGGGGTTTCTCAGAACTCTCAGCCAGGGCTGCTTGAAGGTTCCTGTTGCTAGACACTCCCAGTAAGCCCTTCTGTAGTGTGGCCAGCCCAACCTTCCCCTGCTTCCTCCCTTGGCCTGTACTGTCACCCTTACTGTAGTCACCAACTGTTTCTACCACCCCAAGGGTGGGACCTAAATTAGGTCAGGCCTCCCCATGCAGCAGCCCCACCCCTCTCGCAGACTGGCTTCACAGCAACTGAATCTCTCCCTCCCCTTCCATAAAACACTGACTTCTCCTCCTATTGTCACTGTTCTTTCCTCTGCCGTGTTAAACTTAAAGACTGTTCTTTGAAAGCAGCTAGCTCCTGGACTTCCTGTGTCCTACCTTAGCCCTGGTTAGTGATGACTTTGAAAACGGGGTCCAGGAGGAACTGGGGATGCAGAGTGGTGTGTCCCAGGACTGCAGGATTTGGGCCACATCACAGTGTTTTTTCCCTCACTGTAAATAATTGTAGCAAATGCCACTATAACACTAACAAGGTGACAGGCAAGTGAGGAAGGTTCTGTTTTCATCATCCCCGTCTCCAGACAAAGAAACCAAGGGACTGAGAAGGTGATGTGGCTTGTACATTGCATAGCTAATAGGCAGTAGAATTAGGCTTTGAACCAGGCAAAGCTGCCCTTGGCTTGTTTATCCTGGAATGGCCATAAGATTGGTAGACCACAGTTCATTTGAATCCTGAGAGTATAATTAAGTGGTAGCTTGAGTCATCTTAGCCTTTTGGGCTTCTGTCTCCTCAGTTTTTTGGACTCGACTGGGGACCAAGGGCACTTTAGGTATCCAGGTGCTCCCAGAAATTGTGCACAAAATTGCTTTGACGTGAGTATGTGCCTGTTCCCAAGGAAGAGCCTATGTTTTTAGCAGACACTCAAAGGGAGTCCACGACCCAGACAGTTACCAATGACTAGACTCATTAACCCAAAGATCTGAGAGTCAAAGACATCAAGTTCTGTTAAAAGCAACACATGTCCAAAATTATATGTACATTATTGAATCAATTGAATATAGAACATTTATTTGTCTACTTGAGTTCTTTCCACAGGGAGAAGCAGGGTGCAACTAGTAGATACATAAAAATGGTAAAAGAGGTTATCTAATTGCTCAGTGAGCACTGAAAAATTTGCAGATAATTGTAACTCCATTAGAAACACTTGAATATACTTTATGTTAAAAATTTTTAAGAGATCTAATGAGTATTTCTCTTTCCTGGAATTTTATTCATAAAAAAACCAAGCCCATCTTTAATTAGCTTTAACATTCACCTTTATTGTTTATAAGCACAGTGAAGATATTAGTGTGTAGTGAGAGAATTTTGACTGTGGTCTTGAACATTTGTCTAATCATTTTAATTTATTTCAACTTTAGTGGACACATCATGTACATAACTTTATAATAGCTGACAAATACATAGCAGCTGTTCACTCATACATTAAGAAGTTTGTCCTGATGTTCAGAATGTCAGAAATCAAAAAGGGATCACTGAGGCAAGATGGGTATTTACTCAAAGCACTTAGCCTGGGGCCTGGCCATTTATTGTGGTTCTTGGTGCTGGGCTGGGAGGACAGTAGCTTCCAAACTTATCCACACATTGGAATTGCTTAGTGAACTTATAAAAAACCACAAATGCCTGCCCAGCTCCAGAGAGTATGATTTCACTGGTCTGGCACATGGCTGAGATTTTGGAGTTTTTGAAAGGTCTTAGGTGATTCTAATGTGAAGAGAAGTTGAGAGCGACTGATGTAGGAGGAAAGGCTGGTTCTGAGTTCCAGGGCCAGCACTGTGACTTGAGCCATAGCCCTTGGCTTTCCCATCTGAAGAATAAGAGAACAGGGGCAGATGAATTTCACTGAAAATTCTGGAAGTGGAGGTGTGCAATGTGGGGACAGATACTTGGTGTTCATGGAAGAAAGACTGGGGCTACGTTGCTGCAGAGGGAAGAGCTGAGATCAGTGAGTGGAAGTCCCAGGAGACCCTGAGCTTCTTCCTGGTTATTATCCTGTTCCTAGATGAACTGGTCAGGGATAGAAGGAATCTGGCCCCAGGAGTTAGGCTAAGAGAGTCTAGGATTTGATGAGCCCCAGCTCTCATGTCCCCCTGTGGGTGAACTTGAAAGAAAACCCATCCAAGCCAAGGTGCAGACAAGCTCTTCATCTGGGCCAGCCCAGGGTAACACACAGCTTAGAAAGAATGGTGGCCTGCTGGATGGGGTGCTATGGGGATATGGAAACAAGATGTGGAGACTGCTTACATACCTCGCCCCCCACTTGGCCTGCTCAATGGACCTACTCTAGTATGTATTCCCTCTAGGGTCCTCTGAATTTCCCCAGACCCCAGAAACAGCTGTGCTAACAGAAGGATTCCAAACCATGTACTGAGCAGTGGCACAAGCAGGCTGAGAATTCTTGTGAAGTCTGCAAATGGGGTTGGAGTAGATTTTTTCAGGAGGATAACAAGAGTAAGAAAAAGGCTCAGACATGGCCTCCAGCCTTCTGCCAGACTCGAAAATTCAAGTACTGAATGAAAGACAGTGTGAGGTAATAATGATGAAAACGATAGGAGGTAATAGCAAATGAATGCTTAAACATTTTCTGTGTTCCAGACATACTAAGCATTTCACAGGCATTATCATTTTTTAATTTGCCTAACAGCTCTGGTGTAGAAATTATTAGTCTCATTTTACATTTATAGACATGAAGACACAAGAGGTTACATACTTTGTTCGAGGTCACACAGCGGATGTCAGAGCTGGGACTAAAACCAGGTTGATTTGAGTCAGGGGTCTATAAATCTAAGCAAGACACCATTCACCTTATTTGACAGCTGGTGATGGGGCTAGACCGAGTTAGCATCCTGATTCTCCTCCTCATCATCAGGGCAAATTTCTTAATCTCCCTGACCTTTGCTCCCCATTCTTGTTTTCCTCTGGTAATCTTGTGAATAACAACATTAGTGGAAAAAAAACCCTGAGCTTTCACACACGTTGTCCCCTGCTGAAATCTTCCAGAATGAAGAGGGTGGTAGAGATGTAAAGTGGGGTGCAATGGCGAGATATCCCAGAAGACCGGAATCGGTGATGGGGATGGAACTGGTAATGACCATGAGTTTTTTCATCTACATTCTAATTTGCTTCCAAGATATTTCCTCTTTCTGGACTTTTCTGCCCCTCCACCACCCCCTCCCTTACATATCAAAACTCCACCAGTTCTTCAGGGCCCACTCTGATGTTATCACTAATATAGGACCTTCCTCCTCTGTCTCTGGTGATGATTAGTTGCTTGTCCATCTGTTGCCTCAACTTGCCCCCAGCCAATTACGAGTGTAGCTGATTTGAGATTCATCACCTTCTGCCAGAGAGTCCCACGTGCTTTGTACCTAGCAGACAGTGAAACTCTATGCTTTGCAGTACTGGGCCATCAAATGTTGGCTGACCGGAACGGATGTGAAGGATGTGCGTCTGAGATAATTAGAGCAGAAGTTAGAAATCTCCCCTAACCCCTCCCTGCTCCAGAACCCAAAGGCTCTCAAAGCAGCAGCAATGCCATTTTCTTCTGAATTTTAAAGACAACTTATGATTTTATAACTAATGCATGAATGTGCTTTCTTTTAAAAAAAATTAGAATATTACAGATAAAGTAAAATTTCTTTTTGACAAACATGCCTGCTCCTAAGCCATTACTATTTTTAACTAGAGTGTGTAACCAGGCACGTTCTGGTTGGCACAAAAGCCTGTCCCCATTCTCATCACCATAGAATCAGAGCTGTGGGCTTGCATGATTTCATCATTCTGCCACCCGTCTTTGGCTGGTCACCAACCCCTCCTAAAACCCAATCCTGTAAAAAACTAGATGAGAAATGCTCTGTTGTGAGCTTAGAATTCCTCTCCAGGACGCTGCAGCTACCCACTTGGCAGCTGTCAGGAGTTTCCGGCACTCTCTTTGTTCAGGCCTGTGGGTCAGGAGAGGGGGGTAAGGGTTGTCATAGGGAACCAGTCCCTCAGACTGATTTGGCCAGGCTGCTCAAAGTTACTTTTTACTGGGAGGAGGAAAAGGACAAGCAGCAACTCTGGATTGGACCAGGAAGCAGCAATTATAATACACACCTCGACGTATGATTTTGAGGATAAAATGAGAAACTGTATGAAAGCTGAACAAGGTCATGAAGATGTGAGAGAATATTAAAAGAAGGTCATTTCAATAGTTGCCTTTGAAAAGGGATCTTAGTTAGGCTTTATTCTCTCAAGGGATTGCTGTGCTAAGGAAAATGATGTAATGACAGAGGTATTTCACTTTCCAGACAAAAATTACATGGTGAAATTGTGCCCACTTCTGTCGGCTGGTCATGCCTTTAGAAGGATCCTGTGGTCAGAGTGGGCCGTAATCCTGGAAGACATGATCATAGAGATTGCAGTCTCCCCAAGTACAACATGTTTGGGTGGGAGTTTGTTTTTCAGACCATCTGCAATTGCATCAAATGACTAGTTTCTGGATGGAATTCAAGCCTGGGGATATCTGTGATTGTGTTTGGGGCAGACTCCAGGCCTGGCTGGGTGGCAAATTCAGGGGATGCCTTGCTGGCTCTTGCTTAGCTGGCATGCAAAGAGGAGTAACCTTGTCATTACACTCATGGGCAAGAAGCAGCAGCTTCGTGACCTTCTGCATTTGTGGTCCCAAGTACTTGTCCCTTTTCTTCCTCTATCAAAGTTCTGTTTCCACACATTCTCAGCTCTTTTTTCTGGTTAAAGCCCACCTCACTAACTCTCTCCACCCATTCCCATTCAGTCAGCAATCACAACTCCCCTCTTTGTCCCCAAATGGACATTTCCCCAGTACTTCAAAGGAATATTTGAAGAACAGTGATCAGGGGCCTTCTCTTTCTGCCCAGGTGATATTTTAGATAACAGTATGGTCACCATAGTTGCTGCCACTTCTCATGGGATGCAGGACAAATGACCATGTACATTAAATCTTTTGTTGTCATTTTTTGGGAGGAGTGACAGAGGTAAGAATTCAGATCTTGGGGATCTTTTTATTATCAGAAATAGGAGTGAACTTACTGTACATGAGTAAGTTGTAGTGATGAGAAGCTACTCAGACCTTATTCTAGTAAATAATTAGCGTCTTATTTTTTTTTTAAATGGAAACTTGTATTTACATCTTGAATCAAAACATGCTTCTTGAGTCTGAGTGTTTCTTTCTACCTTGTCTTTGATATCACGTGGTTTTTCTTACAATAGTGTGCTGGAGCTTTATTAAAACGGCTTGTACTGGCTCTGAGATATTATTGTGCCCAGCTCTTCTTAATTTTTCATTCATGAGGTCATATGTGTAGCTTGAAATTAGCCATGGTGGGAATATTACACCATAGAAATTGGTAAACATTACAAATCAGGGCATTTCCCCACCTAGAGAGCTGGTTGTTAGATCTGCAGCTCACCACTGCTTTTCTATCTCAGTAACATGCCATGGACTCTGTGCAGAAGGTCAGAGGTAGGTTGAGATAGATCACTGAAAAGAAAAAAGACAAAGTGAAAGAAAATTTATCATTCCTTAATTTTATTATGAAAATGTAAAAATTTATTCAAAGGAGAGTTTATAAGCATCAATTTTTTCACTGACATGTGAACTTTATTTCCTCCACAAAAATGAGTCAAAGAACTGTTAATATATTTGACGCAAAGTGTCAGTACTAGTCAGGAAAAAATAAGGCAATATGCCAAGTCAGCAGGATATTATTTTACAAAGCAGAGGGCATGGTCTGGATTGAATTATTCCATTACCACTTTTATTATTCCAAGATATAGTAGGTAGAGTATAGCCTACCCTATTTTCTACTTTATTTTGTATATTCATTAATATATTTAACAACCAAATGACCTATATACACCTGACTCAGGGGACCACAATAACAAATAAAGTCTCTGCTCTTAGAGAGCTCACAGACTAGAAAAGTGAAGCTAGCCTAGAAAGAAATGAATCCAGTTGAACTTGATAAATATCAAGAGATAATCTAACCCATGTTGGCAAATTGGGGGATTTGATCCATTTCAGCTGGGTAGTGGGGATGGTCTTGTCAGATTACCATCATGGAAAGGTGAGACTCAAGGGAGAGAGAGAGAGAGAGAGAGAGAGAGAGAGAGAGAGAGAGAGAGAGAGAGAGTGTGTGTGTATGCTAGGGGTGAGGGTGCAGTGACATATAGACTGCAGGTAAGTATGTGGGAGTGAAATAGCACATTACACTTGGGTAGGTACACACCTATCATTCCATATGGGCATAGCAAGCACTGGGATGGAATAATCTATTTCTTTTCCCCAAAAAGCAAGAGATTGAGAGGCTCTGCTTCCATATTTTAATAAAAATGCTTAGTACATTAACACTTAATATAATTATTGATATGGTTAAATTTAGGCTTGCTACATTATTGTCATTTTTTAAATGTCTCCTGTTTTTGTTCCTTTCACTTCTTTCTTGCCATATTTGGATTGTTTAAATATTTTTTAGAATTCTGTTTTAATTTATCCTTGGCTTTTCAGCTGTATCTCTTTGCATTATTTTTAAGTTGTTGCTCTAGAGATGACTGTGGTAGGCTGAAAACTGACACTTTTCCCCCATGTCATTTAGTTTTGAATCCCTGGAACTTGTGAGGGTGATGTTGTACGGCAGAAAAGATTTTGCAGATGTGATTAAATTAGGGATCTTGAGATGGAGCGGTTAACCTGGATCCTGGTGGGCCCTAAATGTAATCACAAGTGTCCTTAAAAGAGGGAGGCACAGGAAGATTTGACTAGAGAGACAGTACAGGAGAAAGTAATGTGATGACAAAGCAGAGAAAAATTTGAAGACGCAATGTTGTTGACTTTGAAGATAAACGAAGGGGCAGTGATCCAAGGAACCCTGCTCTGGAAGCTGGATAAGGCAAGGAACCGGATTTTCTCCTAGAGCCTCCTGAGGGAACTCAGCTGAGCCCACACCTTGGTTTCTTCCCAGTAAAACTGATTTGGGACTTCTGGCCTCCAGACTGTTAAGAGAATAAATGTATGTAGTTTTAAACCACTAAATTTTGTAGTAATTTGCACTGCAGCCATAGAAAACTGATATGATTACAGTATACATTCTTAATTTTTCTTGGACTAAGTTGGGTTAAAATTGTACCACTTTATGTAAAATGTATAAACTTTGCAACTATATAGGACCATTTACTGTGCCCTGATCTCCCATCCTGTATACTAGAGTTATCAATATTGTATCTGCATACTTCATACGCCCTACATATCTTAGTCAGCTTGGGCTGCCAAACTATCATAGACTAGGTGGCATAAAAAACAAAAGTTTGTTTTCTCACAGTTCTGGAGGCTGGAAGACTGAGATCAGGGTGCCAGTATGGCCAGGTTCTGGTGAGAGCTCTCTTCCCGGCTTGTAGACAGCTACCTTCTTGCTGTGTGCTCAGATGTTTTCTTGTGTGTGTGTGTGTGTGTGTGTGTGTGTGTGTGTAGAGAGTGAGAGTGAGAGTGAGAGTGAGAGTGAGAGTGAGAGTGAGAGAGTGAGAGTGAGAGAGTGAGAGTGAGAGTGAGAGAGAGAGAGAGAGAGAGAGAGAGAGAGAGATCTGCTCTTCTTCTTATAAGATCACCATCTTATTCGATTAGGACCCACCCTTATGACCTCATTTAACTCTAATTATCTTCTAAGAGCCTTATCTTCAAATATGATTACATTGGGATTTAGGGCTTCAGAATATGAATTTGGGAGGACACATTCAGTCCATAGCAACATCTAACAATGTTGTAAATTTTGCTTTAAATAACTATATGAATTCTAAAGGAATCAAGAGGAAAAATGTATTTATTAATATACAATTCAATTCTGACATCACCAGAGTTAGATAAAATTTCACAGGATAAAAGCACAAACTCCTACAAGACTAACCTCCTTCAGTCACCAGCTGCAAGTTTAGAGACTTCTAAACCACCCACGCTTCTGTCTGGCTACAAATTCTGGGGTTCCTACTACCCTCTAAGGATACCAGCCATAAGCTTGGGGGTCCCCAGGTTACTATCACTTCTGATAAACTGGCTATAAATTTGGAGGTTCCCACAACTCCCTCAGGTACAAATTCACTAAAATAACCCACAGAACTCAGGAATGTGCTGTACCTATGATTATAGTTTATAATGAAGAGTACAAACCAGGTGTGACCAAATGGAGACACACAAATTGAGGTCTGGCAGCTCCCAAATGTGAAGCTTTCATGTCCTCAGGGATGTGCTACCCTCTCAGCACATAGATATATAATCAGTAAGAAAGTGCACCTGAGCCTTGGTGTCCAGAATTTTTAATTGAATATTCAAGTGTCCATCTACCATCATTTCCTTTCAACCCAAAACACTTTATTTATTTCGTAGTCTAGGTCTTCTGGTAATAAATTCTTTTAGTTTTCTTTTATCTGAAAGTGTCTTTATTTTGTCTCAATTCTTGAAGACTCTTTATTGCATATAGAATTCTGTGTTGACAGTTTTTAAAATTTCAGAACATTCAAAATGTTGCCTGCCCTTTATAGTATCTAATGAGAAGCCCATGGTCATTTGAATTGAAGTTCCTCTGTATGTAATTTGTGTTTTTCTCGATGCTGTCAAGATTTTCTCATTAGCTTTGGTTTTCAGCAATTTGATAATAATTTACCTAGGTATAGTTTTCTTCATATTTACTCTGAGATTTTTCTATTTTTAACTTTATCTCTTTTGCCAAATTTTAAAAATTTCCACTCATTTTTGGCAAATATTTTTCTGCCTCATTATTTCTCTTTTCTTCTACAGTCCTGATTAAATGTATGTTAAAAATTTTGATATTTTCTCACAAGTCCCTGAGGGTCTGTTCTATTTTTTAAATCTTTTTCTATGTTCTTCAGATTGGATAATTTCTATTGATCTAGATTTAAGTTCATTGACACTTACCTCGGTTATCTTCTATGTGCTGTAAATATTTAATTTTAGATATTGTAGTTTTCAATTTTAGAATTCCTACTAGATTTATTTTATAGTTTTTATTTATCTGCTGAGATTTCCTGTTAACTCATTATAAACATATTTTTCTTTATGTCATTGAGCATGATTACAATAACTGTTTTTAAATCTTTTTCTATTAACTACAATGTAAGGGTTATCTTAGAGTTGGGTTTTATTGATTGCATTTTCTTTTGAGAATAGGTTCCATTTATCTGTGGGTTTTTTTTTTTTTTTTTTTTTTTTTTTTTTTTTTTTTTTTTTTTTTTTTTTTTTTTTTTTTTTTTTTTTTTTTTTTTTTTTTTTTTTTTTTTTTTTTTTTTTTTTTTTTTTTTTTTTTTTTTTTTTTTTTTTTTTTTTTTTTTTTTTTTTTTTTTTTTTTTTTTTTTTTTTTTTTTT